>JAJLSX010000010.1:72973-238696 GCA_030567815.1 Ogataea piceae | reverse complement strand
AGATTTTAAATCATTAAATCATAATATATAAAAATGTCTGAAGAAGAAGTATGTTTATTTAATTTGAATCAATTCTTTGCTTAATCTTTTTTCATTATTATTCAATATTTCATCATTGGAGAAGGGAGAAGAAAAAAAAAATTTTCTTTATTTTTTCTTACCCTAATAATAAAGGGGGGGGAGAAATGGGTTTTTGTTTTTAAATTTTTTTGTTTCCATTTCTGCTAGAAGATACTTCTTTTATAAATGTAGTAGACAACTAAATTTCTATCTCAAAAAAAGAAAATCTTATGTGTTGATTGTTTGAATAATACGATGAGAAGAGATAAATTTTTTTTTTTTTTTTTTGAATTTATTTACTAACATATTATTATTATTATTATAGCACACCTTCGAAACCGCTGATGCTGGTTCCTCCACCACCTACCCAATGCAATGTTCCGCTTTAAGAAAGAACGGTTTCGTTGTCATTAAATCTAGACCATGTAAGATTGTTGACATGTCTACTTCCAAGACTGGTAAGCACGGTCACGCTAAGGTCCATTTAGTTGCCATTGATATCTTCACTCAAAAGAAATTAGAAGATTTATCTCCATCTACCCACAATATGGAAGTTCCATTCGTTACCAGAACCGAATTCCAATTATTAGACATTGATGATGGTTACTTAAACTTAATGACCAACGATGGTGAAACTAAGGATGATGTTAAGGCTCCAGAAGGTGAAATTGGTGACAAGATTCAAGCTGATTTCGATGATGGTAAGGACTTATTAGTTACTATCATTTCCGCTATGGGTGAAGAAGCTTGTATTTCTTATAAGGAAGCTCCAAAAGGTAACTAAATCAATTGACTATTAATCAAATTTAAAGATTAAAAAAATAATTTAAAATTTCATCTAATATATAATTTTTTTTATTCTCTCTCTCTGGTTTCTAAATATTTGATTTTTAAGTATTCTTTTATCTGATTTTTAGTGCATTTATTCCTTTGTATTTTGTTAATGTAATTTTTGTAACAAAATTTTTGTATACTCTACAAGAAAGAAAGTATATATCATACACACCTGTGTTGGATCTTCCATATATATTTTATAAAGTATGTACATACACTAGTCTAATTTATCTATATAACTCAATCTTTCCAATATAAGTTCTTTACTAGTCTCTTGAAATTCTCCAGCTAAAAATAACTCATCCAATACATGATAAATTTTGAAAAAATTAAAAATTAAATCCAATTCACAAACATTATTGAAATAACTATCTAATATTTCAACAAATAAATGAATAATTTCAAGATAACTCAATTCATTATCTTGTGAATCAACACATATTATGAAAAATAATCCATTATACCTTCTATAAACTAGTTTTTTATTGTCAAAATTAACAAAATTTGACTGTTTTTGATGATCTCGTGACGATATTAATTTATGAACCTTACGTATTATTTGTTTCTTTTGAACCTCTGTAATTGTATTGTACCATTTAGAAATACGTAGTTTCCCTTGTCTATTAAGCGCTATTAAAAATTGAATCGACATTTCTGTATATATAATGAGTAGTATAATAAATAAATATATATATATATATATATATATTCCCATACAAATATATTAATCAATTATATATATAGGCACTTTCCCTCTCTCTCCCTCTCTCACTTTAAATTTTAAATCCTCTTTGTGCGGCCCTTCCACATTTACCTGATCTTCCCGTATAATTTATTGTGGGTATATATGTATATACATAATCTATAGTATATAATCTATAGTATATAATCTATAGTATATAATCTGTAGTATACTATAAATCAGTATATATATACAGTACTCTCTACTAACCTCCATACTACAAACATACAATACCCAACATAACGTATATTACAATTTATAACTACAAAGTATGGAAAACAAAACAACTCTACACTCTTCACTATATATTAAAAAAAGGGGCAGTGTATAGAATAGAAAAAACACACAGAAATTCTCATTTGCTCTCTCTGCGCTGTTGAAATTATAATAAAATTTCGCTGTGATAACCCTCACGATTTAATAAAATTTACAGTGCACACTCACACGCACACGCACACGCACACGCACATTTTTAAATTTTTTCTTTTTTAAATTTTTTTTTCTAAAATTTTTTTTCTTTTTTTTTTTTTTTTTTTTTTTTTTTTTTTTTTTTTTTTTTTTTTTTTTTTTTTTTTTTTTGTTTTGTTTGTAGGAGACAATGCTTTGTTTTGTAATTTGTACCTTTTGATTTTTAAAATTTTGTTTCAAATTTGTTATATCGTGTATATACAAGTAATATATATATATATATATATATACTTATTAAATTACTATAGGAAGAAGTCTTGAAACTTTTTTATTGTTTAACTATATCATCACTTAAGTATAGTTTAACTATTTCCCCTTCTCTGTCCTTCCTTTTGTTTTTTTAAATTTTTTTTTTCTCCCTCGCCCTCCCTCACTCCCCTTCCTCCCCCCATAGTTTCTACGTGATTCCCCTGACAAATTTTAAACAAAGGATCAGACAGTATCATTTTGTTTTACTTTATTCCTTTCATTTTCTAATTATTCTGTCTTTTTCATTTGAAACAAGTTTCAGTTTTTTATAAAAAAGGGGGTATATATTTCACTATAAATCCTTTTGATTATCTTATCCATTTGTCTACCCATCTATCCATCCATCTCTCTACCTATTCATCCCATTCCCTCCCCTTCTTTTATTCATATCAACTTTATCTTTATTAAAAGAATAAGAATATTTAAAGAGACAGAAAAAGAGCAGAAAAGTTTATTATATACATCTCTACACCTTTTGTTTTGGAAATATATAAATTAAGCCTCATTGCCGCAAGATTAATTTATTTCACAGATCCATCTATACAATTAATCGATACATCCATCCCATCTTTAAATACACAGATATAGTATACTAATTATCTATTATCTAATTATCACTACACACACGCGCACCGTTTTATTATTTTGATTTTTTTTATTTTTTTTTAGTTTTTTAATGTTTTCTGACGACAATCAATCTAGAAATAAAAATAAGCGTAATAGCAACACTACAACTACTCCACTATCTCCATTTATCGATAGATTATTAAGCAATCCAATAACATTTCAACCTGCTCGTCATCCTGATAAAGTTACTATTAAACCTTCTAGTTATATAACTTTCCAAAGTTCAAAGAATAGTAAAAAAAAATTGGATAATCAATCAAGTGACGAATTTTCATCTACTAATAAGAAACAAAAGAAAGAAGATAAACCAATGGTTAGACCAAAATCAATGGCTGAAGCTGTTGCTTTATATGCAGGTAAAAAATATTTATCTAAAAGAGAAAAGAAAGAATTAGGTCCTAAACCTGTCAAACAACAAGTTATTAAAAAAACTGTTGCTGATGTCCCAGTTGGAAGTAATAAAGATGATATCTTGTCTGATAATGAATTTACTGGAACTGAGTATACTAAAATTTTAACTAGTGATATCCCATTAGAAGTTCAAGGTGATCAAGACGATGAAGAAGATGATGAAGATTTCCATACAGCTGAAGAAGAAGATGATGAAGAAGATAGCGATGACGATGTCGAAGAAGATTCATCAGTTGAAGATGATAGCGAAGATGAGGATGAAGATCCTGAACAACTCAAGAAAGATTTAAAAGAAGATGCTGCATTGAATTCAACATCTGAAGAATCTGAAGCTGAATCACAAATTAACTCTTCCGACCAAGAAGAGCCTGTCAATGAAACTAAAATAACACTTAAAGGTAAAGAAACTCCACCTACTTCACCTGATGATGATGCTGACCTTATTGAAGGTTCTTTAGTGAAGACTAAATATGACGATAATGAATTTTATTCAATTGATGAGAAGTATAACGATAGAGGTACTAATGGTTCAACCAGAATATATAAATCATGGAGAGAATTTAAGAATAAAAAAATTCCAGTTGGTTTATTAAATCATGGTGTTACATGTTATATGAATTCCGCAGTGCAGGCTTTATGTCATATTCCTTCTCTACTTCACTATTTGGTTGATATTCACTATGATAAAACTGGTAAAATTGTTTCTCCAAATTCTGTCACTAAAGTTTTAGCAGATACAATTTGTAAAATGTATCAAGTTGATAATAAAGGTGAAAAGAGAGTTTTACATATTAATCCTAAGAAATTAATTAATAGATTAGAAGATATCAATTGTATGATGTCTGAATGGCAACAAGAAGATTCACATGAATATTTCATGTCTTTAATGTCACGTTTACAAGAAGATTCTACACCAAAGGGACACAAATTGAATGAAAGTATAATTTATGATATATTTGGTGGTCTTTTAAATCAAACAGTCACTTGTAAGAATTGTGGTCATATTTCAACAACTGAACAAGAGTTTTATGATTTATCTTTAGGACTGGATAATAACAAAAAGAGAAATAGCAGTATAATAGATCCTCAACAACTGTTTGAATTGAAAAATCAAATTGAAGCTGCTAAGTCAAGTAAAATAGATTCTAAACAACAATTATCTGAATTTTTGAAACAAAAGATTTTACAAGAACAAGAAGCTAGAAAAAGTAGATCTCAAACTCCTGAAGCTCAATCTAAATCACCATCCCCACAACCACAATCACAACAGCAACAACAACAATCACAACAACAGTTACAACAACAACAACAACAATCTAATACTCCACAAATAACGAATCAAGATCAAACTCTAGATTCTCCAAAATATTCAATTGAAAATTCTTTACGTGATTTCTTCTGTCCTGAACTGTTAAAGGCAAATAAGAAAGAAAAATCTGGTTATGTTTGTGAAAATTGTAAAAAGACAACAAATGCTATAAAAATCTCTACAATTGAACGTGCACCAGAAACATTAGCCATTCATTTGAAGAGATTTAGATTCAATGGTACTGCATCTATGAAATTAAAGACAAATGTTTCATATCCTGACACACTTGATTTAACAGAATTCACTACTACAATGGATACACCAACCAAATATAAGTTAAGTTCTGTCATAGTTCACCAAGGTAGATCTGTGTCTTCTGGTCACTATATTGCTCATTGTAAACAACCTGATGGAACATGGGCAAGTTATGATGATGAATATATTAATAAGATCAAGGCAAGAGATGCTTTAAGTGATGGAAGTGCCTATGTCTTGATCTATAACAGATTAACACATAAATCAATCAAGATATCTGATAGTAAAGAACAATCAAACACTAAAGATAACTTAACTGTTAGCCCTAACGATACTGGTTCTGCTCCTTCAAGCCCAAGTAAGAAGAGAAAGAGAGAATCCAGTAATAAATACGGAAGTGACCCATTGGCTTTCAAAGCAAGAAAGAATAACAACGGTAAAAAGAATAAGAAATTCAACAAGAACGGTCGTCGTTGGTAGGCTATATATAGATATATATATATACTCGACCTGTCTGTATTTGATACCAAACATATCAAGTACATCTGTAAATTAGGCTTTTTTTAAAGAGAGGTTATCTTCTCTTAATTTAATTCATTGTCCAGTTTTAAATGGACTTCATATAATCCTTTATAAGTAATAACTATTATAATAGTGCTAAACAGCAAATATTATCAATCATATTTAATATATATATATATACAAGAGTAGTAACGCACTAATATCGCAACACACACAGACACACACAAAAACACACGCACAAGCAGACATATAAATCAGTTGATATATGACAAAGCCCTAATATAGAGTACCATCACCGTACATAAGGTGATAGTTGATATTTGACTAATTGCTTATTGAACAACTTTAATTCCTAATGATGTAGCTGATGATATAACACTCTTACAGATTTCAACTAATGGGATATCAGCATGTGTTTCATCAGATTTCTTAATCTTGGCAATTTCATAAACGTGTTTCAATGAAATTTCAGCAGCTGGTTGATCCTTGTATTTTCCTTTACCTAAGATATCAGAACCTTTTTCTAAACCTGTAACTTGTAATAATAACCAACTTGCAGTTGGTGATTTGATTTGAAATTGAAACGTTCTATCTGGTCTAACTGTAATATTCACTGGGATTGGTGTACCTGGAGTATAATGTGCTGTTCTAGCATTAAATTCTTTACAGAAATCAATAGCTTTAACACCCTTGGAACCTAAAGCTGGACCAACAGGTGGGGTTGGGGCAGCTTGACCTGCTCCAACAATCAATTTAATAGGCACGTTCTTTAAAGCTGACATATTCTATTTGATTGAAATTATATAATAGTTAACTAAACCTAGAATATTATGGTTCTATATAGACTTTTTTTCGTTACCTATATCAAACTTTAAGTAGAATTAGTTTAAATTTTCTATGCTTAACCTCTCTCAGCTCCAAAAACAATGAGAGAGCAGTGAAATCTGAAAATTTTTGAGAAAAAAAAAAAAAAATTATAAAAAAAAACACACAAAAAAAAAAAAAACACAAAGTCACATTACATAATGAATTACATAATATTTTTTAATATAGAAGGGTAATTGGATTTCATATCACGTGTTTCATATTATAATATGCAAATACTTTATAAACATAAAAAAGTACAAAACGTTAATTTCAAAATATAATCTAATAACAAAGACAAACATGGTACAGCATATTGGGAAAGACAATATGGCTATAAATAAATATAAATAAATATATATACTTTTACTTTTTCTATCTATTCTTCTAATGTGACAAAGTTAGCTGGGAATAGCTTTCTATCACCCTTTAAGCTACCTAACCACCAGTCTTCATCGACTTTTTCTATGTCAGTAATAACGTCACCTTCTTTAAATGTTAATTCGTTATCTTCAGAAGCATCATAATCATATTCAGCAACGGCAGATGGACCTAAGGCAACAACTGGTGCTGGTGCTGGTGCTGGTGCTGATGCAGGTGCAGGTGCAGATTCTGATTCTTCTTTAATTGCAACATAGGAAGCAGGGAATAAACCAGATTCACCAGCAGCATTGAAACCAAACCACCAATCTTCATCAACAAATTTAATCTTTGTTATAATTTCACCTTCAGTGAAACCAATTTCATTATCTTCATCTTTTTCGTAATCGTATTCGGCAATTGCAGTTTTCAATCCAGATTCTTCTTCCTCTTCTTCTTGTTCTGGTTCCTGTTCTTGTTCTGGCTCAGGTTCACGTGCAGGAGGTGGAGGTAAAGATCTTGCTGGTAATGGAGCTGGAGCTGGTGATGATGCTGCTTCACGTGCTGGAGGAGGTGGTAAAGATCTTGCTGGTAGTGGAGCTGGAGCTGGAGTTGGCTCTTCATCTTCATCTTCCTTCCATTCATCATCATTTTCTTCTTCTTCTTCAGATTCTTCTTTGAATTTGTTAAAGGAAGGAGCAGAGACAGGTGGTAAGTTTCTCTTTGGTGGAGGTGGGAAAGAAGAAACTGGTTTTGGAGCTTCTTCTTCCTCTTCTTCTTCTTCTTCAGATTCTTCTTTGTTAAAGGAAGGAGCAGAGGCAGGTGGTAAGTTTCTCTTTGGTGGAGGTGGGAAAGAAGCAGCTTCTTCTTCTTCTTCTTCCTTGACATTTAATGATTCAAACTTAGATTTAACATCACCAACGTGAACCTCTTCAACTTCAGCTTCAGTAGTTGCATTAACTGGAGTTTCATCTCTACCGGAATCAACATATTGTCCTTTCTTTTCTGCCCATAATTGAGCAGGAGTCTTACCATGATCAGCACCGAAATTCTTAGAGATACCACCAACTAAATGAGAAGTATCTTTTTTAGGTAATGCGCCGAAAACTGGAGGTTTAGTACCGAATGAAGGTTGAACAACTTTTTCTTGATATTTAGAAGCGACTAAATTATCAACTTTTGGTTTTGGTAAAGAGGATAATCTACCTGAATCAGAATTTAATGAAACATAAGCAGTTAATTTTTCTTTAACAGGAGTTGGAGATGAAGTAGTTTCAGTTTGTTCAACTTCTTTTTTAGATAATTTTGGTTCTGATGAAATTGTATCTGATTTACCCTTTCTTAAAGATTCAATATCAACTGTTGTTTTCTTATAAGCAGAAGGTAATGTATCTAATGGTTTTTCATTGAAATCTCTTTCTGCAATTTCATCTTCACCATCCCATTCATCTTTATCTTCTTTAGTAATTGAAACTGGTTTTGGTGGAACAATTTTTTTAGTTTCAAAACTTGAAGTTTGTGGTTTTGGAGTAGGAGTTGTTGTAATTGGTCTTGGAGAAGCTGGTTTTGGAGTTGGTTTAAAAGATGATGATTTAGAAGAACCTGTTAAACTTTGTATAGAATATCTAGCACCTGAAGCATTACTAACAGTTTTTAATAAATCTTCCACATCTAAATCATCACTATCTCTAGCTGTAACTTGAACGTGATAATGTAAAGTTTTACCAACTTCTGCAACATTTGTTGCAAATGAAACTTTTGATTTAATTGGAGCAGAATCTGGAACCCAACCTAAAAGTAAGATTTTTTTAACATCAGATCCAAAAGGACTAACACTAATAATACCAAATTGAACTGATCCTTCTTCAAATTCACTAACAAAATCAGTAATATCACCACTACCTGTTGAAGTTGGTTTTAAAGATGAATCTGGTAATGTTGTATAAATAACATAAGTTGATTCACCAGAGACAACTTGATCATATTCTGACTTGATTTGTTTAGCATATGTTGCTAAATTTAATCTCTCCATTGTTTCTTATTTATTCTTATTTATTATATATATATATATATATATATAAATATATCAATATATCAATTGACTGTGTATATCAACTATTGTATATAACACATATAGAAAAACAATACCAAATAGATTTGAAATTGAGCAATTGCACACTCTTTCTTGACTTTTTGTCAATAAATTAGTACAGATTATGTAATATACCGTATATATACTAATATTTTATAGGCTGTGCCGATCATTTTACTACTAATTAATTAATTACGTAATTAAAATATGATTTCCCACTAAGTACCGATATTATGTAATATCTTACATAAGTTTTTTTTTTGAATTATTGCGCAGCTTACTTTAATTGTACAAATTAATTTTCAATGACTGCAGGGACGTGTACTTGTGTACGCGTACTGTGCCCTGTTCAGCGTACGTATGTGCACACCCGCACGCACGTACGTACGTACAATTAGTACGTGGTGTAAAATTTAATTTGAGCGCAGTATAATATTATCAAATGTATTATGTAATTTAAGGGGGAGGTGTTTAATTTAAGGAGGCTGGGGGCTTTTTTTTAAAGTGTCACACAATTTAAGGGATCTTTTTTGTAGTTATAACTACGATCTAATGTTATATTAGATACCGATATATTGTACTTATCTATATATAGACTTTGTTAATAATATTGATGTATCAGATGTCGGTTTGTAAATATTATAACCGATTATATTAGTACATGTGTATTTATTTATATATATACACCCAACACAGGGGTCATGTATATCTTCAATTAACTCCAGATTAATTGAAATAGAGTAGCCGCATACATTTTTGCTTGGTATATATATATATAGCAGTATTTCTTTGTATTTTTCAATTAATTTATTTATAGATATATATATATATATAGAGAGATATATTATATATACATATATTTATACTATACTATATTATATTCAAGCTATTAATGGATAATCAAAGTTCAATTGAAACACATTCTTATTTTAAAAATGATACGATCGATAATCAAACTTTTGATGATACAGGTAACACAAATTTTACGGATTTAGAGAATAATGATTTACAATCTTCAATAGTATCAAGTAATATTGAACTGAGAGATGAATACGTCGATAAACTATTTAAGGAGACTTTTAAACCAAGACAATTGAGGAAATCATTCTGGAGAAAATTTTCTGATAATTTATGGAATAATGATAGTACTTGGATTAAATTATTTTTAATTAATTCAATTTTATTTGCATTTATCATACTAGCATTGGAATGTTTTATTTTTGGTGTTTTTGTTAAAAATATTGGTGTTATATCAGTCGATTACTCTAAAGCATCTTCAGTACCAGAATGGAAACAAGGTAAAAGAAATGCAGTTGCAACATATCTTGCCTTGTATATATATGCAGAATTATACCAAGTTTTATTTACAATGATTGTGTTATATACTAGAAATGGGTTCTTATTGGTTTCATATAATATTTTCTTGGTTGCAATGGCTGTTTATTCTGGTATTCAGTACTATGAATTGAATAAAACTTTAATGTATGCTTTACACTATTCAAATTGGGAATCATCTTGTAAAGGTATAAGTATAGCAGTTATTTGTTGTTCATGTATATTATCAATAGTTCAATTTTATATCGGATACACAATTAAAGATAGTTTTAAACAAGTTACAGGTGAGAAAATTGGTTTAAGTATACCTTTAATTAGAGCAAATTATATCTTCAACTTGCATAGAACTTCAATTATTTTAGCATGGTTCTTCTTCCCTTCATTCACTTTACAATTCATTGTTATTGCATTGAAGAAGAATGATCCTGAATTTATCATTACTGTTGTTGTCTTAGTCTTAACATTCTTGTTGCTTTTACTTGCTGATTATTCGGCAACTAGAGAGTTAGCATATGGTTTATACCTTGTCATTCTTTGCTATTGTGCAGGTATTGCATACCTTGCATTTAAACTATTTAGACTTTTCACGAAATATTCTACAATGCCAGGTAAGAGATCTTTAATAGCTTTTGATATTTTCAGTTTGGTATTGTTGATTTGGTTGGTTGGTATTACCATTTGGTTAAGAGTAAATTTTGGTACAGGTTTGAAAGAAATTTATTTATCAAATTATACTTTACAACATAAAGATGATACTATTGAAAAATCAGAATTAGCTTCTGAATTCGGTATTGATGATAGTTATCCAGATACTACTGAAAACAGAGAATCTCTTGATTTTTAATCTTACACCACTTCCCCTCCTATATACATATATATATATATTCGCCTAATGTTAATTTAATGATCTTATAATTAATATTAAGTAAATTGTAGCACAATGGTGATGACTATAGTCACATGACTTATTTTCCAAAAAAAATAATTGTGCAAAGGTGTACGGTGTAATACATTTTACGCGTACATTTTTTTTTCTGATTTTTGTCTTTACGTTTTTGGTGATTTCAAAATAGATCAATTTATATGATTATATACAATTTTAAATGTCTTAAGTTGTTGCTTTTAGTTTCCTCGAAAGTATATCAATGACTTCAGACAAGATGATTCGTAACGAATCCATAGAACCAGATCATTACCAAAATGAAGATTCATTTAAACTAACAGCAGGTTCAAGATCTTATGCTAAGCAATTCAACTCTATATATTCTACAAGGGTTCGTAAATTGAAATCTCGTGTTTTACAAATGGCTAACTTGAAATGGAAATCAGAGACAATTAATAATCAAAATGTTAAATATGTTAATAAGATATTAGATGTTGCAAATCTGGTACCAACTTATATAATAGGAACAATTTTCGTTGATATGAGATATAAACCTAATATTTTAAAAGAAGTTAGTGAGAATATCTATGGTGCACCGGAGGTTAAAGTTGAAGAAGATACAAGTAAATTTGACCAATTAAGAATAAATTCATACTCTGACCCAGTGAATGATCAGATCATGCTTGAAGATGAATCTGGTAGAATTGTTCTTGATGGTGAATTACTTGACAATATTGTTTTAGTTACAGGAGCTATAGTTGGTGTTCTTGGTATGGAAGTTGAATCAGGTATATTCACAATTGTTGACATAGTTTATCCTTCAGCTGCTGATCAGATACCAAGACAGTTGACTAACAAACAAACCGATAATCAAATACTTTTCATTTCTGGATTGAATATGAGTGACAAATGTAATTATGGTCCTATTGAGTTATTAAAAGAATATATAATGGGGGAATTGGTTTCAAATGGAAAAGACTTGGAATTTTTGAAAAGTTTGACTAGAGTAGTAATAGCTGGGAATTCAATTAAGATGGCTGACTCGATAGTCAAAGAAGTTTCTGAAAAAAATAAATATAGAGAAAAAAATAAGTCAAATTATGACGCCGATGCTTTAAAAGAACTAGATATGTTTATATCTGATTTACTTCTATCAATCCCAGTCACTATAATGCCAGGCGAATCAGATCCAAGTGAAATAAGTTTTCCAAAACAACCTTTACATAGATCTTTCTTCCCTAAATCTTGTCAATACGAAGATAATGGCATGTTTAAAAGATCAACAAACCCAGAGTGGCTCGAAATTGATGATTTAAGAATACTAGGAACAGCTGGTGAAAACATCAATGATCTTTTCAAATATATGATTCCAAATATAAATGTCTCACTAAACTCTGAAGATGGAACTTCATCTCCAATTAGAGATGAAATAATTAACGAGTCAAGGTTAAAACTGATAGAAGCTACCCTTCATTGGCAAAATATAATACCGACTGCACCTGACACTCTTTGGTGTTACCCTTATGAAGAGAATGATCCATTCACTTTAGATGAAACTCCTCACGTTTACTTTGTTGGATGTCAAAGTAAGTTTGAAACATCCATTGTTCAACTAGCAAGAAAAAACAGTGACCCTTTAAATGTTAGAGTAATTGCTATTCCTGAGTTTAGTGAAACAGGAGAGGCAGTGCTACTAAATACTAATACGTTAGAATGTACTTCATTAAAAATAGCATGTTAAGTAGGTTAATTATATATATATACAAGTACTAATATTATTTTTAAAAATATTTATCTATTTACTGTAATAAGGTATCTATTTTCTTCAATGGGACGCTTTCTCCCTTCTTAAAAGTAGAATTTTTACCGTAAGTAGTATCTGAACCAATCTGACAATACTCAATAGTTCTCTTAGTTTCATCCACATTTAGTCTATCCAACAAAATCTTTGAATACTCAGGAATGACCGATTGCAGTAAAATTAAAACACAACGTAATGAATCTAATGCCGAAAAGATGATTAAATCTTGTTGTAGTTGGTTTTGATTATTTTTTTCATCTGTTAATTCTTTATTAACTTTCAACTTCCAAGGAGTATAAGTGTCAAACATTGTGTTAATATTAGGCAATGTTGACCATATTGCTTGAACAGCTTTATGCATTTCAAGGTTATTGAACAGATCGTTGATACCACCTGGAAGAGAATTTATAGTGCGATATAGTTCAACTAAATCCTTTTTCAAGTTATCATCATTACATTTGACAAGTAATGAATCAATATTGTTCGACTCTTCCAATCTTTCTAAAGCTCTAGTAATACTAAAGTTTTTGGACAAGGATCTTGTTAATAAGTTACAGAATTTATCAATAAATTCTGTTCTAGTAGCGTTTAACTTTTCATGCGAGAAATCACAATCTGTTTCCAACACTGAAAATCTCATCATGAATAGTCTCAAGGCATCAACATCATAGTATTGACCTGCTTCCACTGGATCAACAACGTTACCTCTACTTTTACTCATCTTTCTTCCTTCCATCAACCAATGTCCATGAACAAATATCTGTTTAGGTGGTTCAAGACCAGCTGCTATAAGGAATGCAGGCCAGTAAACACAGTGGAACTTAGTGATATCTTTACCGATAAGATGATTTAATGGAGGTGATGCTGTTGCTGATGATTTAGGGTATCCAGCGGCAGTTAAATAGTTGATCAATGCATCAAACCAGACATAAATTTTTTGAGAATCATCGTTAGGAACAGTTATACCCCATTGTAATCTCCAAGAAGGTCTAGAAATACTTAAATCGGTTAATTTATTCAATTTTAAATCGTTTAAAACTTTAGTATAGTATGTTTTTGGTTGAATGAAATTAGGATTTGATTCAAGTAGTTCTATAATTTTGGATTGAAACTCACTCAATTTGAAGAAATAATTTTCTTCAGTTTCAAATATAACTTCAGATCCAGATTCTCTTGAAATCATCTTTGGTTTACCATTGGCAAGTTTCTCACTATCTGGACTCTCCATAATATCATCTTGTGAATAAAAAGTTTCATCAGATATTGAATACCAACCACTATGTTGACCTTTATAAATGTAACCGTTCTCCCAAACTGTATTCCAAAATGAATTAACAGCTTCAATATGATCTGGATCGGTGGTTCTTATAAATCTGTCGTAGTTTATACTTCCAAAATCTGCTAATTTCTTAAAATTCATAGAAACTTCATCACAAAATAATTTTGGATCTATATTAGCTAAAGCTGCTGCATTTTGAATCTTGAGTCCATGCTCATCCGTTCCAGTTAAAAAGTAAGTCTCCTGGTTATTAAATTTTCTCCATCTATTTTGAACATCAGCCAAAGTCATTGTATATAAATGACCAATGTGAGGTTTAGCATTGACATAGAAAATCGGGGTTGTTAAATAATGTGCATCTTTGGATATAAATCGACATTGATTAACAACACATCTGTTGAAAATACTCTTAGCTGAATAACTCATTATAGATATTATCACACAGTATTCCCAGAGTGTACAAGTTAAAAGGTTGAATGGATATATATGTAAAATTATTGTATTGAGAGATATATATATAAAGATCACTAAAACATCAAAATGACCTGGCGCACTATCAAAATTTGATTTACAACTTTTATGAATTTTTCTTTTTTGGGCCTATTGGAAAGCTTTAACTGTAAATTAACTCTACAAAAACCCCTTCGAATCTACAACAAATATATACCTGATGAATACCATAGATTCAACAAACACTCAATATATGAATAAAGTAATTACATGTAGAGAGATAAACTCTCCATACTAAGATATAACTAATATATAATTTTTTATTATTAATAAACTTATGTAGCTTCTAATCTATATGTACAAGTTGTAGTAGAATAATACTAATAAATAAACAAAATGACGAGTTTATACAATAAACACACTTCGGACCATCCTTATGTGTACCTCTCTTCTCTCTTACTCTCTTAATCTTCTCCTTGTATCTATAATTCACAGAAGAGAAAAAAGAAAAAACACTCTCATAATGAGTAAAGGTCTGCCTTGCAAGGCATTAAAAGATAGAATACAAAAGGGAGATAATAAACACTAACCTCTTAAAATGAAAATCTCTCTATTTAGAAATTTCTTCTTTGAATTGTAACTTTCTTGAATGTCTGTCGAATAAATTAGCAAAATCTGCAATCTTTAAAGTAGTTGGATCACCTTCCATAACTGTCTTATCCTTAAATGTAACTTTAACAACTGGTTTATTCTTTGATTGTGCATTTAAAAGTTCGAAATCAACAGCACAGACACCTCTTAAAGATGGTGGAATCTGAGCTAAAAATATTCTAGCAGATTTGGCTTCTGGACCAAAAGGGTTGAACTTCACAACAACTTTGGTGAAATATTTAGTAATCATTATTGCAAATATATACTCCTCCAAACTAAGATAGATATATATATTTATATACAAATATGATACAAATAATCATTAGATATTATATACCAATAAATTTTAATACACAAAAAATGCTCTGTGTGCTAACGAATTTTTCATTTTTCTCTCGCAGCGCTCAAATTTTGAAAAATTTCTCTCGTTAATATACTGACACATAATTATAACATGACAGAGTAAAATTTGAAATTTTCAGTAAACTCTGGCAAAATTAAATTTTAAAAGTGAATATTTGTCTTCTTTATTTTAATTTTATATCCGTTAAGATCACTATTAAAGCTATTTGTTTAACAGTAGTTAACCAACAAGGCAAATAAATGAATAGTATAATACAATTATTTATCAGTTTTATATTGATATCAACTGCAATTGCATCAGATGGTGCTAAGAAACCTTCATTTTATACAGATACTAAAACCATCTATGAGTTAAATCCATCAAATTTTAAAGAAGTTGTTTTAAAGACTAATCATACAACAGTTGTTGAATTTTATGCACCATGGTGTGGATATTGTGCTAAACTGGAAAGAGATTATAAAAAGGCAAGTAAGATTGCATCAGATTTTGTTAATTTTGCAGCTGTTAATTGTGACGATGAGAAGAATAAAGGATTATGTAGTGAGTATAAGATTGAAGGATTCCCAACTATATTAGTTTTCAGACCTCCAAAAATATCATTAACCGGTGCTAATAACAAGAAATCAACTCATACAAGTGAAGTTTATAGAGGTGAAAGAACAACATCTGGAATTGTTGAATTTTTGAAAGGTAGAGTTAAGAATTATACCAAAAAGATAAATTTAAAGAAAGTTGAACAATGGTTAAAACCAACAACAAAGAGTAGAGTTCTATTATTAACCGATAAGACAACTCTATCACCAATGTTTAAAAGTTTATCAATTGATTTCTTAGAAAATTTAGAATTAGGTTATACTTATATCGGTGATGAAGAATCAAGATTACAAATTTTGGAAAAAATACCTCAATTACCAAAAGATTTTAAATTACCATTACTTAGTATAATCGATAAAGATACAAATGAAATCACCATTTATGAAAATGGATCAATGTCTAAATCTGAAATTTCAAAATTTTTATCAAATTTTGCTACCCCATTAGAAGGTGAATTTAGTAAAATTGGTGCTATATTGAAACAAGTTAGACATGGATTGTATAAAAGTGTTAGAGATTATCTTAAGAAGAATAACAAATCTTCTAAACCAAAATCAGATTCTTCTACTCCAAAGAAAGATGAATTGTAGTAGATAAATAGAATAAATATAGATATACCGATTACTAATTATCAATTACCAGTTACATTATGGGCTAGCTCTTTTATTTATCCCCCCCCCCACACAAATGTAGAAATATTTACACTTTTCCCTACCTTGCACTGCCATTTTAATGTTATTTTGTGTTTGTGTTTGTGTGTGTTTTTTCTTTTTTTTGGTAAACGCGAAATTTTAAAATTTTCAGATTTAAAAGTACGTACGCCATGGTATAGATTTATAAAAAAGAACTTTTTGCCTTCTCTTATCTTTATATCCGTAGAAGTTTCAAACTGAAGTAATATATAGTTATACACTTATACAATGGTTCAATGTCCAGTGTGTTCAAAAGATATAGATATAGATTTCATTAATAAACACTTGGATAAATGTACAACGTCTTTCAAAGCTGTACCACAAGCTGAACCGATTACTATTCCAGACAGTCCAAATCAAGATGAATCAGCTGGTGATATATCTATTGAACAACCTCAGTCTTCGCCTGTGGTTGGTAAGACTAATATGCTAAGTTCATTATTGGTTGGTAACCAGACTAGTAAAAGGAAATTTGGTAGTGGTAGTGGTAGTAATAATGGTGGTGGAACACAACGAAAAGCACATTCCACTTATAAATTTCAGCCTGAAGTTGTTAAGAAAGAGGTAATTACACTGGATGAAGACAATGAAGTTACTGATAAGGATGAAAATGAGGAAATATCAAGTATTAAAAGACAGAAATTTGAAGAAAAACATTCGTCGCAGCCTAATTCACAACCAAGTTCACAATTACAGACAAATTTTAAAAATTCAGAGTTCGAAAGAAATCAAAAATTACAGGATGAGATAAGACTACTCAAAGTTCAATCTAGGTTGCCATTGGCGGAAAGACTGCGACCAACAACTTTGAAGGATTATATAGGACAAGAACATTTAGTTGGGAAAGGTGGTATTTTAAGAGGTTTTATTGAACATGATAGAATACCGTCTATAATTTTATGGGGGTTCCCTGGAACTGGTAAGACAACACTAGCCAGGATCATATCAAATAGTACGAAATCCAGGTTTGTTGAATTAAGTGCCACTGCTAATGGTATAGCAGATTGTAAAAAAGTCTTTGAAGAGGCTAAAAATGAAATGAAATTAACTAAGAGAAAAACAATTGTATTTGTTGATGAGATTCATAGATTTAATAAATCACAACAGGATATTTTTTTACCGCATGTTGAAAAAGGTAGTATTATATTAATCGGTGCCACTACTGAGAATCCAAGTTTCCAATTGAATAGTGCACTACTTTCAAGATGTAGAGTATTTGTTTTGAAAAAATTAGAGATTGAATCGCTAAGGAAAATAATTACAAAAGCGTGGATGGTGATAAATCGGACTAGAAAATTGTTACTGAATAAACCTGTACTAAGATTAACAAATGAAGCAATTGAATATTTATGTGATATTGCAGATGGTGATTCAAGAAGTGCATTGAACTTATTAGAATTGGTTGATTCACACTATATAACAAACGACGATGAAGATGAATCATCAAGTGAAGCGAAGAATGAAAACACAAATGGGAAGAATATCCATACAATTGAAGTCACCGCTGAGAAATTACGATCTATTTTGCAAAGAACCCATATGGTTTATGATAGAGTTGGAGATGCACACTACGATACGATATCAGCATTTCATAAATCTGTGAGAGGTAATAATCCAGACGCAGCGATGTATTACTTAGCTAGAATGTTAAAAGGCGGTGAAAGTCCATTATACATTGCAAGAAGAATGATAAGAATTGCCAGTGAAGATGTTGGAGTATTAGATGAATCGTGCTTACCATTTGCAGTGGCAGCATATCAAGCTGTACAATTTGTTGGATTACCAGAGGCAGATTTAGCATTGGCACACTGTGCAGTTAAACTATCAAGGGCACCAAAATCAGTTGAAATTTATAAAGCATGGGGTGAAATAAATAGAAAATTGGATAATGAACCTGGTTTTACAGCAAGTCCAATCCCAATGCATCTAAGAAATGCACCTACTAAACTAATGGATGACTTGGGATACTCACAAGGTTATAAATATCCACCTAATTTTAAAGACGGTATAGTGAAACAAGAATATTTCCCTGATGGTTTCAAAGGATTTAAAGTATTAAACGGTCAGCATATGGGAGATGAGATTGATCCTGATTTGTAATACTCGACACGCTTAAAATATTCATCGTACTGTATATAACATAATATATATTATATATTATATATAACAAAGGCACATATAAACGAACTATAAATCAAAAGGGATAGAAAATATGAAAAAAGTTAAGGAATCAAAAAAAGTTAAAAAACAAAAGACAATGGATAGATCTCCAACTGATAGATACTGGATGAGCATTGTGATGCTGCGTGATGTATCGATCAAAATCATACTGAATAATATTTTTTCCTGAACTAAACACAATGTACTCGTAAATAAAACCCCAGCAGTTATGGTAAAGTACGTGAGTGTGCAATGGTTGAATAAAAATTATATCGTGCGCTTGATCGAACTCGAACGACAATTCACTGGCACAGGCCATTTCCCCCTCCGGCCATCCCCCCCCTTCTGGCTATTCCCCATATATACTGCCGTACGTTACCCCCCGTCCACGGCCATATATATATATATATGCCGCCCCTGCCGGTCTATATTTTATACGTATATAAATTTATAAATTTTATGATCTCATGCGATTGATTAATCCCATTGTCAACATCTTCCCAATTTGGTAAGTTGAAAAGGTGTAAAGTCAATTAAACCGTGATTTTATATATACAACACAAAAATAATTCATTTACTTATATAAATTATTTCGTATAAGTTTAACTTTTAATATTGTGTATATTACGACAATGGTTTTACTTTATAAGTTTTACTATTCAGTTTATGTGTGTAGTCTAGTTTAACACATTCTCATTATTACCATACCAATTGGTATATTCTATATGTGGTTATAAGTATTTGACAGCTGTAAGATTGTATTTATAATATGTATATATCTGTTGTATATATAATATATATCTGTTGTATATATAATATATATATGTGCTATACAATACGTAGTATAAGAAGAGTGTTTTATTGTAAAATGTAAGTTAATGTATCATATAATATAAAATTTAAATAAAGTGTATGGTTGCTGTTTAATATCTAAATGGTTAGTACAATTAGTATACTAACAGCTAAGCCTTGTACCCAGTCTCTATGTATGTATATAATATCTACATTGTTGCTATAGTTGATTGGTATTGTGTGAAACAAATATTTAACTTGACACGCTTCACGCTTTTTGAAGCGTGGCAATTTTGTTAGTTGAAAATACGCGTTGACAGGAGTTTTTCATTTTTTTTCTGCGATTTTTTTTTTTCTTTGTTGGCTGTTTGTGTTTTGAATTGAGCCTCATACATTCACTTCTAAAGCAAAGCGTGAATATGTACAGATATATTGGAATGAATTTATTTTTTTAACTTATTGTACTTCAAAAACCACATTCTATTGTGAGTGAAAAAAAAGACACACACACAAAAATTACTATGTATGTATAAAAATATCAATTTGAAACCACTCCTTGAGTTGTTGATGACCGTGTTCTGTATATATATATTTATCTTTGTCAATATTTTATTTTTCTTGTTCAAAAACGTCTAACATAAAAGACTCTCTTTTATTTTTAGCTGTTATATATATTTATTATTACTATTACTATTACTATTACAACAACTAGTTAAAAGTTTTACACTTCACCAAGTCTATTTGTAAGTTCTTTCAAAACATCAGTCATTTGAGGCGTATGTACTAACAGTTCATTAGATATCCAGTTACTTTTTGAGTTTTATTCACTCGTCCATTCCTTTTTAACAAGTTTCGATTTCAAATATTCACTCCTTTATTTATCCCTTGAAATTCGACTCTGTCTTAAACAAACTATTTTATACGTATCTTAATTAACTTCAAACACTATTTTACAAAATGAGATTATCATCAGCCGTTATTTCTTCAGTCTTGCTATCATCAGCAATGGCCATCCCAGTTCCAAATATTTTCCATAATCTTGCTAAAAGATATGATAATTCAACAACTTCAGCAACAACTATTTCAAATGCTGCTTACGCCATATCTTGGACTAGTAGTTCAGCTTTTGATCCATCATCATCTGCATCTACTACAGCAGCAGCATCTTCAGATTCTGCCGTTGAAACTTTAGTTTCAGCAGAAGATGAATTAGTTACTTCAACTTATGAATCTGGAACTGATGAATCAACAACTACTTATACTTCCACCATTTTTGTCACTTGGACTTACTCTGAAATTACTACTGAATCTTCTTCATCAGCTGCTGCAACAACAACTTCTTCCGCTGTTTCTAGTACCGATATTGGAACACTTGCCGCCTCTGAAACTTTAGCTAAAGCAGCCGATGCAAGTGTCTTAGCTTCAAGTACTTCAGCTCCAGCTACCGTTACCGTTACAGTTACTGCTGACAATTGTGCAGCATCATCTTCATCTGGTGATATTACTTCAACAATGGTTATTACATCTACAAACTATGTTACTTTACCATTAACTGCTACCGTTCCAATCACAAACTCTGAAGGTTCAACTATTACTGTGGTGACTTATGTTACTCAGTACGAAACCTCATACCCAGTGACTTATACAACAGCTTACTCTTCTAGCTCTTCCTCTTCCTCATATTCTTCTATTTTACCATCATCTACTTATTCTAGTTATAGTATCTACACTCCATCTTCTTACACAAGTTATGGATCAACTTCATCATACTACGCACCAGCTTCAAGTCTTGCTTCTAACGGTACAAGTGTGAGTACTGCCTATGATGATTCATTAGCTTTAGAAAAGAGAGGAAGTGGTTTATGGAACTTATTCTTTTAAATTTTAATTTAAATTAAGTTATACAACATTTATTACTCTTTCTTTTTATTAGGATATTTATTCTCCCCCCTTTTCATTTTTATCTTGTTGTTTCGGTTTATTTTTTGTTTTGTTTCAGTATTTTATACCGTTTTTATTCTTAACTCCCTGTTTTTTGTTTTGTTTGTGCCAATTGACTAAAAACTCCATGTTTGGTACCTCATATTAGTATGAAGAGAGCAATGTCTCAAATATACTTGGCATGAGATTCATTTTTGAGTCCCGAAAATGAAAGCCAGCTCTTTCTTTTTTTTTTTGTCATCAATGGATACCATCCATTATCGATCCGAGTCTCAAAAGGTAGGGGTATACTTCATTATTATATGTTGATCCCTCCTTAGACAATTAGAGACGAGATCGATTTCTAAGGCTTAGCTCTAGCTAGTATCCCCCATAGAGAATTTAGTTTACAGGTGCTCAGACTCTATTATTAAACTATAATATATAATTATATACTATTCGGCAGTTTGCTGTTTTTATTATTTATTATTATGGTATTTTTAAATATTTTTGTTATCGTTTAGGTTTTATATTTTAAAGCAGGTTATATCTTTGTCTTTTATTATTTACACATTTTTCTATTAGTAAATTGTAACCATATTGTGGGTATGTGTATCATTAGACTGTGTTAAGCCCTCTACCACAACTGCCACTTGTAGGCACGTTAATATGCAAATTATACGCTTACAGAGGAGTATTAACATCCTGTACTATCATTAAGTACACATTGCGTTATACATGTGACGAGATGTACTGGTGTATAGATGTATAACTTTTTTTTTTTGAGATTTCTCTTTTTTTTTTTTTGAATTTTTTTGAATTTTTTGATTTTCATGGATTACTAAAGTTTTACCAATTAAAATATCAGGATTGGTCAAAATATGGTTTTTTTGTTATGAATAAATATATGCGTAAGGACTATGTACTGAGTATCATACAGATTTCATCCATATAAAATGAGTTCTTCAGATCAACCAAAATGTCCTGTGGATCCTAAAACCCGGGAAGCATGGGTTAAAAAGGCACAACAGTCACAAGTTGCAAAACAAAATATCGAACAACAAAAGAGCATTCAAAGTTCTATATCTAAGTCTAACATTACAACAACTTCATCAACATGGAGTAAATTATCCGGGTTATTGTGGGCTAATAATTCGATAAATTCAAATACCAATAAAGATGCATGTCCTATTGATCATTCAAAGTTAGATAAGAAAATTGTCCCACCTCATCCTCTACCTGAAGGTACTCCAGAAGATGCAGTTTGTCCTGTGGATCATTCAGCAAGAGAACAGTGGGCGAGTAAAATGGGTGGTAACTCATCGTCAGCATCAGCAACTACAAAGAATTTACAAGTGATACCGATACCTAAAGAGGAAGCTATTGAGGTTCCTGAATGTTCTTCCGATAACTTAGATAAGAAAGCCCCATATATTTCCAGTAATGTCGATCTACCAGAAGACCGTGAGATTTCATCTATCCCACGTACAGGCACATCATCTAATTGGGTCTATCCTTCACAGAAACAATTTTTCAATGCAATGGTTCGTAAATCATGGAATCCTGAAAGTGAAGATATGAAAACAATTGTTCCATTGCATAATTTAGTTAATGAAAGAGCATGGGACTATATATTAATGTGGGAAAGAAATCAAGGTGGTGATAGTTGTGGTGGTATTAAATTAACTTCATTCCAAGGTGATTCTAAAAAAGTTACACCTAGAGCTTGGATTGGGAACGTTATATTTGGAAAAGAATTGCCATTTGATAGACACGATTGGGTTATTGATCGTTGTGGTACTAGAGTTGATTATGTTATAGATTTCTACTCAAAGATTCCTGGTAAAGATGATACAACTAAAAGTGATGGAAGACCAACATTCTATCTTGATGTTAGACCTAAACTTAATACTTTAGAAGGTTGTAAATTAAGAGTTAAAAAGGCCTTTGGATTATAGAAATGTTTTCTCTCTTCACTATATACTTAATTGGGTAATCTTCTTGTAAATATAGAAAAGTGTATAGATTTGAAAAATAAACAATTTTACTAATACATTATTTTACAAGTGGGTTTTAATTTAAACGTAGTAATTTGTTACATATATCATAGAATATATATATATATATATATAATTGCAAAAAATCTCTATGTAGTTTAGATGTTAGCGTGAATCAGATAAAACCAAAGATTAATCCTTGGGTATAAGAATCTATGTACAAATTGATGATTCGAGAAAAAATTCAGGAAAAGAACAAAGTTGAAATAAAAAAAGAATCTAAATATTATTGCATTCTCAACATATGTCCATTGTATATTCATTAATATAAGGTACATATCTTTCAACAAAACGTTTTCTCTTTTTTTCAAATTTTTCAAAGAACTTCCTTAAAAGTTCTTTCCTAAACTACCACCTTTACCGACAGATTGCATACTTTCACCAACTTTAACATTAGCTTCGAAATATTTAGAAACACATCTATCAATACATAAACTTTCGGTTTTGGTTAATTCACCTTCTTCGTATTTGGTACCATTGGAGTTAATGAAACATTTCTTGTGACAAGAATCAACTAATTGGTTGAACATGGTTGTAACCATATCAAGCTCAGATTCAGCAGCTTTAATTTTTTGTTCTGATGAAATTTGTGGTGAAGAACCTCCTAAACCTAAGAAAGACATTTTTATTGTGTATTATTTATATAAGTGATGGGAATTAAATTATGAACTATGATATGAAAATAACAAGACTATACTTCTAAATAACAGAATTTAGCCTTTATAATAGTCAGTTTGTTTCTTACATTTGCTATTTCTCATCAACGTTAAAGATTCCACCTCCTCCACCGCACTCTTTCCAAATTTTTTGTGCTTTTTTTTTTTTTGTTTTTTGGCAAAAGCGAAAAAATTTCAAATTTGTTTGTTTTATGTAATATATTACGTAATATTGATTTACAATATAAGCCGTTATATATTTGATTTAACTTTTACAATTAAAATTTGACACAAGTAAAGATGCAAATGTTGAATTATACATTATATAGACTATAAATAGCAAGGGGGGAGAAGGAGAGTAAACGACTAGTAAGAGAGATTATTAAACGCATGATATGGAGTATATAAAGTAAATAACTATAAAAGAATAGTAACTCGATTTCTGTTGAAGATCGATTTAAATAGAGAAAATAAAAGCGTTTTCAATAGCGAACATAAATCTAAGCAGAGTAAGTTTGTTTTGGGAATGGGTAAGATGGACCAACTTCTTGAATACTTAATTTAGCTAACCAGTGACCGATATCGACAGATTGTTTTAAATCTTTTTCTTGAACTAAACCTGAAACGAAACCGGCAGCGAAAGCATCACCAGCACCATTAGTATCAGAAATCTTGGAAGATTCTAAAGCATGAACTGGGAATTCAGCAATTGTATATTCAGAAGTGGCAACATTGTAAGAAACAGTTAAAGTAGCATCAGTACCTTGAGTGAAAATAACAGTTCTATCTTTCTTAGAGTTAACTTTTGGTAATGAAGCAATATATTTAGCAACTGAAGTTAAATCTTTAGAGTCTAATTCATGAGATTCAGCGTATGAAGCGGCTTCAGATTCATTACAGATGATGTAATCGGTGTATGGAACAACTCTGTCTAAAGCATCCTTGAAAAATTGTGGGATGAATGGAGCTGAAAGGTTTAAAACTAATGGCTTGTTTTCAGCAGAGGCGTGTTTACCTAATAATTCAATAGCATCTGGTGAAACTGTTAAATGGAAACCACCAATGTAGTAGTATTTACCCTTTTTAACTAATTCCCAATTTTCAGATTTTTCTAAATGAGATGGTTTGAAATGGTTGGCAGCTGCTAAATCGGTAACTAAAGATCTGCTTGAACCATAGATTAAAGCGGCACATTTACCAGTTGGAATATCATCTTGAACCATGTAAGAAGTGGTTAAACCGTAGGTGTTGTTAGCTTCAACTAATTTATCGGCATAAACATCTTTACCAACTGAACCAAAGTATAAGACAGATTTTGGTGCTAAAACATATTGAGCACCTCTAGCAGTATTTTGAGCAGCACCACCAGCAACTAAGATAACATCATCGTTATTTAAAACTTCTTGGAAAATTGGTAAATGAACTTCTTCAGCTAAGATAGCATCGTTATCTTTTAAATTGTATTTTTCTAAGAATGACTTGTCAACATTGACTTGTAAGTCTAATAATGGGTTACCTAAACAGATTAATTCGTAGGACATTGTATTATATTATATATTGATATATATACTGAATTGAATAAACGTATAAAAATATAATACAAAAAAATATTAAAAAATCATATGCAACTTATTCATTTATAATAAACAATTCCAACACTTTTTTTGAAAAAGAAGAAAAATTTTATGAAAAATCAAAAAAAAAAAAAAAAAAAATTAAATTAGATAATATATTATATAATCATAATTGGTTATATAATATATTACATAATCATATTTTTTAAAAAAGTGTTGAATCAAGGCGGTGTAATTTAAATTTTCTTTTTCGTTTTTTTCTTTTTTTTGTGTGTGTTTCTTTTCGGGAGGAAACAAAAAAAAAAAGACAAATAATGAAATTTTCTGTGATTTCAAAATTTTGATAAATTTTTTCGCATTAATTAAGGAACTTTTTAGACTTCTCCGTGTTTTATGATTAATTTATTGATTGTTAATTTATCGTTATTTTTTTAGTTGTTTTTCGTGATTTTTTGTTTTTTATTTTTTGTTGTGTGTGCTCAGTCATTGAAGATAGGATATATATATATATATATTAGTTATTATTTACAAAAGATGGCACTTTATGTTGAAAACGATCCATTTTTAAAGTATAGACCATTTCCGGAAACTCCATCAAATGTTTTCGAGAAACATTGGCATGAAATTGTTGCATCAGTAATTGTGTATCATGCAATTATGCTGATATCACCATTTATTAATGATTTTATATTTGGTGAACATTATACTTTAATGAAGAATGAAAAGAGGAAATTGAATTTTGATATTCATATAGTTGCATTTGTTCAATCGATTGTTTCAATTTTAATTTGTATTCCAATGTTTTTCCATCCAATGTATAATTCAGATCCTGTCTTTGGTACATATGATTATGCAGGTTTTGTAGCAGCTATTACTACAGGATACTTCATTTGGGATTTATTATACTGTTGTGTGTGGCATTATCAAATGTTTGGTATGGAATTTCTGTTTCATGCATTTGCAGCATTATTTGTCTTTGGATATACATTTTCTCCATTCTGTCAACCTCGTATTCCAATGTTTTTAATATTTGAATTAAGTACACCATTTGTCAATCTCCATTGGTTTTTTTCAAGAATCCCATCCGAGTACGTCCATGAAAAAATTGTTATTGTTAATGGATTAGCTTTAATGATTACATTTTTCTGTTCAAGAATTGTCTGGGGTCTGTATGCCGCTGTTTTAATGTTTATTGATTGTTATAAAGTTAAAGATCAATTGAGTATTGTTACATTACCAATTATTTTTGGTTTAAATGCTGGTTTGAATTATTTAAATATGTTTTGGTTCTATAAGATGGTTAGACTTGCATATAAGAAATTTACTGGGTCTGATAAGAAACCTGTTGATATCCCTGTGAAAAAAGAGTAATTTCCTCAACCCATTTCTCCCCCTCCTTCTCCTTTATCCCCTATTGTAATATCTTTAAGTCTATGTAAATATCAAAATATTACTTAACTCTATAGTTGTATTAAATTGTACTAATATAAAAGTTCCCCGATTAATACCCGTCCGTATAGGAACGTTAAAACTTACGGCGTTGTGGCGTAACCGAGAGCACTACGTACTCGATTGAAGAATTGCAATAATTACACGGCCACGGCCATATGTCTATATTTTACTATCCGATTAGTAAATCTACTTATAATCATTGTATTCTTATATATCTGTGGTTATAGTGGCTACCAAACAGGAGTGAAGAAACAATAAAACTAATGAGTCAAGATGATAGTATCATGATTTAGCTCAATAAATTTTCCGCTGGAGCTACCATCTATATCATAGTGAATATACATAATACCTTAAGTACCTACTACCATATATACATACTACCAATTATACATATAATATACCTACCATATGTACTGTATATAGTATATATTATTATATACTGTATATATATACCCTATACATCTGAATAACCATTTGATATACACTGTTAAATTGAGTGTATTTACTCTACTAAATCTATTTATTACATAATTCATTACGTAAGTCCATTTTCCTTTTTTTTCGTTTTTCGTTTTTCGTTTTTTTGTTGCGTTGCGTTGCGCTGCGTTGAGAGTTATGGAAATTTTGGGGACGGAGAAGATCTGTTTAATTTTTTTATAAGTGAATTTATTTGTTTTGTATCATTACTTATACTTAAACACTTTGTTTAAGAAATTTATTCAACTGATTAGACAGATAATATCTACTTTCTTATTGTTTTAAGTAGGTTTTCTGGTTTTCGTTGTTGTGTCGTCTGTGGTTCTGCCTTCTTTTTTTTTCCTTTCTTTTCCCTTAGTTTTGCTTTTCAACTTTTAACCTTTTTTTTTCGGTTATACTGTACATCAATAATTGAGACATATATTACTATTATAAACTTTCTTGGTTGACTTTTATACACAATTATACAATAGATTCATTGAACTAACATAGAATATCCTATAACGATACTAGGGTTGTCTTTTTATTCTATTTATTTATTTTCTTTGTTCAATTAAAGACACTGCATAGCAATGTCATCAGAAGAAGCAACATGTCGTATTTGTCGATGTGAAGGAACCCCTGAAGATCCATTGTTTCATCCTTGTAAATGTAGGGGTTCTATTAAATATATTCATCAAGATTGTTTAACTTCATGGTTGGAACATTCAAATAAAAAATCCTGTGATATTTGTCATGTTCCATACACATTTAAAACATTGTATGATGAAAATACACCAGAAAATTTACCACTATCATTAATTTTTAGAAAAGTTCTTGTTCAAATTGGTGATTTAATTTATAAAGCATTAATAATACTATTAGGTATAGTATTAGTTCTTATTCAAGTCCCACTTTTTGTAATTTTCACAGCAAGAGTTTTAAGTTGGTTACTTGGATGTCCATTCCCACATGAAAGTATTATTATGTCATTACTTTTCGGTGATACTCAACCTTCTACCGATGAATCACTATTAAGTTGGAATAATCTTGGATTAATAGTTACCTATACTTATTTCCCAGGTAATTCGATTTTAACAGTTGCCATATTAACAATAAGTTTTGCTCTGGCTTTACATGAATGGGTTACCAAAGATGACGGATTTGTTAAAATTCTTCATAAAAAAATTGGACCTGCTAGAAGACCAAAAAACTTATATAGATTATTTGCCAATGCTAATGCCGGTGTAGCTAATGATAATGCACCAGCTGGTCAAGACGAAAGACGTGAAGCTCAATTGAGACAACAAACTGAAAGATTAAGAGCAGAACGTTGGATTATTCAACGTCGTCGTCATTTAGAGCAAATGAGACGTTTAATTCCTAATGAAAATCTTGATAATGATAATGGTTTTAACAATAATAATGATTTTTTGTTACCTGAAAATCTTGAAAGAAATTTGATGGATGAGCATATTCAAGGAGAACTTATGGAGGATGATTTTGAATTTCAAGTAGGAGATGATGATAATAATAATAATAACAATAACAATAACAACCATAACAACAACAATAATGATGATGATGAATCAGATCCAGAAATTGAATTTAATATTAATGATATCCTTGATGAAAGGGATCCAGATATTTTAGCATTACAAGAACGTTTTAGACAACATGTGGGTGAACTTGATGGTGATCAAGATTTCTTAGAAAGAGAATTGGAACGTCAAAGATTACAAGAAAATTTACAACAAGCTCAACAGGCTAGACAAGCTCAACAAAGAGGTGAAGAAGCTAGAGATAGAGCTGATAACGTTTTATTAGAATTTAAATTAAACATTTTACTTCCTTTCAAAATTGCTGCTTTACTTGACTTAGTCACCATTGCCGTTTTGGGAACTTTCTACTTTTTACCATCATTATTAGGTATGGTGGTTTTCAACCTATCTCATAGCTTAGTTTCAGTGATTTACACAATGTGTGGTAACTTACTCGGTAATGTTTCATTCTTATCAAAAATTCCTTCTTTCCCAATGACTTTCAATTATGAAACTATCTTTTTCCAAGCATCTGCTATCAAACAAGTCACATCTCATACATTGATTCAAATTGTTTGGTCGTATATTCAAGAATCTATTATTCAGCCTTCTATTCAATGTTATATCAACATTGTTAGATGGACACCACAGGCAAATTTCTTTGAAAGATTAACCGTTGCCTTATTAGGTTATTTTCAAGTAGGCGGTGTTATTTTTGTTATGATGCGTAAGATGGAAAAAAGCTGTTCTCCAGTTAATCCACTTGAAGGAGGATACCGTTCATTGTATCAATTGCTTTTAGAAATCACATGTACTTTGAAAGTTATGTGCATCTTTGGTACTGAATTGTTTGTCTTCCCAATATTTTGTGGTTATCAACTGGATTTTGCCTTGGCTCCAATTTTTAGTAAAACACCATATGGCGTTTTATTATCTACAACATTGAACATTCATTTGCCTTTTTGTGTTTTACAATTAGCAATCGGTACAATGTTCATGTATCTGTTTGCTTCATATGTTAGTATGGCTAGATCACAAATCTTAAGAAAAGGGGTTTTATTCTTTATCAGATCTCCTGATGACCCTAACGTTAGATTAATTCATGATGCTTTGATGAAACCATTTGGTTTACAACTTTCTAGAATTGGATTGTCAGCTATTGTCTATACAGGTTATATTGTCATTGAATTCATCGCATTCTCTTGGACAGTTAGATACCTTTCACCAGTTGAAATCTTGCCAATGAATTTCAATTGGAAGTCAGCCACATTTATTGTGTCCCTTTTCAAGAGTTTATGGAATGGATCATTAACTCCTTATTTCAGAAACTACTGGAAGAAGGTTTATCGTTTAGTGTGTGCTAAATTACGTTTATCCTCTTTCATTTTGGGAACTGAAGCACCAAGTGAAAGTGGTTATGTGGTTTATAGAAATTATTTCTACAGATTCTTTTCAAGTGAAAAGCCAGATTTCACAAATCCTATCCCAGACTTCCAAACAAGTGAGTTCTTCAAAGAAAATCCAACAGTTAATTGTTGTTTTGTCCCAGATGGTACTTATGTTAGAGCTCCAGATGATGACAATGTTTCCAGATCATTCACTAAGAAACTGTTTGTTCCAGTTACAAAAGATGACAAGTTGCTTGCTCCTATTCCTGATGCGGAAGATGATAGTGAACGTTTCAATCCATATGATGATGAAGAATTGGTTTCTATCACTTCTTATACGATTGTTTATAGACCTCCAAATTTTAAGGCAAAAATATTCACCTTTTTGGGATATTTGTGGCTGTTCTCTGTTATTTTAGCAATTGCAATATATGCTGTCACATTTGCTTTAGGACGTACCGTGCTTTACCCAATATATTGCTTCTTCTCAGATTATAAGTTTACACAAAACTTTTTCAATAATCCGTCTAGAATGGACCTAAGCACAACATTAACTGGTTTGATTGCTCTTCAATCGTTGGTTAGTATCTTAAAGATTCCAATTGATGAAAATGAACTTGCACCAGTTGTGAACGTGGATCTAAATCTGGACAATGAAAATATCGACCTTGCTGAAGAGGACGATAATCTAGACCATGATTTTACTGATGATGAGGAAGATATCGACGTCGAAGAAGTTCCACAAGAACTAGATGGTGAAGAGCAACAACCATTAGATATAAATAATGAAGATAATGATGTCAATGAACAAGCTGGCTGGCGTGCTCAATTGCGTGATTTAGTCCAACCGGATGGTGCCATAGGATCTGTGGTTGTTGGCTTTTTATCAACTATATCAATTATTTTGATTGTCTCCGTGCAGTCTGCTTATATCTGGTATGTCCATTCTCAATGTATCAATAACCCATTAGTTTTATTCACAAGATACTTTACTGAACTATATCCTCGTTTTACCATACTATTCAAGTCTCTACAGTATATTCTCCAAGGATTGTTACATTTAGGTTCTCTTTATCTAACTATTGGAGTTCAAGTCAAGACTGTTAAGATTATATTGAACCAAGAAGGTCGTAATCAACGTTTAAACTCAATCAAAGTAATTTGGTTAAGCTACCCAGAAAGTGCTAATATTACACTTATGTTAATGGCGGTTCATTTTGCCAGATACTTCTATCTCTATTATACTTCAATCATTTATAGAAACTCTAGTATTAGTCCAATGTTATATGCTATAACAAAGTTTGCTGAGTCAATTAACCCATTGAATGATTACTACTTAGAAAAGTTCTTGAATTTTGGAGTTTGGACTATCTGGGCCTCATGGAAGGTTGAGCAGGCAGTTAGTATCTACCTTGCTGAAGTCAATAAGAAGCTAAAGGATGAATACTATGGTAGAGGTAAAGTGTTATCCAATATTGAAGAAGTTGGTGGAGAAGATGAGACAGTCACGGGTGCTGAATTTTAATACTTGTATGTTTTGAGGTATTTTTCTGTGCATTTTTATAGAATTTATTTAGTTGGTTTTTAGATACCCTTTTTCTGATACGTGTGAACTTGAACTTATATAGTTTATTGTTTTGAAAAATCAATTTTGTCACTTATGTTTAATTAATATTTAGTAGTAGTAGTAGCAGTATATAAATAGATGTATATATATGTAAGCGCGCTATATAATATCGACAGTACCATTATGTTTACATTAGACAGAATTGGCATTGGTGTCATTACTGTTCCCTCTGATGCTCAAGTCCGTACACATCTCGTTACTCTCAATACTCAAATCGTGTTCGTTTGCCAAATGTAACATACAGATAAAGAAGAATGACGTAGATAAGTCTTTCCTCTGTTGACCTTCATATTTCAAAGAAACATCACGGACAACATCCGTTAATTTGATATCAATACTATGGGTGTCATTTGTGTTTTTCAAACTACCTGCGTTCTCGGGTGTGGCTGATTTACTAACAGTGGATTCCCATAGGTTATCTTTTAGTAGCTTAACATCAATTCTCTTTGCAACTTTGGCATACTTCAATTGGCTTTCCTTTCTTGAAGATGACAATGGCTGTGATCTAGAAGGTTGACTCAACAAGTCTAAATCTCCATATCCTGCATAATCGTCATCATCATCATCGTCGTCGTCTTTTTTAGAAATTCCATTTCCAAGTTTATTGATGTCTTCATTAAAACTATCAATATCTCCAAATTGGGTTCCCACATCAATATCCTCATAGTTACTGGCCCAAAATTGTTCATCAGCGATAACAGGTACATCTTTTTTAGTCTTATGCTTCTTCTTTTGAAACATACGTGTACTCATATTTGGTTTGAGGAAGTATTTAATCAATTTTTCAGAGTTCCAATGGAAATCATCAGGCAAACTTGTTGGCTCTTCTGCAGTTCTACGAGATTCAGGTATCACAAGACGTGTTCCTTCTTTGAATAGAGCCTCTTCATCAAAATCAAGATCTTCTTCAGAGTCTTCAAGGAAATTTATCTTCTTGTCTTCATTTTTCACTCTCTTCTTGACGGCAGTAATCATCACATCGCCATCTTCAACTTTGATATGTTTATGGTCCTTTTCGATCCCCATTGCTTTATCTTCGTCCTTTTCAGTTTTCAATATACTAGGATCCAATTTTTCATCGGATTTTTTAGAGTATGTTTTTTTAATAAGTGAAACTTTCCAATGTTGTGGACCCCTCCAAACACGGCCAGCAGTGTTATCGAAGTATCTTAATATATTCTCATCTGGTTTATTATCACCTTCACTATCATCATTAGTATATTCATCATCATCATCATCATTGTTATCATTGTTATCATTGTTACCGATAGAACTTGGCGCATTATTATCCACATTGATTTCTATATCCATAGATGCAGATATAACACCATTGTTGTCTCCAAAATTCATACTTATATCTCCGCCAGCACCACCTAATTCAATATCATCGTATTGGAAAGAATTTGTCTTGTTATTTTGCAATTGATTTTCGATGAAAGCTTTAGCTGCATCATCTTCAAAATGCTCCACCACGTGTTCTAAACTTCTTAATCCACTACTAACTTGTAAATCGCACAATTGACTTTCCGATGGATCTTTAAAACTTGCAATCTTTTCATTCAAGGATATATTTCTAGTAGGAACTTTCATCTCTTTCTCGACTTCCTCTGCTGGTAAATCAGGATTGACACAATCTCCATTGGATACCGAACTCAACGAATCATCGAAAACAATTCTACCAAATCTATCTAAAGATAAAGAATTAAGTAAAAGAGATTTGGCTCCACCTTCATCAAAATCAGATAAAACTTTCTTGAAAAGTGGATCTATAGTTAACTCCTTTTCATATTGTTTAGCTCTAATTGATTCGTAATCATTACACAATGTTGAAGTGGCTCTTCTACTCTTTGAAACACGCTTCTTCCGAAGTTCATATTCAGGATCATCCTCATCCAAGTCCAAATCTTCTTCATTTCTATTATCATCACTTGCATCATCTTTTTGTTTACCTAAACCTGATAATAATTTACCAGTTTCACTGGCAACAGAATCAATTCTATGTGAAAAAATCTTCATACAACCATCCAATGTAGCCCCAGCTTTTTGAAAATTAATTGAAGACCCATCTATACTCCTCAATAGATTCATATCATGAAAGTAATCAATCAATGCAATATTCCATGTATTGTTTGAATTGATCTTATTATCAGTGGCTAACTTGATTGCCTCATCAAAATTAGACTGATGTGTAGCTCTATTAGACTCATCTAACAATAAGAACCTTTCATTCTCAAGATCATCTTCATCATCATTATCAAGTAATCTTTTCCCATGTTTTAAAAGTTCCCTAGGTGGCATTATTTTCTATATATCTCTTCACCTTTAAGAGAATGTCTTATCAATGACTTAAACAAAGAAATCAAATAGTAACAAAAGAAAGATTTGAACAATCATTATGAAATACATATACATACGTACACACACATACACAAAACAAAAATAGATCAAATTGCGGCTCATTTGAAATCAAAACAAAAAAAAAAACACAAAAAAAGTCCAAGTGCTTCATAACCTTCAATTTCTTTGTTTTTTTTTTGTTCTTTTTCTTTTTGTTTGAGATTTTCCCCTTTTGATTTGTAGTTTTGAACAGATATAGGATAAATTACATTTAATTCTTTCTTTTATTGCTTGTGGGTGTTTTTTGTCTTTTTCTTTTTGTATTTTATATATTTAGTATTAATATAACACAGTGATGTCTGAAGACGAATTTGCTACTAAAGAAGAAATCAAGGCAATTTTTGCCAAATTACAAAAACATTCATCAAACAAGCAATGTTTTGATTGTGCTACTAAGAATCCAACATGGACATCAATTCCATTTGGTATCTTTTTATGTCTGAATTGTAGTGCCAACCATAGAAACTTAGGTGTTCATATTTCATTTGTTAAATCTTCAGTTCTTGATACAAAGTGGACATATAAACAATTAAGATCTATGAAATGTGGTGGTAATAATACTTTTAAAGATTTCTTAATTAAGAATGGTGGTTCAGCATATTTAACTAAAGGACCACAAGAGAAATATGGTTCTTTAATTTCATCAAATTATAAAGAAAAATTAGAAAAAAAGGCATTATTAGACTCTAAGAATCATCAAAATGTTTTAGAATGGGATGATGGTACGGAGAGTGTTGAAGAAGAAGCTGCTCCTGAAGATAATTTCTTCAGTAAATGGGAAAAACCTTCTGCTACTCCATCTCCACTTGGATCAAGACCAATCACACCATTAACTAGATCAGTTACACCAGATCAACAATCTTCTACTACAACTACAACAACTACAATTCCAAAAGCTAGAACTATAACTAAATCATCAAGTTTGAAAAATTCAACAACTGCAAAGAAAAATATTCTTGGAGGTTCATCAGTTAATAGAAATAAAGCTAAATTAGGTGTTAAAAAAATTTCATCTGCAGAAGTTGACTTTGATGATTTTGAAAAAACTGCTCAAAAGGAAGCTGAAGAAGCTAAAGCTCTTGGATATAATCCAAATCAAGAAACAACTAAAGATGAATTGAGCGATCTTGATAATTTCTTACAACCTAAAAATGATGCAAGTTCATTAAGAAGTAATGCTGCATTACCTCAAACTAAATTATCAGCACCAAAAGCTGAAAAACCACAATCTTTTACAAAATTAGGATTTGGTATGACAAATGCTGCAGCACAACAACAACAAGCATCTCAAAAGAAATATAAAGATGTTGACTATTCAGGTGATGTTGCTAAAAGATTTGGTAATCAAAGAGGTATCTCTTCAGATCAATTTTATGGTACAGGTTCATACGATGAAGCTCAGGCGCAAGAGGCAAGAGGTAAATTACAAGCATTTACCGGTGCACAATCAATCTCTTCTTCTCAATACTATGGAGATGATGAAAGTGCTAATCCTAGCAATGGTAGCTATGAAGGTGATGATGTTCAAAAAATGATGAACTTGGCTGAAAAATACATTGGTGAAGATTTAAATACAATCAAAGACGCTTTGGAAAATGGTGCAGAAAGATTAGGTGGTTTATTGAGGGATGTTCTGCGTTAATTGAAATTTCTGGACAACTTTTTGTGTTTTTCTTTATGTAAATTAGTCACTCCTATTCTATTCTATTAACTCGTCGTCATTTTTATGTTTTTTTTGATTTTTTTTTTTATTTTTTTATTTTTATGTTGGAAATATATGCATACAGACAAAAAGAAAAAGAAAACAATACTGAAGAAGGAAAAAGAGAGTAAGGATTAGAAAACATTTGATATAAAGTATGTACTATCTGTGATAAAGATATACCTTAATATAGTGTTTTATCGTTTATATATATAATTTCAATTGAATCATGTTTTGTAGTGTTTTCTTTTTTCTCGTTTTTTTTTTTAACGTTTCTAGGCATTTTGTGGGTTCCTGTCTAACGTGATTTCTTTGGTTTAAACGAAAGTATAATGAGTTATAAATATTATGTATTGTTCCTAAGTTCTAGGTAATCATATATATATTACATATACAATTATCGTACCACAAACACAAACAAACATATATTATAGATCTGACATGATAATTAATTAAACGTATACCGTCGCCGCAGTACGCACACCCTGCGCACGTACGTGTACGCATAACATGCGCAGGTTGCAGCTGCGCTGACAGGGCCCAAGGGAATCTTTCAAAGCGCGGGGGTCAGGATCGACAGCTGAGGGAGGGAGCAGAAATTTGGCCATCTCAGCACACAGAAAACTGAAAAAAAATTTAAAGACACAAAAATTATGTGACTTTTTTTTTTTGAATTAAAAGAACGAAAATTCCTGTTGTACGAAATGATAAATAACCATTGGGATCTCTTAATTTCTAATTATTTTGTTTAAACTTTACTTTTTTTTTGTAAGTAGAATAAAGTGTATATTCCGAGTATCATTTTATTTGATATATAATATATTATACTACTACTACTACTACTACTACTACTAGAAATGACTCAAAGTGTTGCAGTTGTTGGTGCAGGTTTAGTTGGATCTCTAGCAGCATTAGGTTTAGCTCATCAAGGGTATAAGGTTACTTTGTTTGACCTTAGACCAGATCCTCGTCTTGATTCATCCAAGGCCAAAGCTGCGCTAAGGTCAATTAACTTGGCTGTTAGTGAGCGTGGTATTAGAGCTTTAAAATATATAGATGAAGATATGGCCGATAGAGTTTTAGATGGGATTATTCCAATGTACGGTAGAATGATTCATGATTTGAAAGGTGCGCAAGAGAGTCAAATTTATGGATTATTTGGTGAGAGTATTAACTCTATAGATAGAGCTAAACTGAATGAAAATATGGTTGAAGAGATAGCAAGATTCAATACTGGTTCAGGAGTTGAAGAAGCGATTAAATTACAATTTGACCATAAATTAATAGATATGAATATTGGAGATGAAAAGACAATACTAGAATTTGAAAGAAACAATGATTTAAATGATAAAGTTGAATTTGAATTTGATTTTGTCATTGGTGCAGATGGATCATACTCCAAAGTTAGAACTTTTTTACAAAAATACACTAGAATGAATTATAGTCAAGAGTATATTGATATGTGTTATTTAGAGTTATATATTCCTCCAGGACCAAATGGATCATTCTTGATAGATCCAAATCATTTACATATTTGGCCTAGAAAAAATTTCATGTTGATTGCATTGCCAAATAGTGATGGATCATTTACATCTACATTTTTCGGACCTTGGGAATTGACAGAATCACTAAATAAACCAGAGATAATTGAAGAATTTTTCACAAAGAATTTCCCCGATGCAACAGAATTGATTGGATTAAATAAAATTATTGACTGTTTTATTAATAATCCAGAAGGTGCATTAATGCAAGTGAATTGTAATAAATATAACCATAAAGACAAGTGTATTATTATTGGAGATGCTGCACATTCAATGGTTCCATTCTATGGTCAAGGTATGAACTGTGGATTTGAAGATGTTAGAATCTTACTTGAATTAATGGATAAACATAAAAGTGATAGAATTAAAGCATTTGATACTTATTCTTCTTCAAGAACTGAAGATTTAAAAGCAATCTTAAAATTAGCAATTGATAACTATAATGAAATGTCAACTAAGGTTAACTCATCTCTTTATCTGTTTAGAAAGAAATTGGACTATGTCTTGGGTAAATGTGTTCCTGATTATTGGATCCCACTATATACAATGGTATCATTTAGATCAGATATTAGTTATTCAAATGCAATTCGTTTTGAAAAAAATCAACAGAAAATTTTAAAAGGGGTCGAATTTAGTCTGATAACTGCTGGTCTTATAGGTCTAACTAGTTATCTTTCCAGAAGAATGAAATGAAATGAGATAGTATATATTATGAACTAAATGTAATACAATTAATCGTATACGGAATCGATAATTTATAGCTGTAATTGTATATGCCCATGACAATGATCACGTGTATGATGTCATTAGTTTACCAGCCTCATATCATCTCATCGATTTTGAAATTAATCAAAAATGAGGCGAGTGGCCTGTTACCGGTAAACTTTGCCTCGAAATTACATAAAACTTTTTTTTAATTGGACGTTTTTTTCACTCCGGTCCGTTAAATTTATTCTCCTGTACCGGAGATGAATCACTCTAATAATTTTTTTTTTTCTTTTTTTTCTTTTTTGTCATTTTCAGTGAGTAACAATTTCAATGAGAAAATTTCTCTCCGGTTTTACCAAATTTTGATTTTTAAGTTGTTTGTTTGTATATATATGATGAAACTGCCAGTCTTATCTGTATATCTTTATCTAAGTATCGTTTAAAAACTATTGTTTAACTTTTTTTTTCTTTTTTTATATATATTATATCATTAGTATATAATTTTATAACTAATACAATGCCATCTGAAACCTCATCAAATCCAACAACTTTGTACGATAAGGTCTTCCAAGACCATATTGTTCACAAAGATGAATCTGGATCATATTTATTATACATTGATAGACATTTAGTTCATGAAGTTACCTCACCACAAGCATTCGAAGGTTTAAAAGATGCCGGTAGAAAAGTTAGAAGAACCGATTGTACATTAGCCACTGTTGATCACAATATTCCAACCGATTCAAGACAAAATTTTGAAAGTCTTGATACTTTTATTAAGCCATTAGATTCAAGATTACAAGTTCAAACTTTAGAAGATAACGTTAAAGATTTCGGTGTTACATACTTTGGTATGCTTGATGACAGACAAGGTATTGTTCACGTTGTTGGTCCAGAACAAGGTTTTACTTTACCAGGTACTACAGTTGTCTGTGGTGATTCTCATACTTCTACTCATGGTGCCTTTGGTTCTCTTGCCTTTGGTATTGGTACCTCTGAAGTTGAACACGTTTTAGCTACTCAAACAATTATTCAAGCCAAGTCTAAAAACATGAGAATTACCATTGATGGTGAATTATCTGAAGGTATTACTTCAAAAGATTTAGTCTTACATGTCATTGGTATTATTGGTACCGCTGGTGGTACCGGTTGTGTCATGGAATTTGCTGGTAAAGCCATTCGTGATTTATCAATGGAAGCTAGAATGTCAATCTGTAACATGGCTATTGAAGCTGGTGCAAGAGCTGGTATGATTCAACCAGATGAAATTACTTTTGAATATATTAAAGGTAGACCATTAGCTCCAAAAGGTGATGAATGGGAAAAAGCTGTTAAATACTGGAAAACTTTACGTTCAGATGAAGGTGCTAAGTTTGACTATGATATTGTTATCAAAGCTTCAGATATCGTTCCAACTATTACTTGGGGTAACTCTCCACAAGATGCTTTACCAATTACTGGTAAAGTTCCAAATCCAAATGATTTCAGCGATGCTATTACAAAGAGTGGTGTTGAAGCTGCTTTAGATTACATGGGATTAACTGCTGATACTCCATTCACCGAAATTCCAATAGATAAGTGTTTTATTGGTTCTTGTACAAACTCTCGTATTGAAGATTTAAGAGCTGCTGCTAAAGTTGTTAGAGGTCATAAATTAGCCGCTAATGTTAAAGAAGCTTTAGTTGTCCCAGGTTCTGGTTTAGTTAAACAACAAGCTGAAAAGGAAGGTTTAGATAAGATCTTCAAAGCTGCTGGTTTCAAATGGAGAGAAGCTGGTTGTTCTATGTGTTTAGGTATGAACCCAGATATTTTAGACCCACAAGAAAGATGTGCCTCAACTTCAAACAGAAATTTCCGTGGTAGACAAGGTGCTTTATCAAGAACTCATTTAATGTCACCAGCTATGGCTGCCGCCGCTGCCATTGTTGGTAAATTCACAGATATCAGAAACTTCAAGTATAACGATGATACCTCATTACCAAAGATTGAAATTGGTTCAGAAGTTGAAGATAAAAAATTACAAGATGCTGTTTATGAACATGAAAAGACCCCATTACAACCAGGTGAATCTGCTGATGAACAAGTTGAAGACCAAATTAATGATATTCCACCTTCTGATCACGTTACTAAAGAAACAGTTGCACCAGCTACTCCTGCTCCATCTACTGCTATGGGTATGCAAAAATTCAATATCTTGAAATCTATCGCTGCTCCATTAGATAGAGCTAATGTTGATACCGATGCTATCATTCCAAAACAATTCTTGAAGACCATTAAGAGAACTGGTTTAAAGGCTGGTTTATTCTACGAATCTAGATTCACACAAGATGCTAACGGAAAGGATGTTGCAACTGATTTCGTCTTGAATGTTGAACCATACACTCAAGCTCAAATTTTATGTGTCACTGGTGATAACTTTGGTTGTGGTTCTTCAAGAGAACATGCTCCATGGGCTTTGAAAGATTTCGGTATTAGATCTATTATTGCTCCTTCCTTCGGTGATATCTTCTACAACAACTCATTCAAGAATGGTTTATTACCAATTAGAATCCCACAAGAAATCATTTTAGAAAAGATCTACCCATTAGCTGTTGCTCAAAAAGAAATTACTATCGATTTACCAAGCCAACAAATCTTAGGTCCAAACGGTGAAGTTTTAGTTGAAAAATTCGATGTTGAAGATTACAGAAAAGATTGTTTGATTAATGGTTTAGATGATATCGGAATTACCTTAAAGAATGAACATTACATTACAACTTATGAAACTATGAGAAGAGACAGATTCTCTTTCTTAGAAGGTGGTTCTAGCTTGATTGTTCCTGTTAAAGGTACCAAGAAGTCTAAGTACGGTGTCAATGCTCAAGAATGGTAATCGCTGTAATTAACTTCAAACTAATTTCTAATATTTATTTCAAGTTTTGAAAAAAAGCTCATCAAAAAAAATTAATTATGTTTTTGAATCATTTTTTTATTCATTTCTATTTATTATCTTATTTATTATACATTAATAGACTCTATTTATAACATTAAAAATCGTAAATACTAATAATTGATATCGCGTGGGTTGATCTATCTTTTGATTACCAAATCACTATAATCCTCATTACTTTCAATCGTTAGACCATGCTCATTTGCTAAATGTAACATACAAATAAAGCAGAAACTGGTAGATAATTCACTTTTCTCTTCTTTCGAATATCTGGTTGTCATTTTGGAGACAACTTCTTTGAATTTAACTTCATCGCTTGAGTCATCTTGAAGCTCTGGTTTCTCGCTAGCTTCGTTATTTTCTTCGTTATTTGAAGATGGAATATTTTCTTTGTTCTCTTTGTCATCATCTTCTACATCACTGGCAGATCTCTTACCTTTCATTGTAACCTGTTGTAATTCATCCCATAGATTGTCTTTAAGTAGTTTAATATTAACTTTCTTAGCAACTCTGGCATAGCTGAGTGCACCAGATTTTTTCTTGGAGGATTGAGAAAAAAAATTCTCATCGGGTTGTGAACTTATAGGTAAATCTGGTATATCATCATCTTCGTCGTCATCATTATCAAAGCCGTCATTTAGTCCACCTATATCAAAATTATCCTCGTCAAACTGTTGTTCGTTATCTTGTTCTTTATATGTGTTAGCAAAAAAGTTTTCATCTGCAACTTTATCATCCTCATACCTGTTTCTTTGTGTCATTGTTCTCTTTCTTCTTGTCAAGATAGAATTGATTTTCTGATCTGGTTTAACCCATAAATAAACTAACCTTTTAGTAGTGAACTGTAAATCTTCAGGTAAAGTATTCGAAGTGGGGTGTAGACCTCTCTCTTTCTCTGGCAATAAAATTCTATTATCTTGCTTTGCATGAGCAAATAACTCTTCTTCGTCAATATCTTGATCTTCGTCATCATCCAAGAAATTGATAGCGAGTGTAGGAAGTTTCTTGGTGATTAAATCGGGATCTTGTGGTTGTGTAGTAGTAGTTGAAGTTTTAGAATCAGCTTTATCAGCCTGTGGTAAAGCATTATCAATGAGTGTAACTTTATTGTTGTTTCTCGCCAATGCAATCTTCCAATGTTCTGGACCTCTCCAGTTTTGTCTGGACATAGTATCGAAATAATGAGCGATTTCCTTTCCACCTTCTTCATCTTCCTCATCTTCCAACCTACTAACGAAACTTTCGTCAAACAATCTAGTTAATGTCATATTAGGACCAGAATGATCTGTATCATCCACTCCATCAAGGAACAGCGAGTATTGCGTACGATTTGCGTTTGACATATTACCTTGATAAGCTCCATTATCTCCAAAATCATCACCATCATCATCGTAACCAAAATCATTATCGTTTTCATGGAAATGAGGGTTAATGGTATAATCAATAGTTCCTATCTGAGCTAATAATTCAGTAGCACTTGCACCTTCATTAGTTATACGTTCTAAATGTTCAAGTGATGGACAAACTTTACCTTCTCCAGATACAAAATCTATGGGCAACAAATGGGAAAGTTTTTCAATCTTTATTTTATTATTAGCGATTTCAAGAGTCTCCTTTGGTTTATCTTCATTCAATTCATCGTCATCATCCCCATTTGAGGTGGAATTTGCAATATCGTCAAGGTTTTTAACTGCATCTAAGAATCTATTATTTTGGTCACATTCTAAAGATCCTTCTTCTACTTTATTTGCAACTTCTTCTGATTTTTCAGTTGTATCAAATACTATACGTCCTTTACTGTTCATTTTCAACATATTGGTTAATAAACTTCTAGAACCTCCTTCATCAAAATCAGATAATGCTTTTTTAAATATTGGATCTACAAACAATTCTTTTTCAACTTCTTTCAATCGTATCATTTGGAAATCTTTAGCCAGTGTATTTTGGGTTCTAATTCTTTTCGTTCTATTTTTCTTTTTTGCCATCTCTGGATCATCCTCTGTCTGTGAATCATCACTATCTATATCTAAATCATCTGAATCCTTATGCGAAGTTAAACCTGAAAGTAATCTACCAGTTTCAGTTGCTGCAGAATCAATTCTTGAAGCATAAATCTTGATACAACCATCTAGTGTAGTTGATGCTTTTTGGAAATCAATACGATCACCATCTTTAAGAACTGATAAGTCATGGAAATAATCAATTAATGCAAAATTCCAACTATTCAACGAATTAATTTTCTATATTTAAGTTGGACAAGAAATGTTAGTATCAAATTTTTCCTTTAAAAATAATATATATAGACCGTATCGAATCAAATCTATATAGGTCAGATCAAAATCAGATCAGCTCTGATCTGATCTGATCTGATCTGACCGTGTCAAGTCCAAATGAATAATGTACATACATTGTCAGTGGCCATTTGAATCCACATCTCATAGTTCTCGCTCGATACTGGAGCAGAACTTGCCACATTAAGTCTGTCTGTCATCTTGTAAAACTAGCTACACCAAAAACAAAAAAAACCTAGCCTATTCCACAAAAGAACAGAAAAATATTAATACAAAAAACAAAAAACAAACAAAATACCAGTGAAATATTCTTCCTTGTGTTTATATACGATCCTAATAGTGAATAAATATATATATATATATATATATAACGCTTCGAGTTTGTAAATGAATCAATTAATACAGATCAGAGTTTGTTTTTGTTTCAAGTTCAATGTCAAATTTTGTAAACAAAGAATTTTTTTTTTTAAAGTAATTTTTTTAGTTCTATAAATTACGTAATACAAGGGGAAGAGAAAAAGGAAATTTTGCATTTCGCGGTGAATTATTTTTTAAACGCGTAAATATATATTATCACGTGGTCTCACGCATGTGATTATTATTATTACAGTTATTTATATTGTCACATAATTGTATATTGACAGATGTTATTTTGGGTGTGTTGAAATTCAACTCAAATTTGAAAAGGGGATACCTCAGGGGAGTTGTTAATTTGTGTATCATTATCTTTATATAAATACAAGTTTATTTTTACTTTTTTCTCTCTTTTGTTGTATTTTATGTTGGTTAAAGAAAGATTGGTCTTTTGCAATATTGGAAAAAGATTACTACAATTTTTTTCAAGTTAAAAAAAGGGAAACTAAGGATGAAGTTACCAGCAACGCTATCACTTGATAAAAAGACAGTGTGTGTCTTGAAATTCATTCTTGATTGGAATTACTTATTGACCAGTTCACCTGTTGATGGATCTATATGTGAAACATATTTTTGCTTTATTGCGTCTTCTCAAAGTAAAGGAAAAGATAAAGTTTCCTGGTTACAATTTATTAAATGTTTAAATACATTAAATGAAATTTGTAAATTTGATGCTTTTGACTGTGAACCAAAAGATGCATTTCAGATTGTTTATGATGATCCTTTTAAATGTTTTAATAGGATTACATATATCAATAGATTAGCTCTTTCGATCGTTTACAAGTATCATAAGGGAGAGTATGAAAGTGGTGATCTAGAAGATTCTGATCATACTACTAAATCTACCACTAAGAATGGAGTTGATATAATAATTCCAAATGGGAAGAAGAAAAGACTTGAGTTATTGAATAGTTTGATTGATGGGTCAACCAAAATAAAGCAAAGAAATGGTATAAACGGTGGATTGGTACCAAGTAGTGCTGATGATATTTATACTACAACTTCAAAGTTTAAAAGACTTGAACAGTTGAATCGTTTATTGACAACTCCTTCAGGATCAATTAATTTGAATAGAGAAAGAACTAGGTTAAGAACACCAATTACAAAATTTATTGATTTCTGTGAAGTTAGTCAGCATGCACAAATATTAATCTCAATGACAACAATTGATAAATCAACTAATTATTGTGAATTAAATTCAAACAAATTGAATGAAAATATCAATAGAAACATTGATAATAGTGCTAATCCATACTTATCGGTGTATAAATGTGTTAAGAATAAGATTCATTTTGTTCCAATTATACAACCACAAACAGATATTCAACTAGGAGATTGTTCTTATTTAGATACTTGTCACAAGATGAATACATGTCGTTATGTTCACTATGGACAACTAATGCCATTAATGAATAGTATTCCAATTGAAGTTTCAAATCATAATGAAAATATAAAAGAAACAATGAGAATTTCAGATTATACAAGAGGTGAGGTAATGTCAGTTTTTGCAAGACCTGAATTACCAGCACAATGGATCAACTGTGATGTAACTAAACTTGATTTTAACATTTTAGGTAATAATTTTGGAATTGTTCTTGCAGATCCAAGTTGGACAATTCATATGAATTTAAATTATTCAAGTTTAACAGATTCAGATTTATCATCATTAAAAATGGAACTTTTACAAAAAGAAGGATTATTTCTACTATGGGTAACTGGTAGAACTATTGAAACTGGGCGTGAATTTCTTGAAAATTGGGGTTATAAAGTAACGAGTCAAATTACATGGGTTAAAACTAATCAACAAATTAAAACTATAAGTACAGGTAGAACAGGACACTGGTTAAATCATTCTAAAGAGCATCTATTAGTTGGTTTAAAAGGTAACCCAAAATGGTTAAATAAAGGAATGGATCAACAGATATTAATTTCATCAACTAGAGAAACATCAAGAAAACCTGATGAAATTTATGGTATTGTTGATCGTTTAGTAGGTCCCTGTGTTAGAAAATTAGAAATATTTGGTAGACAACACAACACCAGACCAGGTTGGATAACAATTGGTAACCAATTGAATGGAACAAACATCATAGAAAAGGAAATATTGAACAAAATGGTGAAATAGGCCTTCCCTCCCCCATCCTACTGCACTATATTATACTATCCCACACTGCTATATATAAATATATAAGAAAGAGTAAGCGTCTAATAATTACATAATTTATTATATAATATTTTAATTTGGTAGTGTAAATTATTAAAATATAACACTACATACGTAAGCAATTACATAATCAATAAATTTGTCCAATAGAAAATCAGTAAATCCTCAATTTAATTTTTTAAAAGAAACGAAAGGGAGAAGAGAAGAAAAGAAAAAAAAAAAAAAAAGAAAAAAAAGTGGTGCGAAGAAAATTTTAGTAGAGGGAGGAAAGATTAGCAGCTGTTCGAGTGAGTGAGCCTTTAGTTTTACTACCAATTGGGAACAACATTGTTTTGTTTTCTCTCTTTCAACCTTTGTATAGTGGTCAGACTAATCTATGATTGTTTTTGGATAAACAACATTACTTATTAAAAAAGTTATAATTTTTTGATATAGGTTGTGTATTTTTATCAAAAAAAATTATATTCTTCTTAATATAATACTAGACATAATCGAAATAAAATGTTCAGACAAATCGCAAAGAGACAATTCCAATCAGCTGGTAGAAGATTCAACTCCAATGCTGCCATCTTAGAAGGTCCAGCTTTCAAGAAAGCTGACCCAGTCAAGGCTAAGGCCTTTGCTGAACATGCTGAAGCTGTTCACCACCACTCAGCTAAGACCACTGCTTTATGGAAAAAAATTACCTACATTGTTGCATTCCCAGCCATTGGTTTAGCTGCTATTAACACTTACTTGGTTGAATCTGAACATGCTGAACACAGAGAACACACTAAACATTTATCAGATGAAGAATGGCCAGCTCAATATCCATACCAAAACGTTAGAAAGGTTGACTTTTTCTGGGGTGATGGAGACAAGACTTTATTCTGGAACTCAGATGTTAACAGACACGTTAGAGAATAGATATTAAAAGACAATAATATTATTATAAATTTGAATCTCAAATCACTTGAAGAATGAGAAATTTGACATAACTTGATACTTTAAATTTACCATTGAATTGAATGCTTTTGTTTCTTTTTGTATCAAGTGTTTAAAAACTTCCAGGTATTCATTTTGAAGTCATTCCTCATATTTATCTATTTATTTATTTATTTCATTCATATTAACTATCTTATTACCATCATATATAAAATTTAAAAAAAAAAGGATCGAAAATTACAAATTAGTTTTTTGAAATATAGAAACATTTATTAAAAACAATTTTTTTGTAGTAATTAACAGTACTTCTTGTCTTTATAATTTTTTGTAGTTTTAAATATGTCCAGGTAACTCAATTGACCTCGGAAGAATGCTACATATACGTGAATTAATGAGTAATGATTATAACGGCAATTATGAAAGAAGATAAAAAGGAAAAATAATAATAAACAATGTAAAAAATAAGAGATAAAAATAAGACATGAATAATAGATTTCAGAATCAGGAACAGAAATCAGAGTAGTATAGTAACTAAAGAAAATGGCAGAGAGGGTGCAGTGTTAACCCAATACCTTTCTTCTGTTTTTAAAAGTTCTGATATCCCATCTAAGAATCTATAAAATAGAAAAATATTCCAAACATTTGTAAAGTGATAAAAAGACCCAGCTTTCTTTTATACCTGAATTTCAGTTTTACTCAATTGGGTTGTGTGTTGTATTGTTCTTTCTATACTGATGCATGTCATGATTGAGAAAATTAAGATTGAAGCAGTAATGGATGAAATAATCAGTTATAAATAAGATTGAAAACGATGAAATAGAATAATTGAATTGACATGAATCAATGTGGAAATAAAGGGGTAGAGAGAGAGAAACAGCACAAATTACAAAAGATCAACTAAAAAAATAAATTAACAAATAAACTTAACCTCAAGCACAACAAGAAAAGAAAAAAAAAAGACACAGATGCACGTACACTCACACAAAATACAAAACAAACAAAAATAAACCACGAGTCATTATAGTGCAGAAAAGATGTACAAATTATTAGTAGCAGCAATGGCAACTGAGTTTTCTTGTGGATGCCAACTCAAGTGTAAGATACTCTTTTTGAAATCAATTGTTTCGAAATCCATCTTATTTAACATTGATAAATTGGCATTATTCTTACGTTTACTTGAACTCATCTTTTTAGCCTTAAATGCAGATTTATCAGCTTGTAAAACAATTTCCTTTTCAGGTTCAGGTTGCGTTGAAGTGGAAGAACCAGTAGGTTCTGCACCACCAACTGCATTTTGATAAATCATAAAATTATTGTTATATGAACCTGTCATGATAGATTTATTATCACCTGAAAATTGAACTTCAAATTTATCAAAGATTGCATCATTTTCATAAGTATCACATAATCTATCCCTTAATTGTTCATGAATATTGATAGTTTTAATTGGTTCAGTTTCCATTGCTATATCCCAAATTTTAACAGTCATATAATCTCTACTAACAATGTATCTACCATTGGAAGAGAATTTAACATCAGAGATTGAAGATGTAATTTCAGTGAAAAAATTATGATTTGAAGGATCCATATATTCTTCAAATATTTTTGAATGATTATCACAAAGTGAATTAACTCTCATATCATTTAATTTAATAGTACCTTTAGATGAAGAATACATAAATAAATTACAATCTGTGGGATGAAATTCAGCAGATGTAATAACTTCTGTAAGTTCTTCCATATTCACTGGTTTTATATCAACAATATTAAATGATTGATCAGCTATACCTAAATTCCATAAATTAATCCTTAAATCATCTGAAGAGATAAAAGTTTCTTGATCTGAATTGACACTTATTGAATTTATATGATAGGCATGGGCATTTGCATATATCTTCTTTGGCTGCGCTGCAGTTATTGTATCATGCATTGTTAATCTTGGTAATTTTAAACTTGAAGCGGATATAAAATTAGGTTGTGATGGAGATGATGAAGTTGAAGAATTTGATTGGGTAAAATTATTATTTGATTGGAAAGATGAAAATTGTGGATGAAATGATGAAGTTGAACTTGTACTATTATTATTTGATGGATGTTCAGTTAAATTATTTTCTGAAACCATCTTTATCTGTTTTTCAAATATTTTCCATAATTTGATAGTTTTATCATTTGTTGATAACAAGAAATTTGATTGATTTGATCTTTTCAACCATTTAATCTTATTGATTTTTTCTTCAATTTCTAATGATTTTAAATAGTCAAATTCAGCATCATGACTTTGAAATTCTGTATAAAATCTATATTCACAACTTTTTTTATTTTCATTTCTTTCAAATAAAACAACTCTTCCACCACGATCACCAGTTGCTAAAAAATCACCTGTATGATCAAATTCAACGGTTGATATTATATCTGCCTCTGTAATATTTTCAATGTCACCTTTGTCACCAAAACATTGACTAAACTTCCAAGAATCAGACATTATGAAGATTTAAAATATGCTAAAAATGATATGCTTCGATCTGTTATGCATCAACCTATATGATTACAAACTGGAAATGCTGTAAGAAAAATTTTAAAATAGAAAAGAATAGAAAAAAAAAAGAATCAAGAACAAATTAAATTATTAACCTCCAATTGATGTTCCTTCTGAGAGAGAGAGAGAGAGAATAAATAAAAAAAACACTATTCCTTCTCACTAAACCTGTAATTAAATGATCCAAAGAATTGAATAAACTTTGTAATATAACCTGTAATTGTATAATGATACCAATGGAATACAGTAGTAGTTAAAACAAAAAAAAAGAAAAGAAAGGAAAAAATTGATAAGGATGAGGATAGAGAATCTAAAAAACTGTTTATTTCCAGACACTAATTTGACTTTATCGTTATTTAAACTAACTCAATTAAGAAAATATCTTATAAATAAATATATGTAAAACTAAAATATATATATATAAAGTTAATTAAAATCTATATAAACTGTTACCGTATGTATTACTTTATATTAATTAATTAATAATTTAGTTTGCGTTTAACGTTCTCACTGATCACTTTCTCTCTCTCTCTCTCTCTCTTTAATTTTTTTCTTCTTCTTCTTCTTTCTCGCTAAATTTTTAATTTTCCCTCTCCTCCCTCCCCCCCAAATATTTTTGATTATGTAATTCAGTTTAGTGGAGAATTTTTTTTTTTGTTTCGCACGAAAAAAGAAAAATTTTGGCTGCTTTACAGTTCATCTTTACACGGGGGGGAGTTAATTATTTATATATTACGTAATATAAAGTAGGATTAAAATATTACGTCAATTATATTGTTGTACTATCTTTAATTCATTATCTATTATCTAAGATTCTAAATTCTAAGTATTTAATTGGAAATTTAGCTTTGGCTTATCTAAAGTCTTGAGTAATTAGACAAATTAGAACTTGGAGTTTATAACAGTAAATGATCAGTGCTACTTTTGTATAGTTTGATATTTACTGTTTTTGGAAAGAGTCTCTTTATTAATAAATATCTAAGAAGTTTGTAAAATTTAATATTTTTGGAAATTCAGTGATTATTGTTTGATTTATTGCTTATAACTATTAAATATTACTCATTAAAGCTTTTTTATTAAAATATAAATTGTTAGTAACCTATCATTGAAACTTGGGAGTGTGTTATAAAGCTCCAATTGATATTACACTGTTATTATGGCACGTGTCATTTCCCATGTGATAAATTATATTATATACCTAATAAGGCAGTGCTAATTAGTATATTAGTATATATTGCCAATTGGACTGTTATTTACAACTCTACAGATTACATAGGAATCTTAGTATGATGTCAATATGTTTTTGGAATAATCTCATTTTATTATAATTAAACAGTGAACATGTAGTTTAATTAGTAAGACCGAGAAATATACATTCATTGTATAGGTATAATGCATTAGGTTTTACTTAATTAAACTTTAATTAATACCCTTAGATAAAATTTATATATATAACTATAATTAGGTCTAGTAAAATAGTTTCAGTATTTAAAGATATGTTTAATGATATTGATAGTTATATATATATATATAATGCTAAGTTAACTAAAAATGGGGAAAACAGGGAAACATTTATGATCGTTGATTTATCAAAGTATTATAGTGTATTGATTAAAATAAATTATAATAAAATAAGAAACGCCATGATCACATGACGAAAAAAAAAAACAAAAAAAAACAAGACATTACATCATCACTTTTGAAATTACAAATTTTGATCGAACTCACGTGACTACATAGAAATGAAAATTTAGTTTTAAAATTAAAATTATATGGACATCCGACAATCTAATATGATTTAAATTTTATACATATAATATATAGATATCATATATGGGATATATAGTCTAATAGTTTAATTTTTAAGGTATAATAAATTGTACTGTAATTTACAAGTATTAAAAGTCAAAAGTTTTTAAAAAATGATATAACAAAATAATTATTATATTATATAATAGACATAACAGTTTAAAAAGTTAAATTATTTAAGCAGTAGCCTTCTTAGCAGCATCAGCTGGAGAAACCTTCTTGTCCTTGTTGAATCTTTGTCTAGATGGTGGAGCTCTGATTCTTCTATCGGTTCTTGATCTAACTCTAACGATTCTGGCGTGAATAGCACATGAGACACAGTAGTGTAACTTGTTGTACAACTTTGGTAATGGGTATTCATCGTAGACGGAAGCTTCAGATAAATCTCTAACAGCAGCAGCTTCAACCATGTTTCTGATGGTAACTCTCTTGATGGCCTTATCTTTTGGAACACATCTTGAACAGTTGATACATCTAACTGGCTTGACGTGACCTCTACCCTTCTTGTTTCTTCCGTTGGATGATCTCTTCTTTGGCATATTGACTATTGAAAAATTAAAGTTGAATTTGAATTGGAAAAAAATTCAAAAACAAAAAATTATGTTAGTATATTTTGTTAAAAAAAAAGAAAAATAATGTTGCATAAAAGTTTATATCACGAGTAAAACAAATTATCCTATATGACTGCGGTATACATTTAATTGGATAGAAAGAAAAAACACACAATTGAACGCGTTGAAAATTTCAAAGATTGAATTACTTCTATTGAATAGTCATATTATCAGAGTGGATATATTGATTTATTCTAGTAGTGGCTCGAGACCATACTGTAAATGTCATTGACTATTGGAAAATACTCCCTCTATATAAGGTCAGTCATAATTCGAATAAAAAATTAAACATTTATTAAACCAAGATAATGAACATTAATAAATAATAAATGTGGAATAAATTAATGTATATTAAAACATACTGTAGTTATATTGAAAACTCTTGTCTTTAATATATTTCAAACTTGTTATTATTAATTGAACTTAAAAAAAGCTAATATTAATATATTGTAGTGATTATTTATGATAATATATTCAAATGTAAGACTCGGAAATAAATGATATTTAACTATAATGGTAATATTTACATACCTATTTATCTATACTTGATGATATGGATTTCTTCAAAAAAGATTTTTATTATTTCACTATATAGAAGTATACAGTTGAACAGATATATAATAAAGTGATATTTTTCAACAGCAAGAGAATGAAAATTTGGGATCTCAATGAGTAAAGCTAGGAGGTTAGTTAGTGAGAAGGAAAGACAGTCTATGGAGTTTGTGTCTCTGACAATATCAAATTGGAAGTGTGAGAAGGGTGATAGCACGGGAGAGACAGAGAGACATAGAGAGAGAGAGACAGAGGGGTGGGTGTACAAGGGGGTAGATGTGAGGAGGGGGACAAAGAGAGGAATCACCTGTGGGAAATAGAGGACATACGGCCTAGGGCATCCATAGAAACAAAGAGAGAAAGTGGGAATAAGCAGAGATGTTGGAATTATGAGAAAGGGAAGAACAAAAAAAAAAAAAAAACTTTTCCATTCGAGACTAAAATATAAGTACAGGTGTAAGGTGTTAAAAATAAATAATTCATCAACCCTCAAACCCTCAAGATAAATCACATGACTTTAAATCTTTTGAAAAAAAACATCAATTACCAGACATCCATACACAGAATAAGGAAAATGAAAAATCTTTTTTTTTTCTTTTTTTTTTAGAAAAACACCCATCCGAACACCGTCTGATAAAAGTTAAGAAATCAAAAAAACACAGAAAAATCTCTTACGTAAAAATTTGATTTTTCCCTCCTTAAAAATGATTCACCGCTCATTGGCTGCTGAAGAAAAGTCAGGCCACGGATTATGTAATAAGAGATCTCACATAGAAAATTTTAATGCTCAGGATTTTTCTTTTTTTTTTTGTTTCTGAGTGAGAGAGCTCATAGTAAATTGAGCAGTTCAATAGCTAGTGTCTTACCAATTTAGTGCAAATTATTATTATGTTGTTGTTGTTGTCATTCGTTATCTTGAATTAAATTTATAGTACTTTTTAAAAATTTATTGGTATAAAGTATATATATATATCTTATATATTATAATTATCACACATCAATTTATAAATATACTAAAAGTACGTACATTATTCATGAGATGAAAAGGGTGATTGAAGAAATTTAAAAACTTGAAATAATGGAAAAGAAATTTAAAAGAAAAGACAAAAAAAAACAGAAAATGTTTACAAGACTTTCAATGGAATAGTTAATATTTGTCTACGATTTAAAACCACCGACTGAGTAGTATTGTGTTTAACATTTGAGACGAATGACCTGATATATCACCATTACCATTATCACCACCACTACCACAACCCCTATCACAAGAAGTAAGATATAGTATTTAATACTTTTTTTCAAAGTAAATGCAAGGTTAGAACCCACATACTACTTACTCGAATGGTGAGTAATTAGATTGATTTATATTCAGTATTACAGATGTTTACTTGTTCATGTGTTTCAATGCATATTGAGCTAGTACTTGTACCAATTGAACCCATTCTTATGGTTTACTGGCATCAATAGTATATTCCAGTGAGATTAGTAAACATTCGCTAGTATAACATAGAAATGCACCTGAACCACTTTAATAGTTTGTCTACTTTTACACCCTATGTAGTACTTCACTTTTCAGTTTTTTTGTTCCCACCCCTTCTGTCTCCCCCCACAATTACACAAATTAATTATTTTCAAATACTAACAATTTACCATCAATTTAATATAGATGTTAAGCCAAACTTTAAGATTAGCTGTTAGACCAGTGAGAGCTTTACCAGTGAGATCATTCTCCGCTCTATCTATGAGATTAAATGCTCACTCATCAACCCCAAAAGAATTCAAGACTGCTAAATCATTAAGCGAAGTCACTGACAGATTCGATTTAGTTGGTCCTGGTGCTCAACCAGGTACTGTTCCAACTGATTTAGAACAAGCCACTGGTTTAGAAAGATTAGAATTATTAGGTAAATTAGAAGGTATTGAAGTTTTCGAAACTGAACCATTAGAATCTTCAAGAATCGGTACCATGGCCGACCCAATCATTATTGACTCATACGATGACTACAGATACGTTGGTTGTTCCGGTTCTCCAGCTGGTTCCCACGAAACCTTATGGTTAAAGCCAACCACTGAAAAAGTTGGTAGATGTTGGGAATGTGGTTCCGTTTACAAATTAAACTACTTAGGTACTGGTGAAGAACACCACCACTAAATTCTGATCGTTCATCTATATTTATTTAGTTTATTCCATTTCTTACTCTTATTCAAAAACTGAAAGTATGTTGCATTGCTAGAGAATTTTCTAGATAAAAAAAAAAAAGTTGAAATCTCCTCAATAGAAGAAACTATACTATATTTATATTATCTTTAGAGTTTGTCAATTTGCAACAACTTATATTTTATCTTTGAAAAAAATTTATAACATCCCATATACAATAACTTATTATACTTTTGTCATATTAAACCTTTACATTACTGGGTTAAATCCTATATGTATTTTCGACTACTCTCTTTTTTTATTTATATTTAAATTAAATTAAAGTTGAATTAAAATTCCACTATTACTTCTTTTCCCCCCTCCCCTCGCCTTGTATAACCCTACGTTATAATGATTCATGTTAAACCCTTTTTAAACGGTAAATTTTAGTCCCATTGGGAAGAGTTTTGCAATTTTAAGTGATACACATAATTTTGCAGTTTTTATTATGGAAGGGGCAGAGATGCCTGCCGCGCTTCACATTTCGGTTAGACAAGGCAATAAATTTACACGGCAATTGAATAATTATTCTTAAATTTGACTTAAAACAGTTATATATATATAGTTGGTACATTTGAAAATTTTATCCTTGTCCATATTTGCCAACTTCAACGATATTATTGTATTATTGATATATTTTTCTATTATCACTGATAAACAATATACCATATAAATCTAATTATGACTGCAACTGATATTACTATTACCGAAAAGCCACAAGTTGTGTTCTTAGGAGAATTAAATGAATCATTACCAGAGTATAAAGAATTTGAATCTAAGTTTACAATTATCAAGTATACTTTAGTTTCTAAAGAACAATTCTTGAAAGATTTAAGTGGTAAACTATCAAAAATCTCTGCCATATATGCTGCTTGGTTAGCATTCTCTCACATTGGAGGGTTAACACCTGACATTGTTGAAAAATTGCCATCAACTATGAAAATAGTTACAGTTTGTTCAGCAGGTTTTGGTGGTATTGATCTTGAAGGATTACGTGCTAGAAATATCAATTTTTGTAATACTCCAACTTTTGGTGCAAGTGATGTTGCAGATACTGTTTTATTCCATGTTCTAGAAGGTTTCCGTCGTTACTCAACATTTGAAAGTGAACTTAGATTAATCAAAGATACTATCAAGACTAGAACTATCTTAGCTAATATGGATGAAAATGGTCTGAATTACTTAACAGGTACTATAGATATAGATTATAATTCCGATGAAGGTTATTCATTTGGTCATAAGATTAGTAATAAAGTTGGTGTTGTCTCTCCATCCGGTAGAACTGCCACTATTGTTGGATTTGGAGCTATCGGTAAAGAAGTTGCTAAAAGATTACATGCTATGAATATGAAAATTGAGTATGTTAAAAGAACAAAACTTACAGAAGAAGAAGAAAAAGAATTACCTTATACTGTTACATACTCTCCATCAGTTTTAGAATCTGCTAAAAATGGTACTAGTTGTATCATCTTATGTCTTCCAGCAACTGCTGCTACTAAACACATGATCAATAAGGCCGTTATTGATAATTTCCAAGGTGTTGTCTTAGTTAATGTGGGGAGAGGTATTTTAATTAATGAAACAGATTTGATTGAAGGTTTAGAAAATGGTAAAGTTAGATTTGCAGGTTTAGATGTCTTTTACGAAGAACCAGCTGTTAATGAAAAAATTCTTAGACGTAGAGATGTTTCTCTTACTCCACATATTGGATCATCTACAACTGATAACTTTGATAAAACAGCTATATTTTGTTTGAGAAATATAGCTTCCACCATTGTTGAAGGTAAAGCTCAAAATGTCCAAAATTAAAGTTGATCATCCCCCAACTATCGCAATAATATTCCCTAGATATGCGTGATTTACATTATTAACATATATATATATACGCACAGTAAAAAAATATTTATATTTACTATTTATATTGGGTATATATCTATATATTGAGAATTCATCTCTATGTATATCAAAAAACATAAAACACTCTATCTCTTAGTTGTACTTTTAAGAAACAAGTTTCAATCCACATATACCTTCCCACGAATTGATATAGTCGTCATATAGTCTATTCCAAGATTTAACAGCTTCGCAGTCTTCTATCACTTTGAAATCATCTGAATTTTTTGTACATGTAATACGTTCGCTAGGCGCAAAGCTTTGATCATGAGCAAGAGCATACCATGGTTTAGGAAGAGGGAAATCACTGAAATGGACAAGTTTTGCCTCTTCGGATATAGTCTTAGCATTCCATCCGTATCCTATTCTTTCCCTTTCATGGGTGTGTTTCCAGTAAGGAATATCAAACTCATCTGTATCATCGTTTTGTAAGTATGAGACTAGTGGTAAATCTGAAGGATCAGCGAGTAAATATTCATGCATTTCAAGAGATTCTAAACGGAACTCACCTGAAAGTAAACCATATGGGTAATGTGGAAGTATCATAACTAATGGTTTGTGTACAGTTTTAGAAACTGAAAATGAATTATAATCAACCGCTTTTTCAAGATTGATAAATTTATTAAAGATTTCCATGTCGTATTCGTGAGATTTTTTACTCTTTGCAAGTTTTTTCAATGATTCGAATATGTCTCTGTTTGGTTCTATCACCATAATATATGTTCCCAAAACATAATGTTGCTTGTATTTCTTAAGTAGATCGATGGATGGCCTCATTGACGGTAGGGAGTTATAAAGTGTATAATAAGATGGAGATGATACAATTGAATTTTGTTCAAATTTATTACCGTCGATATATTTATCATATATTCCAAGTAAATAGTTTCTCTCTTTAGCTGTCATAACATCAGCATCCTGTGGAATCTTTAATTTCTTAGTTGCAATTTCATTATAAGCAACAGGGACTGCCACCATTGCAGGTGGGATGAAAAATAATTCATCCATAGATTGTTGCACAGTTGCATCCGAATCAAAATATATCACACGTTCATATTCAATTAAATCAAATGCATGGAATTTAGTAAATGATGATGACCAGGCTGTAGAGCTTGAGCGAAGATTTATTTCTTCAATTGGAACCATTCTAATATCATTTGAATTGGCTACATCTATTAGCCCAGATTCGGCAAGATCTTTCATTTGACTACTGTAAAGCAGAACCAAATCGGCTTTAGTCTTGGTTCTGAGGTAACTGAAATTAATAATTGCCGAGCATAGATATTCTAAACTGGTTGCATATTGAACGTATGCAAAGTTAGACCAATCAATTCTTATCAACTCTGCAGTACCAATCTTACCGGGTCTTTCATTTGCTTGTTTTTTGATCTCAACGTGTAATTTCTCAATAGTTTCATAAGGTATTGATTTAACATCGTCCGTTAAAAACGGCACAATAATGTTTGACTCACTACTATATCCAGACGGTATAAATGGGATCAAACTTAAATGAGTCCCTAATATTGTATTTGATATAAATGATATACAACCAAATGCAACTAACAACAATGCCACTTTTTTGATAGTTCGGGTAACTCTTCTGGAACTCATACTTGAGGGTAAGATAGTTTGATCGCCAGTCTATGAGAACTTTTCCACACCTTGATATACAATATATATATATCTAAATTATAGGTGATCTAACCAGCTATATATGATATATATGATACCCAATATATGTTATATTTCGGATACTTTGAACTCTCCCATATTGACATGAGATCTGTATCTTCGCTTGAGGCTTGATAAAAATGAATTATAAAATCATATTTATAATTTCACTACACGCTACGCTATATATATAATATATGGCTAATTTTGCAGGCCGCAGAGTTATTTTTATATGCGGGCGCGGGTCGGTTGGGAATCCCCGTACGTGCGCGTGTTACAATTTTTTCAGTCTCGTGCACTAGCATTAAACTTTTGAGGCTTTTGGGTGGGAGCTTCCTATGACCCAAAGCTCGTAGTAAATGTATAACTATTAACAAGTATAATTTAATTTATCTGATCATATTAGTTGTAGCTTGTTAGTATATATTCATAAATCAATTATATCATTACATACAATTTTTTAAGAATAGAATATAAACTTAAACTTCGTTTAGTTCAAATATTTTAAAGTTTAAACAAACAAATAAATAATAAATAGTAATAAATAATAATGGTAAAAAGGGATATGTATAAATTATAAATCATCTCTAGTAAATTTTGATAAATTTATAGCTTCTTCTGTTAATAAAGTCTTTGGACCACTAAATGGTTCACAATCTTCTCTTTTGGTAGTACCAATTTCAACTGGTTTATCATTTTTCAAAGCATCCAAAATTTTAACAACTCTTTCTGCAGTTAAATCCTCATAATAGTCATCATTGACTTGTATCATTGGGGCATTAACACAAGCACCTAAACATTCAACCTCTTCCAAACTGAAAATACCATCTGGTGTAGTTTCACCAGGTTGTAAGTTTAAATGTTGCATAATTTTTTCCATAACAGAGTCTGAATTACACAACTGACATGGAGTTGTAGTACAAACTTGAATATGGTATTTACCAACTGGTTTACGTTGATACATTGTATAAAAAGTGGCAACTTCGTAAACTCTCATTGGTGGCATATCTAATAATTTAGCAACATAATTCATGACAGAAATCGATGTAAATCCAAGCTGACGTTGTCCCAAGTCTAACAATGGCATAACTGCAGCTTTCTTATACTGAGGTGGATACTTGGAAATAACTTCTTCTGCCAATTTCATATTTTCTGGAGTAAATTCAAATGGAATTGAAGTATTATTTTGTTCTGTATCTCTATGAACAGAGATGATATGTGATGATCTAGTGAATCTTGGTATTTTGAAAACAGGGGTAACATTAGACAAGAGAGAGTTTCCTCCCCTCTTACTTATAACTATCCTACCAAATTGAGATACAAATTTCAAATTCTTTGAAAACATTGTTTAAAACACTGTTATACTAACCCTATATATATAATATAAATATATATATATAACCGTTAACATACAATATAAAGTAAAACCAATCATTAACCAATAAATATAAACCACCACTCCCTTCCCCTCATTTGGAGAATTAAAATTGTAACTTCGCTGATGTTTAAAGTTTTTTATTTTTAAAAAAACACATTACATTAGCCACATCTACAAGCCACGTATATATAAATTTAAAGTTAAGCTTTATCTCTTCATAAAAATTACGTAATTGAAAAAAAGTACAAAAAATCAGCAGTGAAATTGATAAAAAAAATATATTAACTATTAATATATATATATAATATGAGATTGCCGACCGTCCTATGAGTAATAGTATTTCAGAATCTCCAATATATTTAGATATTTTTCATTATTGGGGGTCTTTGTATTTTTTTTATTTTTTATATTATACTTAAAAGTTGCTTCATATATTCAATACAATGTCTGAATATAAGAGAGAACCAAGAGAATTTAGTTTAGAGACCACCGTTGTTCGTGGTACTCACAAAGATCAAAACAATGCATCAGTTGCCCCAGTTTATCTATCAGCTACTTTCAAACCAAATTCATTAGATGATATGGGAGACTATGACTATACACGTTCTGGTAACCCATCAAGAACTAATGTTCAACAACATTTAGCTAATGTTATTAAATGTAAACATGTTTTTGCCGTGAATTCAGGTATGGCTGCATTAGATGTTATTGTTAGATCAGTTAAACCAGGTGAAGAAATTATTGCTGGTGATGATTTATACGGTGGTACCCATAGATTATTAACATACTTGAAAGAAAAAGATGGAATTGATCTTAAACATTACGATACAACTAATTTAGAATTATTAAAATCTAAAATTACATCAAAGACTAAAATGGTTTTCTTAGAATCTCCAACAAATCCATTAATTAAAGTTATTGATTTGAAATCAATTAGTGATCATGCCCATTCTGTTAACCCAGACTGTGTTGTTGTTTTCGATAACACTATGATGTCACCAATCTTAATGTCACCATTAGAATTAGGTGCTGATATTCAATATGAATCTGCCACTAAATATATGAATGGGCACCATGATATTATGGCTGGTATTGTTGCTACAAATAGTGATGAATTAGCACAAAAAGTTTTCTATGTTATTAATGCTACAGGTGCAGGTTTAGCACCATTTGATTCATGGTTATTAATAAGAGGTTTGAAAACATTAGCATTAAGAATTGAAAGACAACAAGAAACTGCCATAAAAGTTGCTGAATGGTTAGTTAGTAAAGGAATTAAAGTTCGTTATCCAGGTTTAAAAGAACATCCACAATATGAATTACATAAGAGTCAATGTAAAGGTCCAGGTGGTGTCTTATCATTTGAAACTGGTGATGTTGAATTATCTAAAAAAATTGTTAATAGTTGTCAATTATTCTCAGTTACAGTTTCATTTGGTTGTGTTAACTCATTAATTAGTTTACCATGTTTAATGTCCCATGCTAGTATCGATGAAGAAACTAGAAAAGAAAGAGATTTCCCTGAAGATTTAATTAGATTATGTATTGGTATTGAAAGTGTCGGTGATTTAATTTGGGATTTAGAAGAAGCTTTCAAAGCTGCAGATTTTAAAACTAACTAGGTCTAACAATATATAATACTAATATATAGATACATACATACACAAGAAAATAATATACTTTATCATAAACATTTATCGAAACAAGAAATTATAATCAAATGATAACACAAGCCGCGTTTAATGTGTTATATGTACACCCGATAGCGTACTAGCACTAGAGTAGGAATTGTTATAGCTATATAGAGCCCTACCCTCGCACTGACACATTTAAATAAATTTGCAAAATGCTAATAATTGTACGTAGTAATTTTGACAGGCCAGCCATGGCCAACTGCGACCGCCACAATTTTTAATTTATATATATAATATATATGAATGTGTACTGATGCAACTGTTAATTAAATTTATGTACGTAATTTATACCTACACACACAGCACCCGCCGTTTATATAAAGGGCCCCGGCCCCCAGGCTAGACCATATAGATATATATATATATACGCGGGCGCACGCTCAATCGTTGCAGGCGTTAAATGTTTTATCGATCTTTATAAATTCCAACGCAACGCGCGTATGTACTTTTGTTCGTTCGTACGTACGTACGTACGTACGCATGATACGTAATTCCGGCCCCCGGCCCAGTCCTTTTTTTGGACGTAAAAAAGAAAAGCGCATCGAAAGAGGGAATTTTTTTTTTTTAAATTCACAAAAGAACAAAGAAAAAAAAATTTGAATAATTACATAATATGAATATAAATTAATATGAAATGATGTATGGATTATATAATTTAATCATCTGATATTGTAAATTTTAAATTTTTTGTTTATCAGGGGAGAAGAGAGAGAGAGAGAGAGAGAGAGAGAAAGTTGAGAATGAATGAATTGTACTTTTTTTTCTGTTTGTTTGGGTGTCAATTTGTTTTGTTTTGTTTTACTTTTATTTTATTTTGTTTGTGATAAAGATGGGTTTTTTTTTTTTTAATTTTTTAATTTATTTTCCCCATTATTTTTATTTTCCCCTTTTTTTTTTATTATTTTTATTTTTATTTTATTTGGTTCTTGTGTTTTGTTTTAGACTTTCACTTGTATATACCCATCAATATAGACTTTGTTTAGTTCTTTATATATATATATTCAACAGATTATTTTGGGTGAAGAATATATCTATAGCCTTGCCCTTTTGGAAAAGAAATAATAGAAGGCCACACACATACCAAGAGTTTTTGATAGGAAAGAAGTATTATAATAAAATTTTCTTTACATTTATACAATATTCTTTCTTCAGGTATTATTCTATTGATTTTGCAATTGTGTTATGTACATTTATACTCTATTATAAGATACCCAGATAATATCAAATTCTTTTAATACTTTAGTATCACATTCCCTTTGTTCTTTAGCCTCTAGTCCACTCTCACTGCTTCTCCCGCTCACTACTTAGGGATTTTTTTCAAATTTACAATATCATTCAGTTTTATTTTTTCAATTTTTTTTTTTTTTTTCATTTGTATTTAATTTTTTTTGTTTTGTTTTGTTTGTTTTACTATACACATTCCCCCTTATTACCAATCAAATTTAGAATCTTTCAATAATGTCTCAAAATAATAATACACAACAGGTACACCATTCAACAACACAGGTGCCAGCTCAGGTGCAAGCACAAACGACACCAGCTACAACTACTTATCAACAGCAGCATAGATCTACTTCAACAGGTTCTTCAGGTTCTCAACAACAGGTGAATAGGAATATTATAGCATCTCATTATCAAATTGCACAAAAGATTGGTGAAGGTTCATTTGGTATTATTTTCAAAGGTTACGATCTTTTAAGAGATAATCAATCCGTTGCAATTAAATTTGAAAGTAAAAAATCTGAGGCTCCTCAATTAAGAGATGAATTTAGAGCTTATAAAATATTAAATAGTGCAATTAATAAATATATTAGAGATGGTCCTGAAATTGATAATAATCATCAAAAATATCTTTCAATTGATGGTATACCTAAAGTTTATTATTTTGGTCAAGAAGGTTATTATAATATTTTAATAATACAACTTTTAGGTCCTTCATTAGAAGATTTATTTGAATGGTGTGGTAGAAAATTTAGTGTTAAAACTGTTGCACAAGTTGCTAAACAAATGATTCAAAGAATTCAATTTGTTCATGAAAATGATTTAATTTATAGAGATATAAAACCTGATAATTTCTTAATAGGTTCAAGTCCAAATGATAATATTATATATCTGGTTGATTTTGGTATGATTAAACAGTATAGAAATCCTGAAACAAAACAACATATTCCATATAGAGAAAGGAAATCTTTAAGTGGTACTGCAAGATATATGTCAATAAATACTCATTTAGGTAGAGAACAATCAAGAAGAGATGATTTAGAATCTTTAGGTCATGTTTTCCTATATTTCTTAAAAGGTGAATTACCATGGCAAGGTTTAAAAGCTCCAACAAATAAATTAAAATATGAAAAAATTGGTGAAAAGAAACAATCAACATCTGTTCAATCACTATGTAATAAACTTCCAAAACAATTTGCCGAATATCTGACATATGTTAGAAATCTTAGATTTGAAGAAGAACCTGATTATAAATATTTGACTGATTTAATGGATGGTGCATTGACTGAAATTGGTGAAGTTGATGATGGTTTTTACGATTGGATGAAATTAAATGATGGTAAAGGTTGGGATTGGAATAAAAATAAAAAGATTAATTTAAATGGTTATGGTTCCAATAATCAAACAAATAGACAAGCTAATCAACAAAATCAACAACAACAACATCATCATCATCAACAACAACAACAATCACAATCACAATCGCAACAACAATCACAACAGGCACAATATAAATCTTCCAAAACTGGAGACAGAAGACAATCTCAAAATAATTCCAATAATGTTGGACAAAATTATAAAATTGATGAAAATACAAGACTACTTTCATTTGGTAGACAAGGAAACCAATATGGTACATCACAACAACCAGGATACTCTCAACACAATTACATTCAAGAAGATGAACAACCTGGATTCTTTAAACGTGTCTTTTGTTGTTGTCTCTGACATCGTGTCTTTCTCCCTTATAACATACGCACCTCGATCATATTCATGCATTTTCTTCTCTTTTAATTTTCTTTTGGTGTCTATATTCTTTTCTTTTCATTCAATCATTGGGTCTTTTTCTTCCTTACATACTTCTCTTGGAACTTTAGTTTTATGTTCAACTGGATTGGCTATATAAAGTTTCCATTATCGTTGCATTCGTTCTTACATCACCTCTTCTTAGACATATTCAAACATACTGTACGTTGCATTGTTTATTTTTTACTCTTTCCCTCTACAGTTTCAAAAAAATTACTCTCCTTTTCTTATATTACTTTAATTTTTAATGTTTCTTTCTTTACTTTTTTTTTTTTTTTTTTTTTTTTTTTTTTTTTTTTTTCAATCTCAATTTTCTTATTATTTTATTTCTGTTACCATGTTTTACATTCATATACATTTCAGATTACATTACAAGTTAACGTTATTAGGTACTAAGTATACGAAATATACACCATCAGAACTTCTGACAATTGATGCTTATCTTTAAGTTTACTAAATTCAGATATCTTGAAGCATCTCATATCCAGCCGAAAATTTATCAACTTTTCTGTGTTTTTTTTCTCTTTTTACCATTTACTAAAAATTGCTAATATCATTTCTTCCTTCTTCCTCTCAAAATTATGCATCAGCTGAAAGGGAAACCCTCGTGTTACTTAACTACATCTTTTTTTTTTAAAATTTTATATTTTCCTGATAGAAATATATACGTATAAGTATATATGCTTAGATGCCAGTCACTCTGCTCCATCCACTTATTAATATACTACTATATATGGTACTTCTCTAATCCTTCCGAATCGTTCAACATCTACCATGATTACTTGTAATAACTGTACGTATATCTACTGGAACCACCAAAAAGCCTTTGAAATATAGCAGCCAAAATATTTTTTTTTTTTTTTTTTTCGTGGCTCAAAAATGTCCCATGAGTTTCATAGATCAAAATCATTCACACACGCTCCAAGTAAAGTAACTTATTATTTTTTTAACATACAATTTTTTGTTTTTGTTTTGTTTTGTTTGTCAATTTTTGATAGTTAAATACTTCTTAGTGTTACTTAGATTAGGAGGAGGTGATAATTGTCGAAGGAACGAAACAATGTCTACCACGACACATGAGTTAAACACAGATGTGTTGGTGTATCAAGGTCCGCTTCTATATAATGCTAAGATCTTAAAGATTTATTATCCATTGTCGAAAATAACGAAATCTTTTCTCGCTAAAAGTCCCAAGAATATAAAAGAAACAGAAGTTTTAGAATCCAAATTCCCTCCGGAATATGTAACACTGAAATGTTATAAAGTTCATTACAAAGGTTGGAAAGATAAATGGGACGAGTGGGTCACTGGTGATAGAATATTAAAGATAGACTCTGAAAGTCTTCTACTTCAAAGAAGTTTGAAACTTCAAATTAAACAAGAACAAGAACAAGAGCAGAATAACTTAGTAGCATCCGAGTCTACTGCTGGCGCAACAACAACAAATGCAAAGTCAAATCCAGCGACGAGTTCATCCACCGAAACAAATGGGAACGCTCAAAATTCAAAATCTAAAAGTAAATCAAATACTTTAGGGACTACTAGTATAAGTGGGAATAACTCAAATGGAATAAGTAAGAAAAGTAATGGTTCGAGCAAGAGTGTAAATCATGAGATAAAAGTCTCTGTACCAGATAGTATAAAATTACTACTTGTTGATGATTGGGAAAATATTACAAATAATCACCAGTTGGTTAGACTTCCCAGTGATTATCCTGTCTCTGAGATTTTGAAAAGATTTAGGAAACATCTTATAAATAAATCTGAACTTGAACAGTTAGATAACAATTCAACCAACAATACCACCTTGATATCTACCAGAAAGAGTGGGAAATTAATAGACGATCCAGAATTAGACAATCTACTTGAAATTGCAAGCAGTTTACAGATGTACTTTAACGAGTGTTTGGGCTCACTTATATTATACAGACACGAACGTCGACAGTTCAAAACTATGTTAGATACATATCCAGGTGTAAAATATTCCGATATATATGGGTTATACCATTTACTCAGATTGTGCTCTATCCTACCCAATTTGGTACTCAATGCAGGTATGGATTCTCAGAGTGTAACTACCGTCAAAAGGTTTTTGGAAGTATTCTATGATTGGATCAATATAGAGAAAAATAGTATAATAGTAACTAAATCCGAATTTACAGGAGAAGGCGGGAATGATGAAGTTAATGATGAATATGAAAACAACATTCACGTTTACTGATTACTTAGCAAAATATACTGCGACGAAAAATATTTTTTGTAGTTTTAACTATATAGAAATGATATATATAGAACTACCAACAAAATAAAAACAAATTCAATATAATTATTCATCAAAGTCCATTGATAAAGGAATTTAGAAAACAAATAGTAAGACAAATTTAAAAGCGAGGAAATAGTTCCTGTTTACAAAACGGATAAAAATACAACTTGGAGATTAAAGGACTGCTTTAAATATAAATCTGATCGTTGATCATTGTGATATTTAGCTGTTGCATAATTTGCCCCATCTCAGTAGTCGGTGTAAAGCCAAAATCACTTGACTTTAAATTATTATTTTTATGATCAGTGTTGAAAGAGGCATATTTTGTGAGAGGAGAAGAGGAAGGTGAATTGACTGTTGAGAACTCTGAGTTTGCCAATGTTGTAGCTGAGTCACTAAACACTCTATTATTAGTTGAATAACCCGTCTTTGGTTTTGAAGTATAGAACAGTGGAACTTCATCGTCATCCTCACTACTAACCAATGTTTCATTAGAGAATCTTCTAACGCTGGTTTTTTCAACCATTGGAACACTGGAAGTCACAGGCGCAGTACCAGTACACATTGTGTGAAGACCAATGAATGAGCAATCAAGACTTAAAATTTTATCACCGTTATCAATGGATTCTAATCCAATAATTTGGTTATTAGAAGCAGGAATCAAAGCACCACATTCATTAGTGGTAACATCAATGTTGAAATCATTCTTCAAACCACATTTAACTGGTTCTGAATTTTTAACATTGATTTGTTTTTCAAGATTTAAATTTTCAAAATTCCATTGAACAATATTACCATCTTTTGAACCACTGTATAATGAATTGAAATTATTCCATTCAATGGCGCTAATTTGATCATTGTGACCTTTCAATGTAGATAAAGGTTTCAAGTTTCTAATATCCCAAATATTTAAATCATTGTTTAAACCTGCAGAACATAAATAATTTGGGTTTTCTTTACACCACTTAACTAATATTGATTCTGAATTCAATTTATGAGGAATATAGAAAGAAGATGAAATTCCTGTATTTGAAGCAGATCTCATATCGAATAAAGATAAACCAAATGAACCCGATAAAGCTAATAACCCATCTTGTTTATAATTTGCATCAAATGATGAAACTCCTTTAACTCTATTTTTCAAAACTGGGAATGAAGATCTTGAAGTATCCCATAAAAAGATATTTTCTTTATAGTTTGATAAAAGTGAATTTTTATTAGTACTTTTCCAAGATTTTGGAGTTGTATCAATTTGGTGAATCAAATTTGTTGGTTTATTATTATTTGCTAAAGTGATTGAATCTTCCAATGAACTTGAAACAATGTGTTTTTCATGGTTAAATCTTTTAATAATTTCTGCATTTTTAAAACTATCACTTCCAACATTTGGTATTATAGTTAAATTAACAATACCTTTATTATGACCAGTAAGTAATAAATTAAATTCATCATCATTTTGATCTTCATCATCCAAGACACTATATAACCATTTTGTAGAGTAAATATTTGGAAGTGTAATTGAAGTTAAATGGGTAAGTAAATTTGCATTTGAGTCAATTTTATAAATTTTTAAATTTGAATTATCAGAATTTGACCCAATTGAAACTAAATTTCTATGAATTGAAATTGAATTTAAAGATTCAAACTCATCAACTATATTTGAAGTATCAATCTCCCAATAATTTGACTTTAATTTCATTGAATCTGAAACCAATTTATTTGAAAATGATAATTCACTCTGTTGTTGGAAAGTATCAAATTGTGAATTTTTAGAATTGAGTTGCTTAGACAACTTTAGTAGTTCAGAGTTTGCAGTAGAAAACATGGATTGTATTAGGTTAAGTAAGAAAGTTGGTAGCGAAGTGACAAAAGTTAATTAATAAGTGAGAGACAAAAAGGGTATTAATAAGTTTAAAAGGAGTGACAATAGTTTAAAAGGAGTGACAATAGTTGGTAATAAAAGGTATATAATAAAAAAAAAAACAAAAATTTGAACAAAGAAATCTACAGAACGTATACTAGCAAGAAGAAATATAAGCAAAGAAACTACATTTACAAAGAAATAGGGAATATGATATATAATATATATATATATATCTATATAATAGTATATACTATATATATTACTTTTTCAAGAGGGCTGGCTACCAAATTTCCCCAAATTAAGCAAATATTGAAAATCTATATACACAGCCTTAATAATAACTCTCACAAAAAAACATAAAAAATTGGCGGTGATTCAAAAATTACTAAATTATTACCAATAACGTACTAAAATGATGGACCAGCCATCTCATCAATTTACTAGGTTTGAATTAAGGTACCATTGATACGATACATTATAGTAACTCAAAATATATTGTTAACAAGCTCAAGTAAAGATCAGCTGTCTCTGTAAAAACTAAATTAATTAAGCAAACAAGCAAACTCACTAGCCCCTACACCAGCCCATACTAGCCACATAACATCAGATCATAAATTATGCGTACAACACAGCCATATAACTACACATCATACAACATATACAACATACAATATACAGTATACAATATACAATATAGTATATACAATATAGTATATACAATGAATCAATGATATACTATATGACTATATAACTCTATATGACTATATATCTATATATGACTTGTGTGTAATACATATAAATGACTAATTAAAAGGGAATCCGATTAATTGACACATAATTTTGAAAAGACAGAAAGGAAATTCTTCATAGTAAAAAATGAATCATTTGCCTTTTTATTCCTTTCAGCCCCGATTATTCCATTAAGTATTTATAGATATTATTTAATATGTATATATATATATATAAATCATTGATATATCATTGAAGAAAGAAAAGTCAATTGTTCCTCTTTTATTTTAACAAAAAAAGACAATTTAAAAATTCTGTTAAAATTAGTGTACAAATTTATATATTTTCAAAATTTGTCTGTCTGTCTGATTTATAAGTATAATTTTATAATTATTTTGATTTTTCTTTCTCTCTCTCGCTATTTCTAATTGTTTGTTTGTATTTTTTTTTTGGCAGAAGGAAATTTGTCTATCAATTTTTTCTTTCTTTTTTTCTTTTTTGAAAACAGCACATTATACAAGACAATACAATACATTACAATAAACTGTTTATAGATACATCTTATATAGTTGTGATAGATTATTGATTGACAGTTTTATTTCCTTTGTATTTTTTTTTTTAAATTTTTAACTTGATTGTTTGTTTTAGTTTTGGATTAAACTATAGCAATATAGACACAAAGAGGCTATCGATAGTCAAGGGGCAAATAAAAACAAGAAGAGAAGGCTATTTATTAGTTTGATACCAACATTTTTTTTTTCTTACTTTATTACAACAATGTCTTCGTATGTATATCTTATTATTTCTATCCGTCCGTATCATTCATTCATACTAACATATTTTATTTATTTATTTTATACAGTCGTTCAAAAATTACAGTTAGAGTCATTGCTGCTGAATCTTTATACAAGAGAGATGTTTTCAGATCTCCTGATCCATTTGCAGTTTTAACAGTTGATGGTTCTCAAACTCAAACTACAGAGACTGCAAAGAAAACATTATCTCCTCATTGGAATCAAACATTTGAATTTAATGTTACAGATAATTCAATTTTAATAATTCAAATATTTGATCAAAAAAAATTTAAAAAGAAGGATCAAGGATTTTTAGGTGTTGTTAATATTAGAGTTGGAGATGTTATTAATTTAAATGATTTATCAAGTGAACAAACAGTTGCTGAAGAATTGAAAAGATCAAACTCAAATTTAGTCGTTTCAGGTAAATTAATAATAACAATTTCTCATAAGAATGAATCAGAACAGAGAGATCCAAGAGATCCAACAAATTTCCAACGTCCTCAAGGTTTACCTAGTACTAGTACTACTGCCAATACATCAATAACACCGAATAATAACACTATATCATCTGCAAATTTAAATAATCAATTCCCAGGAAATGCGGCTTCACCACCTTCTTTATCATCTCCTTCAATTACAGATCCACATACAACTTCAACTCAAAGACAATTTTCATCATTTGAAGATCAATTAGGTAGATTACCTCCAGGATGGGAACGTAGAACAGATAATTTTGGTAGAACTTATTACGTTGATCATAATTCAAGAACAACAACTTGGAAAAGACCAACTCTCGATCAATCTGAAACACAAAGAGCTCAAGAAAGAGAAGATACTAGAGAAGCTGAAAGAGAACAATATAGAAATAGAACTTTACCTGATTCTTCAGCAACAAATGTTGATCAAGCTGCAGCTGTTACAATGGCTGCCACTGGTGCAACAACTCCAGGTTTAGGAGAATTACCACCTGGTTGGGAACAAAGATTTACACCTGAAGGTAGACCATACTATGTGGATCATAATACTAGAACTACAACTTGGGTTGATCCAAGAAGACAACAATTTGTCAAGAGTTTTGGTAATAGTGGAGGTTATAATGCACAAAGATTATCAGCAATGGGTCCATTACCTAGCGGTTGGGAAATGAGACTTGCTAATACATCAAGAGTTTATTTTGTTGATCATAATACTAAAACAACAACTTGGGATGATCCAAGATTACCTTCATCTTTAGATCAAAATGTTCCTCAATATAAACGTGATTTTAGAAGAAAGTTAGTTTACTTTAGATCTCAACCAGCATTAAGAATTTTACCTGGTCAATGTCATATTAAAGTTAGAAGAGATCATTTAATGGAAGATGCTTTTAGAGATGTTATGAGACAAACACCTGAAGATTTAAAGAAAAGATTAATGATTAAATTCGAAGGTGAAGAAGGTTTAGATTATGGTGGAGTTTCAAGAGAATTTTTCCAACAATTATCACATGAAATGTTTAATCCATTCTATTGTTTATTCCAATATGCAACAAGTGATAATTATACTTTACAAATCAATCCAAATTCAGGTGTTAACTCTGAACATTTGAATTATTTCAAATTTATTGGTAGAACTGTTGGTTTAGGTGTTTTCCATCGTAGATTCTTAGATGCATTCTTTGTTGGTGCAATGTATAAAATGATGTTACATAAGAAGATTGTTTTACAAGATTTAGAAAGTGTTGATTCTGAATTATATAGATCTATGTGTTGGATGTTAGATAATGATATTACAGATATCATTTATGAAACATTTAGTATTGAAGAGGATAGATTTGGTGAAAAAGTTGTTATTGATTTAAAACCAAATGGTAGAGATATTGAAGTTACCAATGAAAATAAGCGCGAATATGTTGAATTGAAAACAGAATGGATCATATCAAAACCTGTCGAAGCACAATTTAAAGCTTTCATGGATGGTTTCAATGAAATGATTCCACAAGAACTGGTTTCAGTTTTCGATGAAAGAGAATTAGAATTATTAATTGGTGGTTTAGCAGATATTGATATTGAAGATTGGAAGAAACATACCGATTATAGAGGATTCCAAGAAAGTGATGAAGTTATTCAATGGTTCTGGAAATGTGTTAGTGAATGGGAAGGTGAACAAAGAGCGAGATTATTACAATTTACCACTGGTACTTCTAGAATTCCAGTTAATGGTTTCAAAGATTTACAAGGTTCTGATGGTCCTAGAAGATTCACAATTGAAAAAGCAGGTGAAGCTGATCAATTACCAAAATCTCATACTTGTTTCAATAGAGTTGATTTACCACCATATAAAGATTATGAAAGTTTAAAGAAGAAGTTAACTATTGCTGTTGAAGAAACTATTGGTTTCGGTCAAGAGTGATTAATCAATCAATTGAAAAAAAAAAAAAATCAAAAAAAAAAAGTTTCAACAAAAGTATATCCTTATCTTTTTTTTTTCTTGTCTATTTCTGCCAATTTCTATTAATACCTTTTCTTTTATTCTTGTTGGTATTCATGTTGTCACTGTTATCATTTCCAGGTAGATTATATATTTGTATTTGAAAAGGAGAAACTCCGTAGGTTCGCTGTGTTTTGTTTTGTTTCCCCCCCCCTCCTCTCCCATATTTTTGTGATTTTATTTTTAATCGTTTATGTTTTCTTTTACCATATTTTATTATTTATTTTTTTTATATTTTATCTTACTTTATTACCCTATTTCAATTTTACCTTATTTTTATTTTCAATTGTTCCTTCCCCCGTTTTTTTCCTAATCTTTTCCTTTTCTTTGTTGCATCCACATCAGACTGAAAATGATACCTACATCTAGAAGTGGCATAGCTCTTTCATTTACTCTTACACTTACCATATATAGATTGATTTTTTCCTCCAAAATCAAGATGACGAAAAACACAAATGAAATAATACTTTGAATCTTTTAAATATTTTACGATACGAGTAATTAGATATAGATATAGATATATATAAAATTGTTTGTGTTCTTGGAGACACCAATCATACCGAATTTTTAATTCTACAAAGTAGAAAGAAAAGCCTGAATTGATGTACTATGATGCACGTCCCATTGCTCAGTGAGAAATAGGTCTTTTTATTGTACCCCCTTCTTTGTCAAATAACAACTAACCACACTAAATGCCTTGAAGACTCTTGACAAAACGCCTGTTATCTAGAAGGATATTTGGATTTAGTTAATTAAACGTATCCGTGTCACCTAGTGCTGGAAGGGAACAAGTCCCTGGGAGTCTGAAGGGGGATAGGAAATTAAGAGATTGCAAAGTAATTGAATAACTATCTAAGATGTAAACTAGAAGGTTTGTTCTCAAGTGACTTCCATCAAACAATTTTAGATCAGGACTGTTTTCGTTCTCGAAGTAATCAAAGCATACAAATGCTTTTCAATAAAGTCCGATCTCCAATTGCATAGAAGTAACCGGGTCACATATTAATGTTTAAAACACATAGACTATTATTCACAATACTTTGTCCGAATCTCTTATCTAAAAGTATAAACAGTACAAAAAGGGAAAAAAAGAAAAGAGACAAGAAGTAAGTAAACAAATGTTATACATTTTATCAATTTATAGAAATGTTCAACGTTACGGGAAGGCCTAAAAAAAAAATTTTCTGTTAAATTTTTCAAATTTCAAAATAGTCGTGTACAGTATTCAAATTTATATATGTGATTAATTGTGCGGCTGTATCTACTGGGGTTGTTTTGTTTTTATATATGCAATTAGTTTTCCATTTTTAAATTTATACAATTTATATATATATATATATGTATATATTATTGGGTGGGTATCAAGTTTATGAGTTTATTAGATCTATGCTAAATAAGTATAAACATCTCTATTTTCTTCACTTCTTTTCAAATATTCTTTTTCAATCAATTCTTCAATTCTAAATTTGATAAATGAAGGTTTTGGTTTAAATCTATTTATTAATTGTTTAATGACTTCAGTAACCAATTCTTGATGTTTTAATTCTCTTCTAGCTTTCATTATTCTAACAATAGCGGCTTCAGTTTCAATCTCTCTTGCTTTATCAATAACTTCCATAGTTTGTTGTCTTTGAGAGTCATCTTCTAATTTAGAACTTGATGAAACAGTCAAGACTTTGATTTTAGTTTGAGGAGATTTAAATTGTTCATTGATTGAAAAGACATCATCTGGATTTATATCTTTTGACATTGGTTTCTTCTTCAATAATCTAGTCTTTGATGCAACTGAAATAGATTGTAAATGTCTAATTAAATCAGGAGTTGGAATTTGTGTAATTTCTAAAATTTCATTAAAAGTATACTCTTCTTTTGGTGACTGTTCTTTGAAACAAGACAATATGATAATAGCTGCAAATGTAGACATATTAACCTCGTATGTTTTCTTAGGATAATGCATTCTAATATCAACAGTACCAAAATTTGGAGCCCATGTTAAATTTCTACCGGCATGTTTGGTTGAATAGAAAGTTTCAAATTTTTGTTTCAATACTTGTAATTCATTTGGATATTGTACCGTTTTCAATGCTTTATTCATTGGCATTGGCCAAAAGTTTGTTGTTAAGATAGAAGTATCCAATTCTAATTTTCTACCATTATTTGCCCTTTTAATATCATCATCTAAAGTGACGAAATTATTCATGAAATCATTAGAAAGATCCTGTGAAATTTTAATATCTTTAAACATACCTTCAAATTTAGCAGTGAACGAAGAACCAATTTCTTGTTTAAGTTTCGTTATCATAGTCATTTCAGTATCGTGAGAATTTGATTTTTGTTGTAATAATCTTTTAGCCAAATGATTCTTATAGTATTTTTCAAAAACATCTTTATCTTTAATAAATCTGAAAACAATAATACATTTATCTAAAGCTTCTTCAGTTTCTTCTTCTGATAAATCTTTAAATGATTTTTTAATACCATCATCTATATATAGTGATAAATATTCTGAAATTTTATTGTTTGTATTTAAAAAATTTGCAAATGATGATTCAATCTCTCTAACGATACCTGCATTACTATCAAATGATTTTTTAATTATTTGATCATATTTAAATTTTAAATCTAAAAAATTTTGAATCCATTTAACGGCAAATTGAGTTGCATTTTCTTTACCACTTTTCTTTTTTAATTGTGTTGTTTTTTTATCATTTGATTCAGTTTCCAATTGTAATTGTAATTTTTTTTGTTGAAATTCCAACTCTTCTTTAGTCTTTTGATTTAATTCTTCACCATTGATTGCCACTATATTTCTTAATTGTCTTTTCAACATTTCATGTTCAGAATCAATTCTACTAATTAATGTATACAATGAGAAAATCATTGTATAATTATTTTCATTAATCCACATCTTAAGACCATCATTTTCTAATTTAATAATTGATTCTAAATGTCTTGTAATTAATTCTGAATCCATAAGTTCTATAAGTTTAGGTGATGTAACATCTGGTAAATATAATTGAATTCTAGCTTCTTCATCTTTAATCAACTGTATTGAATTCTCGATATATATTGTACCAGATTGATGTACTAGTAATTCATTTGCCTTTTGTTCAAAATATAAACGACTAGATTCAATTAATTTAGGCTCAAAATAACGTAAATAATAGTTCTCTCCATATGTTGTTGAAGAAGATGATGTATAATTTGAATCAATTGATATAGATTCAGTCAAAGATTCAAACATATATATGATTGCCTTAATTATTAATTTATCAATAATTTCACCGTGCCTACTCTTATTTATATAGTCAATTATTATATTTATCACTTTTGATCCAATTTCATTATCATTGTATTTAATTAAACTATCTCTGAAAACATTTAAACCAACATCATAGACAAGTGGTAAATGATACTCTTTTGCATAGACTCTATCTAAATACATCAAAACATCACTAATCATTCTCATACTTAATAAATGATCTTCCCACTTATTATTCAACTGTTGTAAAAATATACGCTCATCGGTAGAACTTGATAGTGTTAATAAACTTATTCTAACTTCATTGAGTAAATGTATATGTATTGTCTCTTCAACGTTATCGTACAATAATTTCCCACGCTTCCGTAGAACTAAATTATAAGCTTTACGATATAATTCTTCAAATGATAACTTTGAAGCATTCTTATTTTGTATCTCTTTAATTGCATTCTCAATAACTTCCCATGACTTTTCAAAATCAATCTCATTTGAAATAATCTTTTTTGGTGGTCTAATCTTAGTTCTGCTCCTAGAAGGAGTACTATTTGCAGATATCATTATGGTTGTATAATTCTAAAAACACACGAAAAAAAAAAAAATCTTAATTGCTAAAGTATTACTCTCACTTCCCACCTCTCTAAAATCTTCCTATACTATAAACAAAGTGTAAACCTATTATTAAATCAATTAATAATAATCCAATAACTTTGATCCCTCTTATTGAGCCCTCCCCAATTAACAAACAAAACAAAAAAAGTAAAAAAAAAAAAACAAAATAAAAAAACACACAGAAATCCTTTATTTGCACGTAATTTAAAATTGACATGAAATAGACGTCTTCATCTCTCGTCGATAGACGCGTTTCTGTTTTTATACTAAAAATTTTTCCTTTTTTGAGCATTTTTTTTTTTTGGGAGAAGGAAAATGAATTGTGAGAGAGTTGAGCCATCAGTCAATTTTTATATATAAGAATTCCTTGTTATGATTTTGTTTACTTATTCTGTTGCATATATTGACACTGTAGAGCTTTATATATAAATATACACATTCAATATGGCATCCGATATTCTTGATGTTTTAAACATCAAAGAAGAGACTAGAATTCAAAATCAACAACAGAAGAAACAACAGAAGAGAGACAATGAACCATCTACAGAATTTGGTGTCTCTAATAAAAAGAGAAAGAATGGTAATATGAGTAGAGAATTGTTTAACTTAATTGGTACCAATGTTCCACCAGTTACCATTGGTAAGACTATCAAGTTTAAGGATAAGATTAAAACAGGTAAGGCAACACCATGGTCTTGGGCACCTTTTAAAAATGGAGCAAGAGATGATGGATTTGAATTTAATCATTGGGTTAAAGGTTCCAAAAATGATATTGATGTCAATAGACCATACAATTTTGAGAGATACAATACTAAATTAGATATACCGGAGTTTACTAGAGAAGAATATATAGAGAATCTTAAAGATGTTAATTTAGATTGGGACTATGAAGAGACAAAATATTTATTTGAATTGGCATCAACTTATGATCTTAGATGGGCAGTTATAATAGATAGATACGAGTACAGGTATGAAGAAGGTAAAGAGAAAACCAGATCATTAGAAGATTTAAAAGAACATCTTTATAAAATTTCTGCTAAGCATTTGAATGATAACAGTGAAGATGGACCAAAAGATTCTGCATTGATTAAAGCATTAGAATCATTTGATAAGAAACAAGAGATTGAAAGAAAACAATATTTGGATAGATTAATTCATAGAGCACCAACAGAGATTGCAGAAGAAGAATCATTGGTTATTGAAGCTCGTAAGTTTGAATTAGCAGCTAAAAAGATGTTAATTGAAAGGGCTCAATTGTTACAACTATTAGATTCTCCTCAATCATCTGCATCGATTCAACAATATTTAACATCTTCTGGATTGACTCAATTGTATAATTCATTAATGACTGTTGATAAATCTAAAAAGAGGAAACCAGAAGTTCCAATTGCTCCTCAACTTGGTCCAAATGCAATTCCTCATACTCAACAGATTCAACAAGCTCAAGCTGCCGCCAATGCTCAAGCTGTTGCCAATGCTCAAGCTTCTTTCAATTCTGCAAATCAAGGTAAATTAGCTTCTCAAACTCAAACTCAAACTACTAAAACAGGTAATAAACAAGGAAGAAAACAAAAAGATCAACAAAAGGCAAATGCCGCTGCTCCTATCGTTTCAAAAGAATCTGCAAAATCTATATCTGCTACTGTCGAATCATCTCCAAAACCACAACAACCAAAGTCTGAAGTTTTAGATATGATTAGATCCAAGATGACATCTGAAGAAATGGAAGTTTATGGACTTAAAATTCACGAGGAAAAAATTCAACCTGGTGTTTATATTAGATCACAAAAATTATCAACTTTCAAACCAGCTGTTCAAGCTAAAGTCATTGAAGTTTTGAATGAAATGGGTCTGGCACTCAAACCAACTATTCCTTCGTCTAATGTATGCACGAAGTATGATCAATTGCTACAAAGTATTGCTTCTCTAATCGATTTGAAGAAGCAAACCGATAAGATTCAAGGTGAGGTGTCCTTGATTAAAAATCAGAAAGGTATAGAGTAGAATTAACTGCCCTTTCAAACTTGCGCTCTGAAATTATTTTTTTCAAAGTTTTGTATACTAATATTCTTTATTTATAATCGATTAATTTTTATTCTATCTATATATGTAACATAAAATATAATATCTATATTTAAAGTTTAAACACCTTTAACAATACTGTCAATTAGTTTAGCAATGGCCAAACCTTTTTCCTCTTGTAATTTCTTTGTCACAATTTGAAGACAAACAGGCATCTTATCAAATAATTTTGGATCATAAGCTTCGTAGACACGCTTATCGGACTCATTCAATGGTGAGTAAGTTTCATCGACAAGATCAACTTGCGAATCAACTGATGCGACAGGAATGACTACACTCGAACAGTCTGTGAGATTGAAAGGACCTGTATAATTAATACAATGTTCACCATGTGGTAAAAATGAGGTACTTGGCCAAACTGGGCAAATGATTGCATCGATACCGAGTGATTCCCAGTAAGCTAAAAATTCTAGCTTATGTTTATAAACTTTTTCAGAAATTTCCCACCATTCATTGACTGTAAGAGGAGCAGGGACGCCACTTTTACACATCATAGCTTTAACTGATTCCACAATTGGTTCCCCAGACTCTTTACAAACATTTATGATTTCTAAAGCACCGTCTGCTCCAAAAACTTTATCCAAAGTGTCATTGATATTGATAGCTTCTGGGAAATCAATTTCAATTACTTCATGGCCTGAATTTTGAATAGCTAGTTGTATCTCATTTAAAGCTCTTTGAATGGGAGGATGTGGAGTAAGTTGATTATCTGTCTTCCAGAGACCAAATTTGAGCTTCTTAGCGAGGGGTGTTCTCCATGGAACTGATAAGACTTTTGGATCAATTTTCCATGCCTGTGCGTCAACGATAATCTTGGTAATAGTTTCAACATCTTGTAAAGTTTTAGCCATTGGACCAATTACTGAAGGCACAAGTTCTTGATTAGCATATGAATTAGTTACATTCAAATATGAAATTCTTCCAGTAGAAGGTTTCAAAGCATACAATCCTTGGAAACAAGAAGGAATTCTAATACTTCCACCAATATCGGTACCAAATCCAATACAAGAACCTCTAGATGCTATTAAAGCACCTTCACCACCTGAACTCCCACCCGTGGATAGATTAATATTAACACCATTGAAAGTATATCCCATTAAATTTGACTCTGTCTCAGGTGCCATCATTGCCATTGGAACAGTTGTCTTGACATGGAAAACAGCACCATTATCTAACAGTATTTTAGCTAAGAGTGCAGTCTCTGTTTTCAGATCATTAGCATATGCAATGTATCCTATAGAAGATGGTTTACCATCCAAATCAACTTGATCTTTCAATGAGATTGGGATACCATGTAATGGACCAACTACAGTACCAGTTTCTTTGAAAATTTTATCTAATGCTGTAGCTCTCTCTAAAGCTTCTTCAATAAAGATCTCTGTACAACAATTTAATATTTGATGAGTCAATGCCGCTCTATGACAAAATGTTTCTGTAACTTCAAAAGCGGTAAGCTTACCACTAGATATATTCTCAGATAACTCTTGTATCGTCTGAATCGTTATCTCTTTTGATTTCTTTGGTAGAATTGAATCTAAATATTCACCAGTATGAACATAACCAGCTTTAATCATATCTTCTTTGATTCCCTTCTTTATCCATTTTGAAGGTATTGATTTCAAAATATCATCCCTCTTTTTAGATGCAATATCTTCCCAAATCATTTTCTTTTTTAAAATCTCAATATATATATATCTATAACTGAAAAGGATATAAGACAAAGTAAAATGAACAAAAATGAAAAATTAATAATTCTTTGCAAAGAGTTGGCTTTATACAAACTTTTATAAATAAATATTTGCAGGCTTGCAAGATCAATTGAATAGAGACAAACTCACCCAATACGATCTTTATCGATAAAAAAAATTACTCCACAATGTACACTGTTGTGATATACATCGTCTGTTATGCGAAGATATATATATTAATCAAATATGTTTACAGATAAAATTTCTTATCAATAGACAAAGTTGTTTCCCAATTTTCCTTACTGATAAGTAATGCACGTGTATATATTAAAGGATGTCGGATGTCGGATGCCGGATTTCGGCTTTCGGATGACGGAAATCGGAAATCGGATAACGGATCTCGCATATCGGAAATCGGAAATTGGAAATTGAAAATGGGATAACGAAAACTTTCAAATGGCGGACATTTTCCCCCTTTTCATATGGAGGATATAATTTAAATGTTTAACGACACGTTATAACACACCACAAAATTTATACTAATTAACTACAGGCTAATGATTAATGGAGTTAATAACTGTGTTTTTTATCTGTAAAATGGTGATGTATGTTGTATGTGTATTTTTTTTTTTTTAGTGTTCTTTTCTTTTTCTATTTGAGATATAACATTTTATATAACTTCCTAATATAGAACTAACAGTAATTTAACTGTAACTAATTACTTGCTATCTAGGTAAATATATTTAATCGAACCATGTTATGGTATGATTGGTCGTATATCATATATAGCATATAGATATTGTGTATATATACTAAGGACACATGCTACCCATATATCTACTCGTATACACACATATATTTTATATATTAAAAATCGAATCACAAACTATACGTGTCATAAGATTTTTTTTTTTGTTTTCTCTTTGTAAATTCGAGACCGGCTTAGTATAATATATAATTAGATAACATATTATGATGCTTATAATGCGGCAATGCGGAACGATTAGGTGAAGAGGTACGGAAATCTCTCTCTTAATATTTTTCTTTAATTATATTTTTATTTTTTTCGATTAGACGAAAAGTGGATCTTCTTCAATGCTATCTGAGTATAATATATATATATATATTTCTTTGCTATATTTCACTAACACATTATAAGAGAGATGATGCAGATAGACAACGGAGTTTTATTTTTTGAAAGATAATTCTTATCTGTATAAGTTTGTGGTTGAAAGATAAGTGATATTAAATATTTGAAACTAGGTAGATAGATATTTAATTATTTTTATTTATATATATATATATATCCATATCTATACTTATACTTGGTTTAAATTGTTTGAAATATTTGCTAAGGGTGTTTTATTTGTATACCGATTTTTTCTTGTTTAACTGTTAAATAATTATACAATGGTAGAACATATTTTAAGTCAGGGATACGGTTATGGGTTCTCATTAGGTATTGGAGCAGCATTTGCTCTATTAATGGCACTAATTACAAGAGTTTTATCGAAATATATGGGACAAGTGCAAAATTCAGAAAGATTTTCAACAGCTTCGAGAAATGTTAAATCTGGTCTTATCGCGTCAAGTACAGTTTCTGCTTGGACATGGCCTGCAACTTTATTAAGTTCAGGAGCTTGGAGTTATTCACATGGTATTAGTGGTGGGTTTTTATATGGTATTGGAGGAACGATTCAAATTACATTATTTGTCTTTTTAGCTCTTCAAATTAAATTAAGAGCACCTGCTGCTCATACAGTTTCTGAATGTTTTTATGTTAGATTTGGTAAAGCTGGACATTGGGTTTTCTTATGTTATTGTGTTGCAACTAATGTCTTAGTTTCGTCTCTTCTTTTATTAGGTGGTTCTCAAGGTTTTTCAGTAACAACTGGTATGCATACAGTTGCTGCTAGTTTCTTATTACCTTTAGGTGTTATGGTTTATACCGCACTGGGAGGTTTGAAAGCTACATTTATCTCAGATTGGATTCATACAGTTATTATCTATGTGATTTTACTAGTTTCATGTTATACAATTTATTGTTCTTCTTCATTAATTGGTTCACCTTCCAAGATGTATCATTTATTAAAAGAAGTTGAAGAAGTTTTCCCATCAAGTGGTCAAAGTTACTTATCATTTCATGATAAACAAATGATTTTATTGACTTGGACTGTTATGATTGGTGGATTAAGTTCAGTTTTTGGTGATCCTGGTTATTCTCAGCGTGCAATTGCATCTGATCCATCAAGTGTTTTCCAAGGTTATATGATGGGTGCTATTTGTTGGTGGATTATCCCAACTGCATTGGGATCCTCTGCAGGTTTAGCCACTAGAGCTTTATTATTAAATCCAGCTTCAATTACATATCCAAATGCTTTAACTGATTACGAGGTTAGCTCAGGTATGCCAGTTATTTATGGATTGGCTGCTATATTTGGTACAAGTGGTGCAGCTGCTGGGTTAGTGATGCTGTTCATGTCAGTTACATCTGCAACTTCTGCAGAATTGATTGCATTCTCTTCAGTTAGTACATATGACGTTTATAGAACTTATATTAAACCAGATGCTACTGGTAAGCAATTGGTGGCAGCTGGTCATGTTTCAGTTGTCTGTTTTAGTTTATTAATGGCATGTCTATCTGTTGTTTTCAATTATATTGGAGTCACTTCAGGTTGGTTGTTAAGTTTCATTGGAATTATCTTAACTCCAGAAGTTAGTGCTGTCGTTTTAACTCTGTTTTGGAGTAAGATGACAAAATTGTCTCTTATAATTGGTGCTCCATTGGGTACTCTAACTGGTATTGCATGCTGGGTTGGAGCTACATCTGCATATGGCGATGGTATAGTTAATAAGAGCACTTTGATGTTGAACGAGGCCACTGTTATCGGTAACTTCAGTGCACTTTTCTCCACACCTATTTACATTGCCATTATAAGTTATTTGAAACCAGACGCAATACCATTTGATATGGGTACTTTTGATGAAAAGATAACTTTAGGAGATGACGTTGACGAAGAAGAAAGAGTTGCAGTTATTGTCAACACTCAAGATAAAAAGCTTCTTAATAAACAATCATGGTGGTGTTTAATTATAAATGCATTCTTCTTACTTGGATGTTATATCGTTATACCAGTTTCCCTATACGGTAGTGAGCACGACTTGAGTGAAAGTTCATTCACTGGATTAATTGTCGTTATCCTGTTATGGCTTTTACTTGCCGCATTATACATCATTCTCTTCCCACTATGGCAAGGAAGGGAATCAATAAAGAATGTTATTGTGAAAATATTTTCAAAATCATCAGATACAGATCTGCCAACATCTGAAGATGGAGAAACTTCTATAACTGAAGTGCAAATGGATACTGGTGTGGAAAAAGACTAATTATTGGCTATCTCCCTTATATCTAATACTCACTGAATATTTAAATAATCTTAAATAGCCACAAATTAATAAGTTACAAACAAAATCTAGAAATTCTTTTGTAAATACCTAGTAATTGTTATAGATAAACTGCTATTCCGGTCTTCAACAGTTATATACAACTTGTTATATTTATTCCTGAGGCTGAATACAAGGAATATAGGTTTAAGAACATATTATTGAAACCATCCGAATCGGAGGGTGTCACATTCAAAATCGCTCCTCTAGGAGCCGAAGAGGACATAATATGGATACTGGTGAACTACTCTCTTTTGAAATAGATTATCATTAGTTATACATATGTACACTGGCCACAAAAAGGCAAAGAAGGAATAAAAAAATAAATAAAAAATACAACATATAAATATATATAAAAGGACTTGTACATAGTAAGTCTATCTTTCTAAATTGATAGCATCACCAAATGTAGCATATAATTGTTTCTTCAATTCACTTAAACTCTCGTCTATCTCATCTATTTCGGTCTCTAACTTTGTAATTTTTTCGTCTAAAGCTTCGTTATCATTTTCTAATCTTTCCACGATATCACTTTGTTTTATCAGCACAAAAGAATCACCAACTTTGTAGTTTAACTTTTCATCTTCATCGATTAATTCTATTTCCATTGATAAATCATCAAGGTATTCTTTCTCTTCTTTATATTTATCTAACTTGTTGGATAATGAATCTTTTTGAGAGATCAAAGTTGAAAATTTGTTGATCTTTTGTTGATCTTCCCATGTAACTTCGGTGGTATTTTTTTGTCCTTCAGGGAGTAATTCCATTTTGACGTCTAATTAGTTTAAAATTTTGCTTATCAAAAAATTGATACCTTCACTTGTATACTATAGTTCAAAGTAAATATCAAATATATTCAATTTCAATTATCCAAAATGTACGCAATAATTTTTCAACATATGCAGAACGTGAAGAAGAAATTCAAATTTTAGGAAATTTTAATCTGAAGTCGATCGACGCAATGATCGGCGCTACTGAAAATAATATATTATATAGAAATACAAAACGCGTGTAATATATATATATATACATCATGTTTTTTAGTTGTTTCTGTTTTAGACATGATGACATTAACAGAGTTATCTTCCCATTTGAGTTGTGTGTTATCTTTGAACTGTGAATATAGAGGGTTCAGTAAGAAATTAATATGTCAGGTGTGCAATCAAAAACTAATAGTGGGAATCAAGTCGAGAAAATAATGTCTAAAGAGTTACTTCGAAATTTTCTTCTTGAGTCAAAGCAGTTTCATCAAATTATTTCTACCCGTGATTTACGTCTAATTTTAAACTCTAAAGTGCAGGTAAAAATGTCAGATGGGGCAAGAGATCAACTATCTGATATTTTAAATACTGAAGTAAGCTCTAAGACGCAGAGAGTTGAAGATAATATCGAGTCGCTAAGATTGGTTAGACCGTACGATGAAAAGAGTGAAAGTAATGTTGAAATCAGTGAAGATAGTTTAAATTTACTAATTAATTCTATTAACAAATTAAATGATTCAATAGAAACTGAGATCAGTCAATTGGAAAGAGAAACTGAAAGAGACCTCAAAGAAATAAATGAAATGATTGATGGATTAAATGATTTAAGATACGGTAGTATCAACTTTGATAACTCAATTGAGAGTCTCAAAGATGGTTTAGAGAATTTCGAATCAAAACTTTTGGGTTAATATCATGTTAAACATAAAAACCTATACTTCTATATATTCATCGATTTTAACAATTGGGAAATCGTCACCAATGTATTTATAACCTTCAAATTTCCAATTTAAAGAGCACGATAGATGAATCATATATCCACACCCACTATCTTTGCCAATTGCCCCAGTGATGTTAGATTCATTGATGAAAACTAACTTTTGAATACGCGAATGTAAGAGGGCCATTGAACACATGGTACATGGTTCATGTGTGGTGTATACATGATAATCTAAACAGAGATAATTTAAATGTGTATCTGCGCTAGATGAGTGATCATTTTTCTTTATATTATTTCGTCTTTCTAATTCTTTGGTTGCAATTTCATCGATACAGCACATTATAGAGTGTTTTATTGGAGCGTCTGGGGATCGCAAATCTTTTTGAATTGACATGACAGTGTCTGTTTTAGGATCAACAAATATTGTTACTATAGGTAACTTGTCCTATTGTATAGTTTAATGATCATTTAATAATCAAATCATGTTAGTATTTGACGTTGTTTCTTTTTTCTGTAAACTCATATATACTCACCTTATCATTTATACTGTTGGAGATATCTGTAATCATCTTGAGATACTTTAAATCATTTTCAAGATTGATATTTTTGTAACTTTCGTTTAACTCTTGCACCAATGGATTACCTTTCCAAACTATTGGCCATATTGTTTTAGACCACTCTATATTCAACTCTTTATTTAATGGTTTATTCAGTGGAACTTCAACTTTTTCGATTTTGATAGATTCATATGACAGACTTTTGCATAATAGTTTTTCTAGATCTGATAGTTGAATACGCTCACAATTACAAATTAAAACTTTTAAATATATTTTATCATCTATATTTGTCTTGACAAATCTTTTCAAATGTTTCAAGTTCTCACCTTCTTCTCTGAAATTCTCTTTTATTATATTACTGATTGATGCTGAATCTTTAGGATTGATAAGAGCAGCCCAGTGTTTCTTTAAACATGGTGTACTTTGGTTTTCAACCGGTTGAATCTTTTGAAATTTATCATAGAAAATCAGTTTCTCGTAGTCTATTTGAAACTCTTTATTGTTAGATGCTTTCATTATATCAATACCCCCTAGCTCTTGAATATACTAGATAGTTCACTTCACACCAACCTATATTATACACCTAATCTGTGCCCTTAGAAATGAAACAAAAAGACATAAAAATCAAAGAAAAATGAAAAGAAAAAAAGCACAAAAAAACGAAAAACAAAAAAAAAAAAATATTTAAATCTTGCACAGCCATTAAAAAATTTCAAAATTATTAGCAAAAGTAAACAAAGAGGGAAAAAAGTAACGTAAAGAAGTCTTCATTTGTATTAATCTTTGTTTTAATGGTTTCTCTTTACGTTATTGAGGATACAACCATGGGGCCATGAATTTGAGAAACTATATTATTACGCATGCAGTTGATAATTTTACAAGTTTTGATTCTTTTGCTGGTGGAATTTACACTAGAGAGCTTGAAGAGCTAACAACTTCAATCACGCTATCACGAGTGGCAGAAGATCAGGTTAGAACCACTCCTATATATCTATTGAAATACGGAGAATATAGTCAATCTGAGCTTATTGATAAGGTAATCGAATATTTGATAAATAATAAACTTGATAATGCTCTCACATATGGTTACATGGATGGACTTTTGTTCGATGTCTCTAATAACTTCGTCTGTAGTGGGGTTCATTCTTCAAGTTATTTGTTGAAATCTCCAATTTTCCGTATAATCCATCAAATCATTGGAACTGATAGTTTTGTGGATTTGTTGCTGAACTATTCAGCCTACTATAAACTAACAAAGTTATGGGGTAATATATACAAAGTGAAGTATCAGCGAAAGCTGCTTAAGAGACCATTATATATCAATAAGATGCTCTATGTTGAATCACATTCTCTACATAAAATGAACCCTTTACCCGAAACACCAATTGCATTATTGAAACAAATATTTGGAGACGAAATCAATACTAATAAGAACATTCCAAAAAAATACAAAAAACTATTGAAAATCCTTAAAATGATAATAATCAATCACTCAAATAGACAGGCTGATTACCCATATATATATGATTCAATATGCCCTAAACTTGATGAAAAATCCAAGAACAATCTAGAAGTACAAGTTTCTAAAAAAAATGTCATCAGATTTATATTGACTATACTAGAGAAGACTATCCCTCTTGAGTTAGTCGGTTCAATGAAAAACAAATCCATACTATTTGACAAAGTATCATTTGTTTTGAATGCAACAAGGAACGAAACACTTAATGCAGATGAACTAGCCTCTTGTTTTAAATTGACTGAGATAACTTGGTTTAAACCCCAAAATGATAGAAAGTTAAACAAGGCCGAGTTCCATAGAGCGCAATCTACATTTCAATCAGTTTTGTTTTGGTTCTTTGATAAGTTTCTTTTCAAACTAGTTGGTTCATTTTTCCATGTTACCACCACCTCTCAATCCAAGATATTGATATATTACAGACATGATATATGGAAATCCAGAACGAAGAAATTTAAAGATAAGTTTTTCAATAAATATTTGAAGGAATCTGCTGATTTTAGCAATGTAACAACTGACATGACAATCAATGAGGAATACACTGGACGATTAAAACTGTTACCCAAATCTGATGACTTTAGATCCTTAGTTATACCATTTCGCGGTACATCTAGACAGATATATCAGTATCATCGACTGGTAAATAATGAACTAAAACCACTCAGTATGATTTTGAATTCCAAACGGGTGAATAATTCTTTGATATCTGTCTCACATATTTTCTCTACTATATTCAAATATAAGAGAGATCTTTTAAGGGAGTTTGAAGGAAAATTACCCACCATTCATGCCTTGAAATTTGACGTGAAACATGCCTACGATTCAATCCCCCAATCCAAGGTTGAAACGGCAGTGAATAAGTTATTTGCAAATGACCCAGATGACAAATTATATATATTACAAGAAACGCAATCATTAATCAACGATAAATTGAGTAGAGGAAAAAGGACAATTGTGGAATCGTCCAATTATCATCTCGATATTTCCAATATGACTTCTTCTGAGTTACAGGTGAATAAAAATAAACCAGTAGTCTTCAGCAGGGGTGAGGTCCTATCAATTGTTCGAGCACAATTACAGAAGAATGCTGTTTACTCAGAAAATAAAACATACGTGAGAAAAGATGGTTTATTCCAAGGATTCTCACTATCTGCAACATTTTGTTCTATTGTTTATGATGAATTTGTTGAGTATCTTTATTCCCTAATATCTCCAGATTTATTTCAAAAGAACAGTTGTAAAATTGTAAGATTGGCAGATGATTTTCTTATCTTATCACCGGATTTATCTCTAATAAACTTATTCAAAAATGTCATTAACAGACGGATTCCTGGATATAATATCACTATCAACAGGAAAAAGTCAGTGATTACCTCCGAGTCTGTTGATTTCATCGGAGTTACCATTGATTTGAAGAAGCTATTAGTTTACAAAAAAACTGAAACGTATGATCTCACTCCTCTTGTCTTACCTTCATTTGGTACTCTTTACAAAAAGTTGAAAATACAAACTCGTTATAGAATGATGCATAATTCATGTCACGCTAGATTCAACGATACCGAAGCCCTGGTGGCCAACTGTACTAGTCTTGTTGAGTCTATTTTGTTAAGGTTTTCTCGTTCTTTCAAATTTATCCAGGGAAAAGATTTGTTCCATTTGACTGAATTTCAACTGTTCTTAACACAGTTGGAAGATATTATTATACAAAATATTGGAAGTCCAACGTTCTCAGTGAAGGATATAATATATCGGGTCATCAAACAAGTATGTTCGAAAGAAGGTAACTCTGTACCAGAATTAAAGTAAATCAAAGTTACAATTTATTATATATATACAAATAATTATATATATTTCATTTCGTCAATTATAGACTAAGGTATTCAAATGTTTGTAAGACATTGTAATTGGGTATCAATCTCAGATTGAATATGTAGTAAAAAAACAGAAATCAAACCGCACCAAATTGTCCATTAATATTAGCCTCATCTTTCTGCTTTCTCACTCTCTCAATTTCATCAATACCACCGGTCTTTTTCAATTTTTCATTACCAACAAATTCTCCCAACTCTTCTTCAAAATTATCAATTGCAAGCAACTCTTTCTCCTTTTCTCTAACTTTCTCAGCTTTCATTATTGCTTCGACTCTGGAGTCATGATCTGGTCTTAAGTTTCTAACTTCATCTAGTAAAGCATTTCTAACATCTTTTGTAGAAAGCGATGGGTCCATTATAGGTAAAGTTGGTGCTTGTGTCTTGATAACGTTTGGATTCTTGTCCAATTCCTCGACACACTTAACAATTAAACCGTATGTTTCATCAGCAGAATTGAGATCTTCGTCTAATAATTGAACAATAGTTTCCTGTTCCTTGAAAAATTCTTGCTCTTCCAAGACTGCAGTAAGTTCTGATTGCCATCTGGCATTCCAGTTCTTTCTCTCACTTGACATATACTTTGTTAAATTATTTAGATTATTCTTAGTAGTCTCCATTTCTTTTTGAACAAATGATATTTGTTTAGGAGTTGGCTTACTACCTCTTTTGCTGATATCCAATTTCAATGCTTCAATAACGTCTTGTAAGTCATCAATACGGGTAACAAGTTCTTCACAGTTAGAACTAACTTTCGACTTACATTGTTCCATATATGGATTACTTAAAACACCTTCAGGTGAGGAACTAATAGCTTGGAATTGTTGAACTAATTCAATAACTTCATTCACTGTACTTGTTAATTTTTTCTTGCTTGAAGTTTGTGCTTGTCTAGCCTTGGCTAATTCAAGCTTGAGATCAGCCAATTCCTTCTTGTCTACAATCACTTCGTTAGGATTTAATGTTTTAGCTGGTTCTGACCTAGTATCCGGATAAACAGAAGATGAATCTGAAAATTCCGTTGATTGTCTTATTGTTGGGGTACCACTGGTAAACTGCAGTCTTTCAATTTTTTTGATTAATGTTTCCTCCATTTTAGTCATTTCATCTTTTAAAAAGTCGATTTGTGATTCCATATGCTTGACTACAACGGATGCAATATCTGGTTGGTATAGGGATAATATATAATTTGATTTTATACTATTAATGTCCTCTAATTCATAAGCTATTTGATTGCTTTCTTCTTGTACATATATAGCTGGTACTTCTGCTCCTGAAGGAGAGTAACCGAACTTTTGAGTAAATAATATTCTTAAATTAGCTGCAGTGGTTGGTAATTTGATATCCACTTTTTTCACTTGATTACCGTGTTTCAAGAAGATGGAATCATTACCTTTAATACCAATGGTTGTAGAAGAACTGATTCTTTTCGCTGATAGTGATTTGATGTCTGATATAGGTGATAGTGGAACGTCGTTGTTTTCTTTATCCTCGTGTAGGAAGTTATTCTCCAAAGATTCCAAGCTTTCAATTCTAGGTAATGGTTTTGATGTTGAGTCTACTTTTGTTGGTTGATGACTTGGTGATGTTAATTGTTGATGAACCTCTGATTTTCTGATATTCATTGACACTTCCTCTTGTAAAGGACTTCCAGGTGGTTTCTGTGGTTGAATATCGACTGGTAATAGTGGACTGTTATTCATAGAAAGTATCTTTGATGTTTGATATGCTGAAAATCTCTTGGATGCCCTTCTTTGAAGGCTATGGTTATTTTGTAATCGACTGATAGGATCACGCATGATAGGTATCTCGTTTTCAGATCTGCGTGTCTTGTTTAAACTAGAATCAGATGAAATTGTAGATGAAGCTGCATTAGGTGTAGCTGCAGGTCCAGATACAGATCTTTCCCTCTCTGTTGATTTTCTAGCTTCACTTAGAGCATGTGATTCTGCCTGTTTCTCTTTAAGAATCTTCATAAGGTCGGCAACTGTTTGACCCACTTTTGGTAAGAAAAGGTCTAAAGTTTGTTGCGATGGTTCTAAAATTAATGATTCTTCCAAGATCTTCCTCAAAGAACTAGGAATATCTTTAACATCAGAAACATCAACACCGGCATAGACATAAGATTTACGTAGAGCTTTGAAATCATCACCAACTTGAACAAATTTTGCAGAGACTTCACCAACTGTTGCTGATTTATTAGCCCATAGTGTCAATGATTGTAAAAGAGCCTTTGTTGAAGTTAACAATTGTGCTGTAGTTGTTGCAATGGTAGCATTCTATATAGGAAGATGAGGATTTATCAATCATGTTAGTAAATAAAAATCAATTATATAGGCGTAATTCAGAATTGAAACGTAAACAAGGAAATCAAAAACATAAGAATTAAAATACATACACTTCTAGTTTTCTTTAGTGGCGATCTACCTGTAGTGGGACTAGAGGTTGATGATGACATATTGACCCTATGACTATATAGCTATTATAATAAAGATATGAAACTTCCAATAACAACCAATAAAAGTAAAAAAAAAAAGAAAATTGATGTATTTATTTTTATCAGTCAATCGGTAAAAATTGAAAATAAACAAACACACACTCAAAAAAAAAAAAAAAAAGCTGCGCACACGGGCAGTTTTGTTTTTTTTCTTTATTTTTTTATTTTTTGTACTACTAATAACAATTACGTAATTCTATAGCGATATCTGTACTACTATTTCGTATTATATGACGTTTAATTTTATATCTTTCCATATATATATATTGTGGAGATAGATAGGTACGTGTATATATTGATGATATGTATGTGTATATATGTAATTAACTATTTTGAAATAAGCTACATCAAATGTGATAACTCTCTCATATACATATCCGTTTCTAACTTTGCCTTTTTATTCAATTTTTCAACTTCAATAATTTTAGCTGGTACCAAACCAGAATTATTAATCAATTTCTTTAATTTTCGAGTGTAATGTGGGACAATTAGGATGAAATCCATCTCAATACTCAGGTTTTCAAGTGTATCCGGCAAATCTTGTAAAATAACGTCTGGTAACGCATTAGATAATTCATCAACTTCATCTGGATATATATCTATGAGTAGATTACAACACATGTAATTATTTGTCAAAGTTCTGTATTTAAATTTTTTCAATTTTCTAGGAAATTCAATAACTATAGGAGATAGTGGTTTAATATCAATCCACATCTCTTCCACCGTATCAGAGTAAGGTCCACCAACAGAACACCAAAAAATATCACCTGAAAGAACTATTTTTTTCAAAAATTTTAAGGATTCAAATGAAATTTCTGGGAAATCTTCAAATCCAGTATTCTGTACCAATATCTCTACCGTTATTATTCCTGGAGGTAGTATCAATTTATCTTCAATATTAGTAGTATTTTCAAAAGTACAACCCCAAAGTACCAAATGATTTAAATTTTTAGGTAGTTTATCGAATAAACTAATATCAAATGTTGATTCAGAGATATTTAAAAATCTTAAACTATTCATATCTTGAATATTGAATTCAAGCTTGTAAATTGGAGATACAATATAAAGTGTATCGACATTTTCATTAAATAAATCTAATTTTTCATTCCCATGATGTAAAATTCTTAAAGTACGTAGTGAGCCAATTTCATTAAGAAAAGAGATATCTCCCTCGGTAGTAATCATAAACTGTGGATTCTCAGACATTTTCAATAAAGATTTTATATTTTCAAGTTCATTTGAACTGATATACTCACAGTCAGTCAAATCTATACTTAATCTCGGTAAATTTGAACCTAATACAACTTTTTGAATCTCATCTAGTATACATGTTGCACCAATTTTAAGTCTAATAAATTTTAATTTCCTATTGCATTGTAAAAAAACTGATAATTTCCCGGTATCATTCTCATCCACGTATAGATACGCGGAAGTTAAATTAGACAACTGATTAGCCCATGCCTCTATATGTGACGTTGTCTTATCTGATAGACTAATACTTATAATATTAATCTTTGAGTTATAGTCATATGGTACATTATAAAAACTATTTGATTCGTAATTCCCAAGACAACTGTCCAGCATGAGTAAGCTCTCGGCTCTATCTATAACAGGGATTAAATCAATCAACTCATCCCTCCTCAAATGGGGGGTTATAATACGAACTTTCTTAACTTTTAAAAGGTCAACACAGGTCACTAATTGACTCCTCTCTATACTACTCATCTTATTCAAATGTAATATATATGACTTTTTAAACAATGGAGATGTTACCACAGTACCTGTCCTAGATACCCGTATAGTCATACTTTTTGGATCCAATTGAGGAATATAACTCTCAAACTGTGATATCTGATACATATCCAATTTTTTATAAAGTACCAACCAATATATCCTATTTGTTATCTCTTGAGGTAAATCCTTGACAACATCAATAAATTTTTCCATACTTTGAAACAAATATATTTATATAATCAAACTATCCTATTGTGGGGAAGTTATAAACGCTGATAAGAAAAAATTAAAAGCTATTGGCAAATCTGAGTCGAATTAAAAACAACAAACCGTACCTACCCAAACTATAGACTTATCATTGACTCCAATTCCAATATAACCGGCTATTGAGTAATAGTATAAATGGCAACGATAAGAAATACAAATTGATATAAAAGGGAAATTAAATGATTTACTGATACGACAATTTAATTAATAAGCGCACAATTCCAGACTTTTACTGTTTTTTTTTATTATTTTTTCATGGCTGTGTATGTTTATGTTTTTTTTTTTTTTTTTTGTATTTTTGGTATTTTGAAAGATTTTTTGGTGTTTTTTGTTTTTTTTGATTGATTTGTTATTATAACAACTTTACGTGATTTGGGGAGTAGTAGTAAGTGTTTTTTAGGTTTGATTTATAAAATAGTAATATAGGACAGTCAACTGAGTTTGTATAATGAGCGACACAGAAATACCCGATTCTCAGGATGAGGGAGATGATGTTCTTTTAACAATCGATTACATAAAAGATTACAAGGTGGGTATTAATTTTCATATATTCATTTGATATACATATATACTAACAATCAAATTAGAATGAAACGAGGACGCAGAAGAACATCGAGAAGCAGATTGCTATGCTTAAAAATCTACAACCACTAACAAGTGAGTTCATGTCTCTCCCGAGAACCAGTGCTAGAAAGACAAGGGATCATGGATTCTACCAGCGCCATGTTTATACTACAGATTTAGCAGAGTACCTTGGCATATCATCAAGGGCAGAGCTTGACAAGATTTCAAAGAATGGTAAATCTGATGATGAGATTCTTTACATGTTGAATAGAAAGTATGTCAAAGTGAGGAGATTCTACGAGAAACACAATACAACTAGACATATATTCAAAAAGAAGAATTTTTCAATATTCTTAGAAGATTTCAAAAAATACCAGGCAAATGGAGGTGGAACTAGATTTTATGAGATGGTGGATGATAACTTACCGACAAAAAAGGATAGAAGAGATTTGTACAAATTACAAAAAGACACATTGGAAAGTATAATTACATCTGAAGAAGAAGAAGAAGAAGAATCCGAATCTGAACCTGAACCTGCTTTACAAGAGAATATCTCACCAACTACGGATACATCAACACATAATTTAAACTCAGCCGGCGAGATATCCAGCCGATCTACAGAAGATAGTCAGACTAATATGGAAAATCAGCAGATATCTCAAGATTCTCAACCAGTCAAGAAAGTTAATAATCTCCATCGACTAAAACTTTCTAAATCACATATTAGAAAGGAAAATGGGATACTTTTTTCAGACATTAATGGATCCAGTATTACTGATACTCCAATAACAACAACAGAAACCATTGAGATTCCATTTATACCTTTAGTAACTTCTACTACTACAACTAGTCACGATGGTACATATAACGATACCGCTTTACCACATTCTGCGGAAAAGATGATTGATCTTACAACTACCCAAGTTGAGGGACAAAGCAATGCTAGTACTATTAATGACTATACCAATAATGATGATACCAATAATGATAACATTAATGACGATACCAATGATAATAATGTGTATTCTAGCCACATATCCGGAACCCAAGAGTTATTGGCTTCAAATGAAATGAATGTATCTGAGACTATACGAAATGAAACAATAAATCAACCTCTGAGAAGAACAAGACGCCATAAGTTCTCTCAAGATCACGTGTATATAACCGACACTGCAGTTTATCTGGGGTTAAGCTCTATATATCAATTGAACGACATGTATGAGAACGGAAATACATACGCACAAATAATGAGTTTTTTAGATGATAAATACAAGTTTAAGAGAGAATCAAGAGAAAAGAAAGAAATAGGATATGGTCCATTTATAAGAACTACTTTTCAAGCATATATTGAAGGTGAGACCAAAAAATTAAATTCCAATAACCGACATCACTTAGAAACGCAACCAGGCACGCAACCTGAATTACAAGATGATAGCCAGTTGGATCACTTCATTCAACATGAGCACTCGAACGCGAGTGGTTCTGATGATGAATACGTTTACAAAGGAAATGATGATGATCTAGGATATGATTTTTATCAATCAAGTCAAAAAGATCCAACTTTTTCAGGAAACTTTAGAAACTATAAATTTACTCCTGAAAGTAGACTCGGTATAGTATCTGAACATCAAATGCAATCTGGTATTAATAATCTTAGTGATGATAATAATGATTCTAGCACTGAACAGACTAATGACGACGTTTTTGTCTTTAGGAATAGAATTATGAAAAAAAAGAAGGCTTTAAGAGGAATTCTTCCTAATTCATTTCTTAGGTTGAAAGCAAATAAGAAGTATACAAAATCAAGTAATAATTTACGTGAGCTAGACAACTCAAAGAAGACAGGTGTTGCTAGAATCAAGACTGTATCAGCAGCACGTTTGCATAATGATGATGGTTTGAAGACTTTCTTAGCACCCGAAGGATACGTTAGTAGTGCAGATGAGGATAGTCAACTGTATTCGCGTGATATTGATGTCTTTCATAGCACGTTAGAGACAAATGTTCAAGATGGTACAAATAGACAACATTCTCCAATTTTTGAGGATGTAGATTACGATGCTGTAGAGTCTTCTAGTGACTCCCAAGGAAATGAGACAGATCATGATGAGATAGCGATCTATGATATATACAGGAATCAAATGAAAGCGACTATGGATATGAATGCACAGGCAGAAGAAGATAACTCAACTGGTATAGACCAAATGCTTAACCGTGGATCTGGATGTCGCAAATCTGCCAGCTCTAAACGAAATAGAAATAGCAGCAGAAAGTCTAGCACCTATAAACGTCCAAGATTAAGCCAAGCAATTCCAAGAATAAACCAAACTGGATCTTCAGGTCGATTTGGTGCATTCTCTGGTAGTCGCAAACATATTAAAGTTAATAATACGAAATCTTTGCAATCATCAGACCCAGTATTTGAGCGCTATCAATTCAACGATCAACTTGAAATAGGAACATATGGTAATGAAATGATATATATTGATGATGATGATGATAGTATGTTGGTCAAAAGTCCATACCAGCTGGAGCTGAATGATGTTGAAATGACATCCAAAGATGAAAATTCACCTAGCTCCTTTCTACAGTATAATTCACACACTGGGTCTACTTTTAAAGATCTCCCTAGATTCAATCCTAACTATGGTAGGTCTACTAATAAATCAAACACATCACAAAATACTATGACCAGAGATAAATCATATAACTCCAAATACAGTACAATAGATAACAAAAGGAAATATACTATGCATAAAGGTATCTCTTCAAAAAACGCATTAGTAGAGAGCAGTTCAACGTATAATAGAGGAACAGAGACTACTAAAAAGAAGACTCGTATAGCATCATCAATAAATCAAGCTGTACCTCCTCAAAACAGCAGACAGTATTATTTTGGTCGTGAACCAATAAGAGGTACTGTACAACTTGAAGCAGCTGATAATGGGAAAGTAAATTATAAGAATTTACCATCTTCGTCGTCTTCTTCTTTCAGAGACAGAAGTTCTAGTACTAAGGAAAGTACAGAAAACGGACATACATCCGTATTTGATAAAACTGTATATAAGATGGAGAGAGAAGCTCTCAAATCACATTACAGGGAGCGAAATGATGTTACATTTTCTTTATCAGCATTCCAATTACTTACATTAGATGAGAAATCATTCACCTTCTCAAAACTATTCTCTGAATCTGCCAATGAAGAAGGTGACTACTACAGGGATGGGGCTATTGAGTTTGAATTATCAACTACCCACTTTATAATTAAAATGGATAATGTTGATGATTCTCCAAGGCTTGTTGAAATGTTATTCAAAGGTATATTGTCTACTCTGAAGGGGCATATGCTAGAGAAGAAAGATTATAGTCAATTAAGACAGTGTTATATCAGATTGATTCAGCTTTGTTGGAATTTGAAATCCTGGAATATGATAGAGTTGAAAAAGGTTGCAAAGATAGTAATGAGCACAACGAATGCAATAATCAGCAGTTCTAAAACTGAAAAAATGGCTCTGTTTTGTTTTCCGTATCACTTGCTACTTATCAATGTACTCACAAGATTTTTCCGAAGTGAGAAGGATCAGGTTCTAGTTCATAATGGAGAAGCTCTCTCTCTTAAGCTGCAAAAATTGGTTATACTCTCTGCTTGTAAATTAGCTCCTTATGACTTCTTGAACTTGCTAGAAAATTCAGATAATCACCATCCTTATCATCTGGAGACATTAACCATGTTTTCAGTTATTGCAGTCAATCCTTGGCAATATGTTGCGTCGATATCAAGAAAACATAAACTCTCTTTTCTCAATGTTACCGGATTTTTATACTTCTTACATAGTAAAAGGTTTGTATTAGTCGATTGGGAATATTATATACAAGAGCTTGAGAAGATTAAAAGCACTGACAAGATATTGTGGAAGATTCTCCTTAAGACAATAATGTCTATAATTTATGACTTACAGTGGCAATTTGAAGAGCAATTATTAGTTAAAATATATCGACTTCTCAGCTCAGAAATGTTTGAGAATATTGGAAGCGGGAGAAAAGCTACGCTGTGGTTTTCATCCCTTCCAAGATCCACTATTATTCATGAAAGCGATGGTTGTCTTGACATATACTTCAAGTTTCTGGTTCTATACGTAGACAGTTATATGGATCCTGGTAAGCAATCTAGTTTGATTGAGAAGCTAACTCCTATTGGCGATATCAAGACCAATACAATACCTTTGCTAAAAAATCGACTAAATATACTCCTTATAATGACGATGCTTTTCAAGGTAGACTTTTTGAACCACATAAAAAACGTTATTAGGGTAATTCTCACCTACAATACTGTCGAATCATATACATTATTGTTGGAAACATCTTTAGTAGTTTCTCGTTGCTATTTGACAGAATTTGACAAGATACCATTTGTCATATTGAAAGGCTCGCTTCCAAAGGTCATAACCGCTATGAACGGAAACCCATTAACTGCAAGTGCTCTTGCAGATTCCTTCAAAAACCTGATAGAATTCCTTGAATTTCAAGTCCCAAGAATTCACCTTGATGACAGCAAAATTAGTCATTTCCTTGACATATTTATCATTATCATGAGAGTTAGGAACCTTGACTTTGGTACAACAATCTCACAGCTAATAGCAAAAATTTTGATCGTCACTCAATCGATGTTGACCAGCATTGATGCAAAATCTATGGTTGTTTCAGAAGTAAAGTTCAAGAATGACTTTGTAACGACATTGAAAACAATTATTTTATCCACCGACTCACAAAACGAGACTTTAAAGACTAAATGTATATCCTGCTGGGTTAATATTTGTGCTGTTTTCGGTATTAATATTGAAGCACTAGTTCGTCTAGAATGGATTTATTTTGGGGATGAAATGATCAGATCTCGTTTCGAACTATCGTTCTACTCGTCGATCATTTCCTACTATAAGCCAGAGTCTCTTCAGAATATACGAGATAAGTTGCTATCCTTACTTGTGGTCAACATACCTATTATAATAAATCCCTCATTCTATGAATTTTTCAAATTAGTTTCAAAGCAACCTCTGATACGGGATTATGTTGTTTTTCGAAATGGGAAAGATCCGTCCAAGTATTCTGAGTTTGAATTTCGAAACCAAAGACAGGCTATTACCATTAAAATACTTGCCAAACTAATTATTGAAAGCAGAGACAAGGAACGCTCCCCAGTTATACGTGAATTACTGAACTCCTTCCTTGAATCCATTGGGAAAGAATACTGGAGACAGAGAGATCTAAATGTTAACTTTTCATCTTACCGAGAGTATACAAAACATACCATGCAATACTTGAATACCGTGGCCAGACACCTAGTAGATAATGTCACTGAATTTATCACACTAAGGCACGAGCTCTCTATTAATGAATCATTGGCTCCTATGAATGAAAGATTCTCCTCTATATCTAATATCAATGGTTTTGTGATGTTAGTTGAAAGTCAGTATATCAGCTCTTTTATTGATGAAAAGTTTGAGTCTTTCTCCGATGAATTGATTATGGCTTTACCGGAACTTGAAAACTTTAATACAGATCCCAATCTTTCATCTGTTCTCTATCCTATCATACTTGTTATATCGCTACATGCTAATTTTATCTCGGTTGATAAAAATCACTGGATTCATTTGCAGAATTGGATCTGCATATTGTTAAAACAGATAGATGCAAAGACATGTTTAAGTAAATCCGATATTTGGTGTTTGGTGAAAATGTTAGGAATTCTATCCAAATTAAAATCACAAAAATCTGATAGGTATAATTTTTACATTTCAAGGACAATAGTCAGTGTGTATAAGATTTTAGATTTCTTAAACTTATCAATGATTGGTTTCGAAGATAGAGAAAACTTTGTGGATGCAATCCCACTTTTTGTACAAATTGACAGTTCAACTACGGATGACTTTCACGCTACTGGTACTTTTTCCACATTTGAGCTTGACTCTGAATTCTCTAAGCTATACAGTGATAGAGAAGAAATTTTAGCGAGGGCAATTAGAAATTCGATCACTGTATCTGATGGGAACATGGAAATGATAGAGATCTCCATGAAAGTAATTTCAAGTATCAGTGGATATAAGGAACATCCATCAGATGATTCATTTGACAGCGCCGATGTCTCATTGATTGATAACGATAAACCATTCTTTTGAAATACATAACATTTCATTCTTTATATCATAGATAATATATATATTCTTCGCATTTTGTCTCCGCATAGACAAAATACTCCTACTATAACTCAATTTGTAAATAAAGATTTCATATACTTTATAAGTTTATATTATTATAGAGCCGCGCAGAGTTTGTTCTTTTTGGCGCTTAATTTTTAATGTTAGAATCCTTTTTTTTTATTATCCTTCTTTCCTATATTTAATTTTTGAGGGTTATGACTCATATCGTAAGAGAGCAACCATATTTAGTCTGGTAACTAGCTATATATATTTTGGTTGATAATTCAGTTTAAGTATGAAGTCCCCTTCAGAAAAAAATAGAGCAAGAGCAAGTAGTCTATCCGCTTTGAGCAACCAAAAACAACTAGAAGCAGAAGACGAAGAGGAAGAGATTATCAAAGAGGGAACCTCAGCAACTAGTCAACATGATGTTTATATGCTGGAAAAAAGTATACTTCCAATCAGAAGACACACCTTCAATATACCAACAGTCAATTTTATGGATCAACCTGAAAAAGATGAACATTTCGAGATAAAGGGTTTGGATGAGCGCCACGAAGGTGTATCTCCGGTACAAGATATTGTTGAGATATCTTCTAGTTATCCTGAACATGAAAATTATAGTGAAGAATTATCAAATTTAGTCCCTTCTGGAAACGAGATAACTGGTATAGAAAACAGTGCCCAAGTTGATAAGTCTCTAAACGTGGAACTGTCAAGTATGGGCCACAAGGATTCAATAAAATCACCAACAGAAGCACAACCTACCCTTCGCAATGCTAAAGTGAGACCGCTGAATAAATTACACTCAGAACATTCAAGTCCATGGTCCGAAGCAGATAATCTGATTGGTAAGTACGGGTATTTATCAGCAAATGACAAAAAGGGCACAATTCCTGATGTAGAGATGGATCTCTTAAAGGGTGGTAAGTCAGTATCTACAAACGCAAAAAGAATGGACCTCGACAACAGTAATAATAATGATAATAATTCAAAATTACAAGGTAGTCGTCCATCTGCAAGCAATAGTTATGTCTCGGAAAATCTACAATTTTCAAGTGCCTCTGTAGCAGCTATTTCAAGCAAGAGGGGGTCAAATTCAAAGATTTGGCAATATGGAGATATTGATGGACTAGAACATTCAAGTTTAAGAAGTTCGAGATCAGTGTTCTCGTTTCCAAGGTCTAATAGTAGAGGACAAAATTCAAATTTAGTGAACAGCCACTCTTCACCTGGAGGTTCAAGGGGAAGGATGGTTCCATTACATTTAAGAAAGAATACAGGATCGAAACCCAATCACCATAAACTCAAATCGGCATATAGTATAAGTTTCAATCCCTGGGTTTGGATGTTAATTTTATTTATTTTAACTTCTTTGGTGACTTATACTTTATTCACAACTATCAAGGCATGGGGGCCAAGGGATATTGATCAAACAGAAGTTCATAGATATTTTCAAAACCTTAATTCAACGGATAGATTTAAAGAGTTGGAAGAACTTATATCAGGAGAGAAGGATAATGAATCTTCTAAGTCATATCTCTCAGATTCTAAAAACATTAATAAAGATACACAGAAAACTCGGAGACCAGGGGCTAAAGGAATAACAGAGGGATTCAATCTTGGTAATAGTAATAGTTTTGAAAATATTAATCCAAAATATCTTGGTGATTATGAAGTTCGTTCCTTGATGGAAAATGAAAAACTTTTCAATTCATTCTATGGGCTTGCTTATGCTCCCAGGGGTGTGATAGAACCTATGTGTGGTGTGACACAAAGAGAGGTACTACTTGATATTTCCCTTTTGTCCAAAGTCACCACCAGAGTTCGTACATATGGAACACAGTGTCGACAAGCAGAGTTTATTTTAAATTCTATTCGTGAATTAAACATCAATATGACTCTTGCCTTGGGTGTTTGGATAGGAGCAGATGAATATGTGAATTGGAGACAGCTTAATGAAATGAAGTCCTTACTTACCAGCTTTCCTAGAGAGTATTTCCATTCGATTTTTATTGGTAACGAAGTTATATTTAGACAAGATAAGACAGTAAATGAGCTCATTGCCTACGTAGATGAAGCAAGAAGGTTCACAACACTGATCGGTTATGAAGATCTACCTATTGGAACTTCCGAGATTGGATCACAAATAAAAGAAGAATTGATTCGTAAGTGTGATTTTGTTGGTGCAAATATACATCCCTTCTTTGGTGGCGAAGATGTTCAAGCAGCTACTGGTTGGACTTTAGACTTTTTAAAACAGCAAGTTTTACCTATGATGAATGATATTAAACGAAATACAGATATAGTTGTCTCAGAAGTAGGGTGGCCTTATGGAGGTGGGAATTTTATTGAAGCTAAAGCTGGGAAAACTGAGATGCAGTATTTCTTAGAAAGTTGGATTTGTGATGCATATAACCAAGACTTTGGTTGGTTCTATTTTGAAGCATTCGATGAGCCATGGAAGAAGATATGGCACAGTCCTGGTAGTAAGTGGGAAACTGAGTGGGGATTCTTCACACAAGATCGAAAAATGAAAGACGATATTATTCTTCCTATATGTTCTAGATCTGTAACTAACAGTTCCATCCCTGTAATAAATTAAATTTTACGTTAGCTAAAATACTATTGCTTACTTATAAATATATATATAAAATTTTTGTTTTTCTTTTTTTTTTTTTTTTTTTTTTTTCTTTTCATTTGAAACATGATTTTCTATTTAATTACTTTACTAATTAATTTTTTCGCCTTTAGTAGTTGAAATTTGATAGATTTTGTAGTTTGCCCATAACAAAAATAATGAAAAGCATCCAAATGAAATTACAACATTTCCAATGACCCACAGATCAGGTAAACTCTGAGGAGGAGGTTTAGCATAATCAACTAAATGGAGCAACCCAGCAGCGACATAGGAACCAATTATAACAAACTTCCAAAATAAGTTGTGAGGTAAAACTGGAGTGGCATATTCTCTTGAAGGAACATGAGAGCCAACCATATTTAAGAATTTTCTTATCCAACTCAAGTTACCCATCAACCAATTACTCATAATACCAAGGATGAAATATTGTAAACTTAAACCATCTTTTTTCAAAAGTGGCCACATTGAAAACAAAGCAATATTGACAATCCAACAAACCATGGAGATAACATCGGGATCAACTTCATTCAATAAAAGTGTTATTGGCATTAAAGGTAAAAGTATTGATTTTTCATGAACTTGGAAAGAGAACAGGTAAAATGACATGGAACAAGAGATCAAACACCAAGATATTAAATTCTTCTTTGGTTTGAAAAATATAGCTATACAAGATGGCGATATACCAACCAAAGTGAGTAATAAAGATAAAAGTTTTAATTGATCGTGACTGAATATATCTCTATATTTAATTAGTATATTTGTAGCACACCAGAAATTGGCAACTTTATCTTCAAACAATCCTCTATTGAATGGGAAAACACGAATCACTATTTGTTTCAATTGTGGTAAACCTCCTGCAATTATAAATGGAGCAAATAAAATTGAAAATGTAACAATGACAGAGACACCAATTGAAATTAATCTAAGTATATTGAACTTTGGATAAACACAAAGACTTAGTAAATAGAAAAATATGATTGGAGCGTAATATAATGCCATTTGTTTGAAACCTAAAGATAAGACAAATAAGATGGAAGCTAATGCGTACTGATCGTATAGTAAATTAACAACCGATAATAAAGTCAGACCAAGCATGACACAATTGTATTGGAAATGGCCATGATCAATGATAAGTAATGCAGGTTGATAAATTATGGCAGCCGCTATAATCGTTTGATCTATTGATGAAGCATTATTGTAATATCTCCCCATCCATCTTGTGTACATAATAACTGCTGGAATATAACAAATCATTTCACTGACTAAAACTGTAATTCTCATAAAAGAAACTAAATCAGGTGTTTCTAATCCTCTTGAACTATCCAATGCAACCCATGACTTATCAATCAATTTACCACATAGTCCTAAGAACCATGAATGGTATGCTGTTAATGGAGGATAATCTAAACCCCAATAAGGTAAATCATAAAAATACCACTTTGTTATTGGTAAACTTGTTGTGATTTCCAACCAATGTCTCTGTGCTTCAAAATCTCCATGCATTGGTTCAACACCTTGACCTGAGAAAGAGCCTAAACCAACGGCACAACGTATGATCAATGCAAATACAATTATTATATACCTTGCAACCCATTGATTCTGTGCTTTCCTAAAAGGCATAAGAAAATCATTCAATGGAGAACTTTTAAACAATGATACGAATTTCTTCGTATTGTCATTCTTGTTAACATACATATTGTATCTACTAGATTACTTATAGATATATTGAAATAAGAGAAAATACAAATATAACAGTTAACAAATCATTTAAATCGTCACGATGTTTTGAAAATGAAAAAAAAAATAGAAAAGTAAACAAAAATATCCTGTGCACGGATGTGAATTGAAATTGTACTGATATTTTTTAATTAAATTAACGAATATTTTAATATTTTCATTTATATATCATTTATATATATCCACTTATATATGTTTTTCCAAGTCTTCACCATGTTCACCAATGATTTTCTTAACAGCTTTAATAATTTCTGGATGTAATTTACTTGTAGCTGCAATAATACCTTGACTATTTAAAGTTCTACCGTAACCGAAATCTAACTTATTACCATAGATATCACTAACAATCCCTCCACTTTCATGGATCAATAAGTAACCTGCAGCATGATCCCAAATTTTTTCTCTATAATTAACATTAGTTGGTAATCTTAAATAAATTTCAGCATCACCTTTAGAAACTGCACAATATTTAACTTGAGAATCTAAATTAACTGATTTACCCTTTATTTGAACAGAATCTTTAATTAAGTGTTGTAAACCATGAGAAGAATGTCCTTTTTCAACACCTTCCACAACTCTAGCTTGATCAAAATCAGTTGAATTATTTAAATTGATACGTTCTGAATTGGTAAATGGTTGAATCAAATCTGAATTTAAATCTTGGAAATATGATCCAACACCTTTAACAGCTGTAAATAATCCACCTTTTGGAGATGATTCAAAATTGTTTATATCATGTGGTAAATTTGGACAACCAATAACACCAACTTTAACATCACCATCAACAATTAATGCTAAACAAATGGCATATTGATCACCTCTTAAGAAACCTTTTGTACCGTCAATTGGATCTAAAGCCCATATTCTACCTTTGTTACCACCTTTAGAATTACCTTTATCTATGGTATCACACATATCATCACCTGATGAAAGAGATGATAAAAGATTTGTATTTGTCAAGTCTTGATTTTGAACAAATTCAACATGACTGAAAATTTTATCTTTTAAACCTTCGGTTGATTTAATTAATTCAGAATCTTCTTCACCAACAACTTCATCAGTTGGGAAATTCTTTAAAATTGATTTAATTATAATGGCTTGAGCTCCAAAATCTCCAATGGTAACTGGTGATTTATCATTCTTACTAATACCTTGATTGTTTAAATGTTCACTCATAACTTTTTGTGTAAGTATGGCAGCTCTCTTAACTGCAAGTTGTGCAATATATGCCTCTCTGGCATACTCTGATGATGACATCTTACTAATTGTTCTCTTGATAATTCCAAACTTTCCAAACTTATTAAAAGAAAAATACATAAAAATTGTTTATATATCCAAATCAACTATAACAACCCATTATAATTGTTAAAAGTTACAAAAACAAAAAAAGGAAAAGCCAATAAAATTGAAATTTATTAAAATTTGATCGATCGATCGATCGATTCGTACGGACTTTGAATTTTTGCATATTAATTTTTTTAGGCGCCCACGGGGAAATTTGCAAATAACTCGTGTATGTGGACACGTGACTTCTTCTATATGTAAATAAATTAATTATATTAAACATTTACATATTTTACACATTTAATTAATAGCAAATAATTCTATTGAGTAATGAAAATCTAAATAACAATAATTAAAAAAATACAGAAGAATATAACAAAAAAAAAGATGGAAGGAAAGGATGGAGATGGGAAATAAAACACCAGTAAAAATAAATAAAACAACCTATAATGATAGTTATAATAGTAAAGTATATGAAAATGATGATGTGATGAATTAAAACGAGAAAAAAAAAAAAAAACACAAAACAATAGTACTAATGGGAGAAAAAAAAGAGGAAAGCTTTTTTTAAAAAAATATAGGATAAACTAAACTAAAATAAGATAAAATAAAATAGAGTTTGGAAATATAAATATAAATATAAATATTAAAATAAATGTGAAACATGAAATATACTAATAATAATAAAAAAATGGGGAGAAAAATGAAAAAGGCATTACAATGTGGGAAAAAAACAGACCATTGAATGATTAGAAATTAACTTTTTTTTTTTTCTTGTTTCAATCGGAAGAGGGAAGGTTTCTTGGTTCTCTGTAACTAGTTTATATATATATATGTTACACACTAACAAAGAAAGAAACAGTTTTAAGCGCAACATCCAAACATTTTACCAAAGAAACCTTTACTTTTAGATGATTGATTATCAGCACCATTACCATGATTAATTTGAGTTCTAATTGGTTCATTGGTAGCTATTGGTTGTTGATTTTGTTGATAACCTTGTTGATAACCTGGTTGTGAAGATAATTGTTGTTGTTGATATTGTTGATCTTGACCAATTGGAGAGAATCTACCATTTTTATCAGGTAAGTTAGGTAATGGTCTATCGGAAGTTTGTTGACCTTGTTGTAAACCATTAGCAGCATTTGCGGCGGCAGTATTTGCAGCAGCACCTGCAATTCCACTATTTATATTTGATTGTTGTTGTTGTTGTAATTGTTGTTGTTGTAATGGTTGATTTGGATTAGTGGTTCTAGTTCTTCTCTGTTGACGATGTCTTTCACCAGGTGGATTTGGATGACCGTAACCATGTAAATTTGGTTTTTTATTAATTGTTGAGTCCCAACCACGACCATTATTTAAATCCATCCAATCGTAATGGCCATCAGGTTTTTCACCAATGTCATTAATTGCAGATAATAATAGATTTCTATAACCGTCATAATCAGGTTCAGCATCAAATTGTAAATTTCTAACTGCATCTAAATATTGAGCAAATTGACGTGGATAACCTTGACATAATTCTAAAACTGGAGTTGTTCTCTTTTTTTCACCAATTTTTTCATATTTTTGTTTATTTGTTGGAGCTTTTAAACCTTGCCATGGTAATTGACCTTTTAAGAAATAGAAAAAGACATGACCTAAAGCTTCTAAATCATCTCTTCTTGATTGTTCTCTACCTAAATGAGTATTAACAGACATATATCTTGCAGTACCACTTAAAGATTTTTTTTCTCTATATGGGATATGTTGTTTAGTTCTTGGATCTCTATATTGTTTAGCCATACCAAAATCAACTAAATGAACATTATTTTCATCTGGTAAACCATGTCTACCAATTAAGAAATTATCAGGTTTAATATCTCTATAAATTAAATCATGTTCATGAACACGTTGAATTAAAGTAATCATTTGAACTGCAACTTGAGCAACAGTTTTAACACTAAATCTTCTACCACACCAATCAAATAAATCTTCTAATGAAGGACCTAATAAATCAATAACTAAAATATTATGTAAACCTTCTTGTCCAAAATAATATGCACTTGGTATACCTTCTAAACCATTTAAATGTTTATAAGTTCTATATTCATCTCTTAATTGAGGTGCTTCAGTTTTTCTTGGTTCGAATTTAATTGCAACTGGGATACCATTAATTAAATTGGATCCTTCAAAAATAACACCAAATGAACCTTCTCCTATTTTCTTACCAATTTTATAATGTAAACCAACAACTTGTGATGATGATGATGAATTGGTGTTAGTTGTTGCTGGATTATTATTAGTTGAAGAAGATGTAGTTGTATTATTATTTGCCACTACTTGTTGTTGTAATGGTTGATTTGACTGTTGTAATGGTTGCTGCTGTATCTGTTGCTGTTGTTGAGCGGATGCGGATGTATATTGAGGAGGTTGAACAGGATTTGAAACAGATGCTTGTTGTTGATAAGAATTTGCATTTGAATGTAAATTATTTGATGTTGCCAATGCAGCAGCTGCAACAGCTGGTGATTGTTGTATATTATTTGCCCTAGTTGTCATAATGTTAAACGAAGGAAACTATCAATTGATCTATATGAAACTTATACTCTATTGAATGAATGAATGAATATATGGATGTATGGATGGATGTATAGATGAATATATATTTATATTTATTATTTGATAAATAAATATAAATATATATAGATCAATGATCTGATATGACTTGAAACAAATGAAAACAAAAAAAAACCACAAACAAGAAATACAAATACAAAAAAACTTAATCTATTGTAAAATGTATATGGTATATATGAATATATGAATATATGAATATATATGTATATATATGTATATATATAGAATATATGTATATGTATATAATGTAATATAATATATTTATATATAGCAATTGGTATAATATAAACAAATGTTAAATCGTATAAATTTTAATGTGGTGATTTGTTAATAATAAAATTTATTGCGCCAAAGACAGCGAAATTCAAATTTTCGAATTTTCTCATTTTGGGGAATTTTTTTGTATTTTTTTTTTTTTCTTTTGTTTTTCTTTTTTTTTTTGCTTTTCCTCTGCCAAATTTTATTCCTCTTTTATGATTATGTAATTGCATAGATTAATGTATGTGTATGGTTATGTAATACTTACAATTGTTAATTACACGTGTATTAAGGCGTTACCATATCAGACGTCTTCTACTATACTATACTACGGTATACTACACTATACTACACTATACTACGCTATATTATTACTATACTACACTACTGTAATACTATACTACTCTAATGCTATACTAATATATCATAATACTGTACTACACTACTATACTACTATACTACTATACTATAATTCTATACTGCTGCTGCTACTGCTGCTGCTACTGCTATTAATACTTTTGGAGTATAACCGCCCATTGTAAATCACATGATCACCTTCATCACATGACCAATGTATACTGACATATATACATCATATGATACAAGACATGTGATTGTGCTACCGTCATCCCGTTCCCTTCCCTGCCGGGAAAATTAAATACTGTACGGCCCATACGTGTAATAAATAAATAAATAAATTATATATACTGTACGTACGTATATATATATATAGAGAGAGTACCCGCACTGCGTGCGGTGAGATTACGCCGTAATTTACAAAAATGTGAAATTTTTGAAAAATTTCTCAACAAAAGACAAAAAATTTGGAGTGATGTCACTCTTTGTGCATCAATTAACGTTTGTGATATCACTCGACATGCATATTAAAATTGTTGATGTCACTAAAAAATTTATATATAAAGGCAATTGAGATGATTCATGTTTCCATTCACATTGAACGTGTTTTTGTTAGTGATTAAAACGTATATATACATTCAATTGTTGGATAAGAAAATTAATGAATTAAATTATATTATATGTAAGTTGATTGATATCATCACTTTCTTTAGTCATCTTCTTTTATTTTGTAGTTTGTAGTGTTTTTTTTTTTTTGATAAATATTAAATAGTATCCTACATTCCTTATTTCCATCCCTTTTTTCAAAAGAATAAAAAAAAAATTTTATTTTCTTTCTGGCCTGTCATACTTCTATATAAATGTATAAGAATTGTATTAGAATTAATTCATTTCATTCATATTCTAAATCATTATTTGCAGATAGATATAATTTTCATTCGGCTTCAGTTAATATGGGTATAAATAATATAATTAGATTTGAACATGACTTAAATCATACACATAAGCATCATCATCAACCACATCATGTTCAATCAGAACAAACAACGGTAGCTAAGCCAATGGAAATTAGTATTAGTAATAGTACTACCGATTCAAATATTATATCATCATCATCTGAACAATTATTATCAGTTTCACCTGAATCAATTTCATCTGCATCATCATATGAATCAATTTCTAGTGTTACAGCAGTTAATGAGACATATCCATTTAAATTTAATAGAAATTCAACATTACAAGATTTTTTAAAATCAAATAAACAGGCATCAAATTCTTTAAATCCAGAAATTTTAGAAATTTCAGGTAAAGGTCAATCACCACATACTTTATGGATTGGTTGTTCAGATTCAAGAATTAATGAATGTACAGCATTAGGTTGTCAACCTGGTGAAGTATTTACACTAAGAAATGTAGCAAATTTAATCTCATACCAAGATTTCAGTTCAATGTCTGCACTGCAATTTGCAATTGATGTTTTAAAAGTTAAAAAAATTATTGTTTGTGGTCATACAGACTGTGGTGGTATTTGGGCATCACTGTCATCAAAACAAATTGGTGGTGTATTGGATCACTGGTTAACTCCAATTAGACAAATTAGAGCACATAATTTAAAATTATTAAAATCAATTAAAGATCCATTTAAACGTTGTGAAAAATTAAGTGAGTTAAATATATTAAATTCAATTAATCAGGTTAAAAAACATCCAAATTTTATTAAAGCAATGGAGAATAATGAGATTGAAATTTACGGTTTAATTTATGATGTTAAAACTGGTTATTTAAAAGAATTGGAATTATTGAATGAGTTTGATAATGATGATGATTTACATGATGTTTTCAGATTAAGTAATGATAGTGAATTAAATTTACATTGATTGTAAGTTTATATTTTGGGAATTTTTGTATATAAAAAAAAGAAAAATAAGGATTTATATTATGCATTTATTTATAATTAGTAGTAGTGGTGGTGGGTGGTCACGAGTTTGTAGTCACGTGCAGTTCAAAGGAATTTTCATAAACTGAAAGTAACTTTAGTATTGAAGAGGCATCTTTAATTGAATTTGATTTAATTTTGGTAAAACCGGCAATTTTAACAATTGACTCATCAAACTTCTCAAATGAGTATAAATCAATTGAAATTTTACCACTTGATAAATTACCCACTTTCAATTCATTAGCTAGTTGTAATTTAACCCAACTTAACAAGTCTGCCAAAATATTGGCCTTTATGTAAACCCTTCTTATACCATAACTGTTAATTTTAATATCAATAGTATCTTCACATTTGTTTCTAGTTATTGAAATAAATGCAACGTTTGAATCCCTATAGTTGATTATATATGAATTTAACTTCATTTCATCCAATGCATCTTTATCAGTTGATGAATTTATATCTATAGTGGAATATTTTAGCAAGTCAATGTTAAAATAAGATTCAGTCTTGTTTGGTACATCCAGTGAAATGTCTTGTAAGAAACTTGTACCCATCCAAAGTGTAACGAATAGAATTGCCACCGATGTTAGATTGTAAATTACCAAGTTGACTAAACAGTCGACAAAGCTTGGAATTTTAAATAAATTTAAAATTGATTCAAAAGTTGATCTACGCTTAGGGAAATTATAAATTGAGTAGTAGTTTATAATACCAGTGTAGTAAATACTACTTGATACATTAGCAGTTATAAGTGATAGAGTGATGTAGTGTTTGAATAGGTATTTAACCAGTTGTGACTTTTTGGTTAATATGTAATCCATCTGTAAATTAATTACAGATTCTGATGAATCTGGTGTAATGTATGTTGTTTTGATAACACTTGAATTTTCATTTGGAATAGGTTCATGAAGACTAACCTTCTGTTGTGGAACCGACATTTTTACTTGTAGATATAACTTTCTTCTTTCCTTCCTTCTTTCCTTTCTTCATTCTTTCTAGTCATAGAGAAAAGAGGAAATAGTCATCTATTTATATATAAATCAAATCGGCAATTGGCGATAAAAAAAATTGATTATGTATCAGTCACGTGACTGCGCACGTGCGCCTATAAATTTCCTATCTTGGAAATCATCTAATTAGGTGTAGAGATGCATATATTTCAAAAGGCCGGGGGGGGAGGCAAAAACAAAAAAAAATTTGTGATTTTTGTTTGTTTTTTGTTTTGTTGTTTGTTTTAAGAGAACAAAGGGGATATTTATTTATTTATTTATTTATTTGTCCCCTTTTTAAATTTTGTTTTTATTGATTTTGCATTGATCTTGTATAATATGGTGGAACAGAGTACTTTATTGGAATTTTATCAATTGAAATCGTTAGATCCATTGGATTATGATGAGTATTCTATACATTCTAAATATGATCAGTCTTTATTAGATGATCCCACAAAGATATCGTCTCAGATGATTACTCAATTGTTGAATGATGAGTATAATGATGATATTCAAGGTGATCAGAAGAAGAAAGTTAAACCATCTAATAATACACGTGATCCTTTAGGATTCCATGAATCTATATTGGATGAATTGATTGATAAAGATATAATTGATGATTCAAGAGATTCAAAAAAATTTAAATTTTTGATTGATTCAAAGAATTTTAATGCAAAATTATTTTTAACTACTATTCATAAAGACAAGACATTTAAGAATTTATTACAAAGTGTTGAATATTTAGATCAAAGTTTAGACTATGAAAAGCCAAGGTTACAAAAATTAATTAGTGAAAATGCACAAAAAGTTATCAATATTAAAAAAGTTGTTGATGAGACTTTTAAAGTTTATTCTTCAACAACTTTGAAATCAAATTTAAATACATTAAATGATTCAATCAATTCTGCAAGTACATATTCTTCAATGATAATTAATCCTGTTATTAGTGGTATGGAATTAACAGATGAATTGAAAAATTCAATAGTAACAATTGAAAAATATCAATCACTATTTGATTTACCAACAAAGATTAATGAATTAATTTTGCAAAATGATTTTAATTCGATTTTAATTGCATATGAATCAGGTAAAAAAATTTATATTCAATCAACATCAAATGAATCACAAGCTTCAAATGGTTTGAAAATTATATTAAATACAATTTGGAATTCTGTGGAAGAAGTGTTAAATACTTATAAGAAACAATTATGGGATACATTGGGTCATATTCATATTGAAAATATTGGTAATTTATCTTTAAATCAACTATTGGATCATGATACGGTATCAAATAGTAATAACAATAATAATAATAACTCTACAAATAATAGTAATAAAAATATTTCAAATTCAAATTCATCTTCAAAATCAAAATCAAATGAAAATTTCTTAAGTTTAATTGTCAAAATTTTAAGATTAGGTGCAGATGAAAATCCAATTATTGAATTTATTAATTTACAATCAGATTATATTTTAAAAGATATTCAAGATGGTTTAAGTAAAGTTCAATTGGTTAGATTTTTGAAAAGTAGAGAAAATTTATTAAATATTTATACAAATGGAGATTTTTCAACAAATGATGAAATTTCAAGTGTTGCTTTAAATTCAATTTATTCAATACTATCAAATCTTGAAAATATTTCAAATATAGATTTAACTTTTGATGATTTACCTTTAGTTATAGAATTATGGAATTTCTTATTGTCATATGTTTCTGAATTAACTGATGAAATTATGAATAAAAAAATATTAAAATTTACCTCAATTGTTAAATTCTTCACTGAAAATAGTGTATACTTGCAAAAAAAATATAATATTGATGAAAACTTCTTACAATTTGAAGACTACCAATTGAAAAAATTTGAAGAAATTTTCCAAACTTTAATTGGTAAAATTTGTAGTAAATTACATTTCATTTTCAATGCAACAAATCAAGATTTATTAAATGCTTTAAATTTATATAATAATGAAATTCAAGATGAACCAACATTAGTTAAAGAAATTAAAAAATTGGATAAACAAGAATCATTTGGTTTTATACCACCTCATTCAAATACAATTTCAAATATTACTTATTCAATCTATCTACAATCAAAGATTATTAAATCTTTAACTAGCTTCACAGAAAATAATAAAAATGGTTTGAATTTCTTCTCCAAAAATACAAGACCAATTATAAATAACGCTATAAATTCAACAATTATTGGTATAAATTCAGATTTAATCAATGGTACTTTATGCTCTTTAGTTAATGATATTAAAAAATCAAATCATTTGGAAAATTGGATAAGTTCAGATATTTATCAAGGTTGTACTAAATTACCTACATTTATACTCAATTTTTATCAATTGTTTATGCATAAACTAAATCAATTAATTATACCATTAAATGATAATAAAGATATATTGGTGAATATAAAACAACAATTTTTAGCTTCTTTTGATATACTATTAGAAAATCAACTAAGAATTGCATTCTCTTCAGATTTAACAGATACTTCTTCAAATAGTAATAACAAGTTCAAATTGATTAAAATTTACTCAAACCTCTCAATTTTAAAACAATCGGTCATTCCTAAACTTTTCCATAAGTTTGATTCTTATTTCAATACAGACTTGTATTCAAACTTATCAAATATAAAACTTATCGCTAATTTAGAAAACTTCCAAGGTAAAATTTATGATGAATTCTTGAAAACTTATAAAGCAGACTTGAAAAAAATTATTTCAAGTAGCATTAGATCAATAGATTGGTTTGAATTTCAACCTGATTCATCCTCAAATGATCAAGAATTTGTCGTTTCTGAATTTGCTTTGAAATCGATCAACTTTATTAACTTGATAAAATCAAAACTATACACATACAAAGCAAACGATATTTTCATGTTTAAAGTAGAGATCGACCTGATTAACTACTTTAACTTGAAATTGATTGAACTCCTTAAAGAGATTCAACAATTCAACTCAAACGGTTTACTGCAGTTATCAATTGATTTACAATACTTAGCAGTGGTGTTTAATGGTTACAAAAAGACTGAGAGATTCCAAACCCTATACGAAACAGGTGCTACAAATAAATTGGAATTAGACACTCTTAACTCGGTCAGTAATAGATTCATTAAAAAGAATAGTTCAAATAAGACGAAAATTAATGATTTTGTTGCCAAAAATATAGAATTCAACAAAGCCCAGTTGGACTGCTTTTACGGTTAAAGTGTCATTTTATAATCATCAAAATTAAATTTGATATTTTAATATACATATTATAAATTAACTAGTTTGATATATACAGAACACGTAGTAGTAACAAAAATTAAAATCGTAACTTCGTATCTCTCTTACTTTGAATTTAAGATATCATCAGTTAGCTTCAATAAGTCTGAGATTTTTCTTCTCTTCTGTTGTTGCTTCTCGACATTAATACTAGACACATTTGAGTTGTCTGATATGGCTGAATAGTAAGAAGTATTGTTTCCAAAATCAGTATTACTATAATTGTTTGTCTTATCAGCTGAAACCATGGTGCTCTTATTGAATGAACGACCATTATCACTGTAGATGCTTTGATTACTGTAGTGTGAAGTGTTGGAAATCCCAGAGTGATCGTGGTAAAAACTTTCCCTTTTCCTTTTCATATGATTACCTTCTTCTTCAATTATCGAAGGGCTTCTATCTTTGAGTATTCTTGACTTGATGTTCTTGATCTTGGCTTTATTCACTGAATCATTTCTCTTGTTCAAGAACATCAGTTTGAGTAAACTTTTCTCGCATGCTTTTGTACCTGAAAATGAGTCTGTCATGTTGTTATTTAAGTTGGTGAATGATGCCGAAGTGGTGGATTGTGACCGTGATGGTGATGGTGGTTCAATGGTAGTATCCTCAAAGGAGATCTTAGGTTTGTATTCTTTAAATATTGACTCGAATTGATTCTGGATATTAGCTCTGGACTTGCTGTTGAAAAATGCAGAGTTGCCAAAATTGGATATAGGTAGCACCAAAATTTTCAACCATGTTGATTTGGCCTTTTCGAGGGACTCAAGATTCAAGATATCTTTCACTCTCAACAAGAGAGAATCACCAATAATCTCACTGTTGGATATCAATGATATTGTTAAAACTAGAGGTTGGTTCTTATTATATTTAGTAAGATAATCAACGACCTTAGAGATTACTTTAGCATCATTGGATAGCTGCTTTGTGGATTTTAATTCAAGTTGTACTATCACAAAACTCAAGTCTCTGAAACATCTCTTCGATTGAAATCTAACGGTTGGTAAAGAATTGATTGTTAACTTATTACTTGCAGCTTCTGTTTTGTAAGATAATTTTGAATCATTAACTTCTTCTTTCAAATTTAGCAACTGTTTTAACCATTGGGAAGACTGTGACTTCCAATCTTCCACAATTACTAGCATATTCATATCAGCTGATTCTATTGGCAAAGATGATAGTATCTGTTTCAAATCAAGAGGTTCGTATTTAGCTGTAGTGAAATCCTTAGCAAACTTACTAGTGACGACTGATCTACTGATATGGTTGTTCTGTGACAAAGTTGGTGGCATGGATGTCATCTGTTGTGCTCTTGTTTTATGAAGGGCTAGCCTTGAAACTAAAGGAGCTCTTACATTGTTCGAGAAGTTTTCAACCTCGCTAATCTTTGCATTTTTAGCTGCTTGTTTTATCAAGCATTCTTTGGCAACTTTTTTGACTCTGTTCAGTATTTTCATTTTTAAATTTTTGTTGCGGGTCTGATTTGCCATTGATTTTAAAACAGCTTTGTACATTTGTTCATTCATGAAAGCTGTGAATAGCTCCCTTGATAACTTATCAATGATAGCATTTTTTGCCTGGCTTCTTTTCATGTTTGCCACATTTATTGAATGTTCGACTATAGCTTGTGACTCTTTTGAAACTATTTCTTTAAACATTGAATCTATTACTTTACGTGCAGCAGCAGGGAATTCGGGTAGATCTACAATTTTCTGTTTGGGAGGAGCAACCTGTTCTGGTAGCTTCGGAGCAGCAATAACCGCAGAATCTTTAATGGATGATGTATTACCTCCAAGTTGTGGGATTTTAACAGTGGTTGGGATTGGAGTTGGTGTGGTACTCTGGCTGAAAGAAAAGGTTGGTTTAGATACTTCATTTGAGACAGGTTGAGTAAATGGCATGACTTTTGGAAGCTGACTTGATGGTACAAATACAGATGGGTTACTTCCAGAATCGAACCCTGTCGATGATATGTTTCCCATGTTGAACGCCGGTTTATTAGTGTCAAAGGTTGGAGTATGCAATGGTTTACCAAAATTTGTAGTAACTTGACTTTGTATTGGAAAGTTAGAGCTTACTGGAGCTGAAGGATTGATATTAGAAGTAAATGAGAAATGTTGGTTCTGTCCAATAGGTGCTTCAAATGCATTTCTATTTGGTTGAATACTAGCAGTAGCTGATTCAAAGGGTGCTGTTTGAGACCCGTTCAGAGTATCTGAAATATTTGCAGTCGTTGTCTGTTTAGGGGCTTCAAACGATATTGTTTTCTTGGTATGATCTATGATACTGCTTGCAATTCTAGTGGCCATCATTCCTTCCTTTAATGCCTCTCTTGCAACCCGTTCAAGATTTATCTTTTTACTTTCTGAGAGGCCTAGATCATTATTTGGTAATCCGGAGTGTATAATAGATTGCATACTTTGATTTGCAATTTTCATGTCTATCCCTCTTGTGTATGGTGGCTTCTGAGAAGCTTTGTATGAATCTCTTAATGCTGTAACATCAACTCTTGGTATGTTTTCCTCTGCAAAATTTAGCGGCAGATTATATAGACGACATGTTTCAAGAAAAACTTCAGGTGATTCAAAACCTAGCCATTGTGATAGAGAGCTTGCATCTGGCATAATCTTTGATTTTGAATGATATGCTCTTGACATTGTTTTCAAAGCGTTATATCTTATTTCATTGAAATGGAACTCAGAGATACAAGCTAATAGAAATGGTGTATTTGGATCCAAGATCACTCTAAAAAATTCGGTATATAAATTTAGACTACCTATACCATTATTGCATAATCCACGTAACATTAATGCTCTTTGAACAATAGATGATTTGATTATATGACGTGGTAATGTTTGTAAGTTTCTGTCTAATTCTGTATCTTTCCACTTGGATATTAACTCATAGGCTCTAAATTCGGCTTCGTTAGGACAATTACCTCCTCTTGATCTGACATCATCATACATGTGCGTTAGTGTTTGTAGAGAGTTATTAAATTGTTCAAGTTCTTGTTGTTGTTGATAATCAGGATCATTGGCACCGGCCATAACATGTGACGACAATAAATGTATTCTACAAATTTTTTCATGACATTCTATTGATTCAGGGCCTGAGTAATTATTTTGGAAAGTGAAATCTTGTCTAATTGATCTTGTTCTATCCCATATAAATGATTGGGATTCTGGCAACTTGGGGAGTAGATTATCAATTATGTAATTTAAAGTGGTGACTAAAACTTGAGGCGGTCTAACATCTGAGGGTAAAGATGGTGGTTGACCAGATGGACGAATAAATGTCTTGATTGCATACTGTCTAGATATTTTACCTGTATTTGGGTCCTTCTCCCATTTCGAAACTTGATTTTTAAATGTTCTTTCTACTCTTTCATAAGTTGGACACATGTCTGTACAACTACCTCTAAAGATAATAGCATCGCTCAAATCTTTCTTGGCATTTTCAACATCAACCAGGTTGAACTTTTCCATTTGATCTCTTTCCTCTTTTCTCAATTCTTGGAATTCTTCGAATAAAGTTTGAGAATCACCATGAAAGTTGGATTCCTTCTCCAAAAGTCTTTGTTGGTTATTAAGATCCCATGCATTTGGTCGAAATGCTAAAGTATCAAATTGCGATTGTTCTTTTAATAAGTATTTTGGTATTTCCTGCGGTGAATGAGGTAACTTCTGATATGAAAATTGTTCTGGTCTACTAAAAAATGCACCAACGAATTGTGTTTCAATTCCTGAATGTCTTGCGATGTTGACTTTTTTAATTGGGGAATCATTACCTCTTCCACTGGGAGGAGATTTACGAGTCATATTTTTCTCAGGGCTGTTATCATTAGTTGGTTTATTACTATGTTGTCTTGGTTTAGTGTGTTGTGTGTCATTTCTATGCTGTTGATTTTTTTCTGTTGTGCTATCTGTATTGTTGTTGGTGGTACCATTTCGCCTGCTTGAAAATTGTCTATTATTTCCACCTCTACCTCTACCTCTAATTAAGCCTCTAGTAACTGTACCATTATTACCACCACCTCTTTGACCGTGGGTGAATCCATTGGTAGGATTTGGAGTGCCATTTGCATTTGACCTGCTATTCTTGGGTCTTGAATCAGGTCTTGTATTCTGAAAAGAGTTGTTGTTTGTAAAATTACCACCAATTGTAGCCATCTTGATAGCTGCAAACGGGGAGTTCCTACTAGTGTATGCGTTTCCTTAAAACGCTTGATTTATATAACAAGGAGAATGCTAAAAACAAAAATGTATGCCCAATATAAACAAGACCAGATCTCTTTCAAGTCTCTTTCGTATATAATACCATTTTAAATCAACCATACACTACTCTCATACACAAATTTACTATGAACCCAAAACAATTCATATTTTTTTTTATTTGTTTTTTTTTTTGGAGATTATGTAATATCTTTATAATCTTTTGTTTACTTTTTTGAGGGTGTAGGGAGGTTTTACATATTGGTTATAGTTTTGATTTTTATACTATATGTCATGATAAGGCATTGTTATAGTGGACTATTTACAGAAACTATATATAGATTCAATTATTATAACACATTGTTATTGTGAAAAAATATTTCATGAGTTACCAAGAGTCGAATTCCTCAAATTGTTGAAGTAGAATAACATGTCATAGGTTGTCAATTTGAAAGATGTAACTTTGTAAGTATACCAAGCCTTGACTTGACCTAGAACCCAATTAAGACTCCAACGCTTGAATCTCTTGGAGATGGTGTTGATATCATCTTTATAAACTGTCTTTGCACAATAAGTAGCTAAGATAAAGAATGTTCTTTCTATGCCCAATGGGTTCTGCAAAGATTCATCCAAGTGTCTAGTTAAATCGTTTGTTTTCAAAATCAATAGTACTATCCTTGGGACAGATGCTAATAAAGACATTAAATCAAAGATAAGACCATCACTAACAAGAGCATCTCTCATTTTATCAATCTCGGAGTCTTCTCTGGAGGATTGAACATTTCCCTCCAGCGCATGATCAAAATCTCTACCTGTTAGTGCTGCAGCAAGAATAGGGAATTGTTCATCTTCTATCTTGGCAAATTTGGTCCCAAATTTCTTCATTTCATCTGGTTTCTTATTAATTAGGGCTAACCAAAATCTAGCATAATCAACTTTCATTTCATTTGGTATTGTTCTGTAAAGACCATGATCATACAAAATTATTTCAAAATTATGTCCGTCATTTTTCCTCTCTGTTGCCCTTATGGCTAAATTCCCATGGTGAGGATCACAATGAACAAATCCAGATTGGAAAATCATGTTGTTAAATATATGTGATAAGCAACTCGAAACTTCTGATCTAGATATATTGTGTTTATCCAAGTATTCTAAATTATCCAATCTAGATCCTCCAACAAATTCCATTACCAATATTCTTCTCTCGGCTCTGTAAACCTCTGGAATCCTTAACGATGTCAACTTGTGAAATTTCTGGAAATATTGGTTTGTTATGGCCGCATTCTTAGCCTCATTACGGAAATCAAGTTCAACGTATATCGAATCTTGTAATTCATCAGATAACCAGGTTAGAGGGTATTGAGGGAAAACTTTGTACATTAAATCAAAAACAAGTCTGGTAAGTGCAACATCTAATGGAACATACTTGTCTAACATAGGGTGTTGGAATTTAATGGCAACTTTTTTACCTGAATCTCTAAGGGTTGCGATATGAACTTGTGCCAATGACGCAACACCAATTGGTTTGGTATCAAATTCGCTAAAGTAATCGTCAAATGGCAATCCGAAATCATGCTCAAACATACCTTTAATTTCCTCTAATGAAGATTCTGGACATTCAGATTGAAGTGGTGTCATTGTTTCTGTCCACTCAAACGGAAGTAAATATGTCATTGCTGATATATGCTGTCCTAGCTTGATATAAATACCTCCATTTTTTTGTAATGCCTTCAAGGTTAATAATGCAGCTTTTTTATGAGTATCAGATAATGCAGATTGATAATCTTTCTCTGTGTCATAGCTTCCATTCAATGTCTTAAGATACAACCCAAAACATCTGACGGTAGTCAGTGTGACAACTCCAACTCTCTCTGCAATGGTGATTGATTCTATTGTAGATTTTCTAAAATCCTCGCTGACAGCTAACCCTGTAACTATTGAAGCAAAAATCCCAGCACCGATATAATGTCCAGTAAACAATGTAGACTTTTTGTTACTGTCATTATAGCTTTCCTTGTTGTTGGATAATGTAGAGGTAGAACTGGTGCTGTAACTATGAGAAAGTCTTGTGGTACTTACCTTCAATCTAAAGGTATTTCCTCGAGGTCGTGTTATACGAAGCTGCTTCTGAATCAAAGTTTTAAGCATATTCTTATAGCCGTTTATTTTTAGTTAAATATATTTTAAACCATCTAATCTTAGAAGGATAAAATCTAATTGATGATTTTTAAGTGTTTAGATTTTACTAAAACCTTTGGGATAATAAATAATTTTCATTCTACCCCCGCGCAATTAAAAAAAGAAAATTATGTTCTTAGTTGGGAGAGGTAATTGTACACCGCCATTAAATTATAAACCTAAGGAATCTATGTAATGTAAGTTAGAAAACTTTTAGACAATATCAACGTATAAAATATTATATTAGTTATATATCAAATCGGGTGAGAAAGAATATACTTTGTCAAAAGGAAAAAAAAAAATCAAATAAAAAAAAAGTTCTTATAAAAAGTTAAAAAAGAATTACTCGAAAGGGTTCGAGTATAATGATGAGACATCGCCTGGAAGTATATCCACGGGGAAAAAGGCATCGTTAAGTAACTGATCGAAATCAAAGTTATTTTGATAATCAATTGGATAGCTATGTCTAGCGGAGTTCATAGGTCTATGTGCTTCGATGTTATTATTTTGATCTTCGCCTTGGAGTATATTCTGATCAGATGAGCTTTTCTGGCTGTCAACACTTTGTAGTAATTCACCATTGAGACCATTTCCGAAAGAATTGATTGAGTTTATACTACTTAAGTTGTCTGTGGAATTGGACTCATTAGTTACATTGGCATTGTTAGGTAATGGGGATGGTATAGAAGAAGCTCCAAATGATTGGCTGAACATGTTTTGACTTGAAGATGGGAAGCCACAATTTGGAGAATTTTGTTCACCAGCTGTTGATTTTTGAAGTAGGTCCACCCAAAAGTTATCAATAGCAACATTAGGTTCATAGTTGAATGAATTCACACTTGAAGCGGATGTTCGTTCACCAACTATAGGGCCCGGTGTACCTTTTTCTGATGTAGAATTGATGCAACCTGTTTTCTTGTTGGAGAGATACAAACGATCTCTCTCTTCGCATGATAGTTTAATATTGGTAAAATGAGTCAAAGTTTCAAAATCAGAAACAGTATAAGTGGAAAATAAGTCCATTTCATTAGCTAAAACATATTCGTCCTGAAATATTTGGGTGTTTTCTTTCAATAAAGTTAAAATCATATTTTGCGCTTTGGACATCCTCCAAGCATAGAAGTATTTCCCAGAAATTAATGTTAGCCCTTGTAAATAATTTTCAATATTGAACAACAATGATTTTTGCATATAAGCATTCACTGCTTCCATTAATAACTTACTTTCAGGTGTATCAGATTTTGATAACTTTCTCTTGTATTCCAATGCCCTCACAAATAATGAGAATTGGAACTGTAAAGTTTTATGCATCGATGATTCTAAAATTGGAGTCAACATCAAGTCAAAACCTAGACCGAAATACTGAGAACTATTTTTCAATAAGTCGACGAAAGAACCAATAATTTCAATGATTATTTTCAATATCTTTCCCATCAAGAAATTACAAGCTTTGACGTTTTTCTTTCGTTGATAAAACAAGAAAGTGTGATAATAAATAGGATGAATTAAAGATTGCACTTCACAATAGGCAATAACTTCTTTAACCCTTCTGATATTATCTAAACGGTCCCCGGTGTTTGGTGTCATTCTAACCTTCAAGCAGTTATATTTAGCTCTAACATATTTCTCCAAGTTTGTCATATGTTCCATTAGCTCTCCAAGTGGGGAATGTTCTCTTAGATTCAAAACTAAAGAGGAAACTTTACACATTAGTGTCTCAAGTTCATGTCTGTCTCTAATTGACTCAATAACCCCTTTTTCCAGCTTTAAGTCGGAGATATTTGCTGTCTCTGGATCAAATTCTGGTAATTTGGTGTCATAAAATTCTGTCCTGATCAATTTTGGATTTCCCAATTGAAAAGCATGAAAATTATCAGCTGAAACTAATCTATACCAAATCTTTCTCCATAAGTTTCCTAGTTTACTTGTTTTCTTGCCTGATGCTTCAAACATTTCAGGGTCACGATTCAATCCAATGGATATACCCATTTGAATTAGCATTCCTGTGAAAATCTGTGAATCACCATCTCCAAATCCATCAGAACCATCTTCAGGAGCAAATTTATGGTACTCCTTCATCAGTAGAGCACACTGGAATATATTCAGAGCACAACGTCTTAATAACTTGAACTGGTTAAGGCATAATTGAGCAACACTAATAATGTTCATTCCAATAAGGTTTTTCAAAAGGTATTCTTCTTCAGGGGTTCTAGGAATATTATTAGCCTTAATTGTTTCCTCACTATTGTTAGATAAAAGAGATAAAGATCCAAATCTTAACATAATTAAAAGAATACCTAATGATGCAAAATCTAGTTTCTTGTCAATGTTTATGCTTTTAATTTTTTCCTCTTCTAATGATCTTTTACCAATCAATGCTTCAATATCTTCGAGGAAAGTTTTTTCATCGATATACGGTAAAAATGGATACACATACTCGAAAAATCTATCGATTAATAGCCATATAACTTTCTTATTCGGAAGAGCTTTAACGATGAAAGCAATTGTTCTAGCCTCTGCATCTTTTTTATTCATTGAAACACCAAGAACTGCATCTTTAGGTTGAGGGAGACTTCCTGGGATGGCGGCATTTTTGTTCACCTTCATCTGTTTCTTAGCTTCAGTATATGGTCTCATATCAGAGCTACCGTCATTTTCAAACAATCTAGCTCTAAATTCCGCCTCTTCAGGTTTTTGTGATTTATTTGCTGACTGATTGTTAATATTTTGGTGACCAAGGGATGTCATTTGATGCTTCTTCTTGTATTCTACAACTTTAAACCACATTGGCCTCAAATAAGGATCTTTTTTAATCATTGTAACCCAAGCAAGTGGGCCGTGGTTATTGATTCTTGAATAACGCAAATGCATTGGGCTATAACCTGCATAAAAGTCAATTTTATCATCTGGATTCATTCCAGATTCTATACATAAAGACCTAGCTATCTCATTGTCTGTAGCTTCTTGATATCTATCGCACACTGTTTTCTGGAAAGTGTTACTACGTGAAAGTGCAGAAAGGGATGCTGCTGCTGCTGCTGCTGTTACATTATCAGAAGCCGATCCATTACTGAATTGCTTTGATGAAACGAGTACACGAGGAATTTGGTCAATTTCCTGTGATCCAACTACACCCAATGGACCTGGAGTACTTAGTGCTGAACCAGAGAAGTCTGAAAAATTAGGTGGAGATGCTTGAACTGCGTAGTTTGGAGATTGACCTAAGGGGTTATTCTGTAACGGTAAAGGCGGTAATGCGAATTGGTTGTTGTTATTGTTGTTGTTGTTGTTATTGTTATTATTGTTATTATTATTGTTATTATTATTATTATTGGTACTGGTATTATCATTAGTGTTATTGGAATTATTAGGGGATGGGGAAGCTGTAGCCCATGAATGAATTGGAGGTAGTTGAGTTCTATATTGATAGGAAGATGTTTGAGGGCGAGGTAACATTTGATGTTGAGAAGTTGGAACTTGATTCTGAGATTGGTATTGTAAAGAATTTAACTTTGAAATTGATTGCGTATGTTGTTGATGTTGTTTTTGATGTGGTGGTAAAGGTGGTACCATATTTCCTCTCATTTGATTCATATCTGCCACTGCAATTGAAGCCTCAATCTGTTTAATTTTTTCCTTGAGTAGTTGTAATTCTCCTATGACAGGTTGAGTGGAAGCATTATGATTGTCTTTAAGAGTCATCCTATCTAAATCGCCACTAGTTGAGGCATGAGAAGATGAACTAGTATTATCTGTAGTACCACCATATCTACTAAAAGAATATGAAGAATTATCTTGTTGGTATGCATGTGAAAATGTTCCTGCAGCAGGTGTTAAAGATGGGATTGTTATTGAATCTCTTGAATCGGATACTCTTGTATTATCTATCGTTGGTTTACAAGGGCTCAAACATGATCTTTCATTTGATCCCATGTGGTTAACGGTTGAAATACTACCCATGTAAGGTAATGGTGCTGAAAAGGAATTGAATTCTTGGTATGGATTTTGATTGCCCAACTTCTGTCTCTTTTTATCCTCACTGTCAGACTTTGAATATGCTGGAGATGTCAATGATGAACTGGTCAAATCTGGTGTTAATACTTGTACATTAGAATTATTGATATTTTCTTTGAATTGTGTTGTTCTTCCTCCCACTAATACTCTTCCTGCTCCTAATGTTTCTTCTTCTTCGTCATCTTCGTCATCTTCTTCTTCTTTTATATTTTGATGATTTGATTTTGATTTTGAATTGGAATTTGATTTTAAATTTGAAATTGATTTCTTTGAACGAATAGTATTTGTGCTAGTTGATTGCTTCTTTGGATTTTTAGTTTCAGTCAATGATAAATTTTGATCAGAATTTTTCGCATTTTTCGAAATTTCAGAGTCGGAGTTAGCCCAAGTTGGCTCTTGGTAAGCACATAAATATGCAACCTTGTATTTTTCACAAACTTTACAATGAGGTCTACCACGATCACACTATATTAATATTCAGTAAATGATGTTACACACCAGGTACAAAAGAAAAAAGATGTTAGTACACGTAAAGGCAAAGATAAAAGGTAAATCTAAAAAAAAGAGATACATGTATTGAATTCATCAATCCATATAAATCCAATAGAGAGATGGCAAAAATATACATACCTTGACTTTTCTCTTACGACAAACAGTACAAGAAAGTGGCATTCTATTTCTCTTTGTCTTTTGTTTCTTTGGAGACAATGATTCATTACTATTAGAAGATCCACTTGGTGAATTTGGCGTCTCCGAATTATCCATTCCTCCTTCTTGAAGTTTATGTTTCGGTCTTTCCATTTTTCAGTTTAATAATCTCTGTAAAACTTATAATTTAAATAGTAAACAATTGAAAACTTATAATATTCATTAACAAAGGATTTTTAAAAGCGTACAAGGCTTTAAATTTTAATAGAGATTATAGAAGAACACTTTAGATTAATAAAAATCGAACATGCAATAAATATAATTAGTCCGCAAGGTCTTAACTTTTTTTTTCTGCTTTTTTTTTTGTTAATATGTTTTTGTGTGTCTGCGTGTACGGTCAGTCCCTTGGACCTCCTTATAAATTTAAATTTCTTTGTTTATAAATGCGTACGAAATCAATCAAAGAGATCGTAAGTGAATTTTTTCTCGTTCACGCTCTGTAAGTTTACGTACGTACGTACGCAGTACTTGCAGTTTTTCATTGTTACCGAGCGCCTGAAAAATTACACGAAGCTTTTAAAATATAAAATTTATGGCCGGCCGTGGAGCATTATAATTTAAGGCGAGGCCTAGCTAGAGATATATTATTATATATCGCTATCGCGCCATAGCAGCGCAGTTAATTAAATCCTTCAACGTTCTACTTCTATTTAATTTACAGAATTTTTTATCGCCGCTGAAAAATCATCTTATATTAGGCATATACGTACTGTAGGTCCACTTACGTACGTACAGCCTCGATTTCATATGTAAATGTACGTACTTACGTGTTATATATTTAGCTTATTCAAAATTCAGACAGTTAAGTAGCGTGCTAGCTATATGGCCCTTGTATCGCGTACTAAGTATAAGTACCTGAGAACGATACCCCGTAGGTGGTTATTGCTATATAATATATCAATTCGCTCGCTGCTTGGTACTAATGCTGTAGCTCATTCATCGTCATCTCCTCTCTCGCCTGGTACCTCCTACGCCCTACAGTGGACAGTGCTGTATAATTACTACGTGCTCAAATGTGTTAATTCCGTAAGTTTTAATTTTCGTTAGACATGTGCCATACAACAATTATTAGTGACTCCGTAGGGGTGGCACATTATTTATATATCTATACTCTTTTATATTATTTCATTTATATTATATATACCCGTTCACTTGTGTGTATACTTCTACGTGTTTACTAGCTGTATTTCGGTTATTGTTACAAGTTATACATACAGTATTCTATGATTATGTCAGTGATGACATATACAATTAAGTACGGCTTGGTTAACTCCATGCAAATTACTAGTATATATAATATATATAGTCTCTGATAATTTTATTGATAAATGAATCTTGGTATGCCATGTTCTATCGAGTATAATTCCTTTTCACATAGCTCAATAGCTTCTATGGAAAAATTATTATTATATATCATTGACAGAAATGTATATATAATAATATTTGTTTGAATCACTCAAATATTTATTACTGAAATCGCCGCTAATCCCGACAGCACTCGCAGTGCTCGCACTTAAAATTAATTTTTTTTTTGCGTTCTTCGGTACTTTCATTCTGATCGTTCGTGTACGTACGTACCCTTCGTACACGTGTATTGCGAGATATAAATATATTGTGAGTGAGGGAGGCCGGATTTGAAATTTTTCATATTTGTATATAGAATTTTTTGGTATGTTCTTTCACTGACTTTTCTAGTATATTAAGGTGTTTCAAGTTAAAATTTAACAAAAAAGATATCAATGTATATATATATATTATATATATTAAGCCTACTAGATTTGTAACTCTTATTACTCTTTAAAGGGTTACTTACTAAGAAAACGCGGGGTATATATATATTAGTGTCAATGTCTATGTAGAAAATGTTAGTGATATATAAGACTTATAATCAAAAAAAAAAAAATCAAAAAAATATCGAAAAAAGATTAAATTAAGTAATAGTATATGTATATATTGAAGAATGCTCTAAGGAAATCCTAAATTTAGTTCACCTAGTCCAGTATTGTTATACCCACTATTTGTCCCATTTGAATTGAATCCAGTTCCATTATTATCAAATGGTGAACTTAAATCAACATTTGTAAAATCAATTTCATTCAATGGATTGTAACCAACGCCCAGGAATCCATTATTTTGATTGATATCTTGTAATATAGCTTGACCTTGTTGATCAAGCTTAAAACGTTGTTGATTTGAAATGGGTATATGTTGGTTCATTGGGTATTGGGCGTGTCTTTGTGGCTGGTTATTGTACTGATCAGCAAAGAATTCTGGGGTAACATCATTTGAACCAACACCATTGAAATCTGAAAGAGTGTTGAAGAAGTTATCATCGAATAAGTCTGATAACTGTGTACCACATTCATTAGACTGTAATGTCATCGGTAATGTAGGTGAATCATTATTTTGCATATGACGATTCAGGTCACTATATAAAGATATATCTACTTGTTGTTCGTGTTGTTGTTGTGCGTATAACAAATTATTGTTATTGATGGTAGTTGTATAATCGGTAACAGGAGGTAATTTAGAGGTACCAAAGGCAATCTCAAAGGCATTTGTTGGTTCTCTTTTAATTGTTGGAAGGTTATGAGGAGCATCTTGATGTTGTAACTGTTCAAACCTTTGACTTCCAGTTACTCTTAGAGGTAGTTGTTGTTGGTGAAGGTTCAATGGATCAGATTGCATTGGAGATGTAAGATCAAATTGTGTGTCATTGGTTGTAGATCTTGGAGTATTGATAAGAGATGCACCACCTCTTTTTTCGTCATGTTTGGATTTCGTATGAGTCACAGGACAAACAGCAACATTTGTAGCTCTTGGTGCAGCCATTGAATTTGACTCGGTACTATTGTTGTTTCTAGTAGATGCAGATTCAACTGGAGGGGTACTTTCCAAGAGCCCTTCGTTTGAATTTTCTTCTTTAATTCCAACATTCATTGCTTTGAAGTTAATATTGAATAATTTTGTAGAGTTGGTTAAAATATTATAGAAGAACTTGACCAATTTTTTCAACCTCCAAGCATAGTAATAAGATTTGGTTAAAGACTCTAGCTTATCTAAGAATGACTTTAGATAGTGGAAAAGTCTGCTTAATAATTCATCTTTATCAATATTATTCTTGTTTAGAATTTCCATCACTATTGGGGAATTTTGTTGTAGTCGTAAGATCAATGAGATCAAGAATTCGTGTGATCTATGGTTAAGAATCAACATAAATGGATAAAGCACCAATTCTGAACCAGAATTAGGGAATAAGGTGGCACAATTATCAAAAATTTGATTGAAAACGTTATAATTGTCGATAGCCAATAATAAAGAACCCTCAAAATATGTGTTGATATATTCCTTTTGTTTATCCAACTTGGTCAAAGTACTAGTCTTTTGAGAAATTAATCTATTGAATTTTTGTTCGTGATTGAGGAACAACAAGTAATTCAATGAAAATAACATTGATTTGATCACCAAGTATAGTCTATATTTATAAATCTTGCTATAGACATCAAATCTCCCATTGGAAAGATCTTTAGAATTTTTTCCTTTGCTTTTCTCCTTTGAACCAGAAGTTGATGGTTTCAAAAAGAAAGAAGTATTTAGTCCAATCTTTGATCTATCAGAAATCAATTCTAGTAACTTCCCTATTAAAGAATCTAATTCTTTGGTACTAGGAGGGTTATCGACTGAAAAAAGTGCATTCATACTCTTGTACAATAAATGATAAACCATTATACTATCTCTAAAATTGGTGATAACAAGCTGCTCTTTCTTTAAAGTAGCGCCATTTGGAGTGAATTCTCTAAATGACTTCTCTAAAACACCTTGTTCAACACCACCTGGTAAACGACAATCCCAAGTCTTGTTCACTTGGCCAAATGTAGGGTCGACATCAATTTCAATGGGCAACCCTTTTTTATAATCTCCCAATGATAAATTGCTTTCGATTGATAAACTTAGTAATCCGTACCAAAGTTTTCTCCATAAATGCCTTTTTCTAAACATTCTAGCATTAATAATTGGATCATCTGTACTCCCATAAAAGTTTTTGAAATTCAAAGGATCTCTATTCAAACCAATTGTTCTTGCTAGCTGAATTAGCATAGACATGAAATTTGGAGTGTTCATGTTTGGACTTTCATTCGTCAAATCACCAGACAAATCATTTTCATTCATTAAAGTTGAATTTCCGTTGGTATAAGAATCATCTAAATCAAATCCATCCTCTGGTGACATGATGTTGTAGAATTTCAAAAATAATCCAACTTGGAAAATAATTATTGATGGTTTACTCATAATTTTTGCACTTGAAAATATTTCCTTGACCATATCAACTAGAACCATAGTTATGACATTTTCAGGTTTCATTAAGTTTTGTTCATCAGTTGTCAGGTCAGATGATATTTTGGTTGGTAATGATAACCAACTCAATCTTAAAATAATTAGCAGCAAACATATGTTTAAAAATTCCTCACAATACTGACTACCAATTGAACTCAATCGAATTTTCTGTGAAGTAGAGTCGGCTTTATCTATTATAGATATTATTCTAGCACGGAATGTTTCTTCGTCAACATAGGGCAAATGAATGTATAATCTTTCAAAAAAACGATCAATCAACAACCACACCACTTTCTTACTGGGTAGGTGTTTCTCGATCACTGCTATAACTTGCTTTGTGTTGTTGTAGTTCAAGTTCTTGATGGCAGACGGTGATATAGTTTTGAGTTTCTTATTAGCTGCTCTTTTTGGTCTTTTATTTGTAGAAACATTTGTCGTCTTTGCTGATGGAGTTGTGGAGGTTGGTGTCAATGATCCACTATTAGTTTCCGGATCACAACCAACCACTGGACATGAAATACCTCTCTTCATGCCAACTCTAAAATCCTCTTCGTAGTTATTGCTTGAGATTGGTGTTAAATTATTGGATTCTTGTTCTAGTTTAATTTTAACATTTGCAGGATTGTCATTGTTTTCGGAATCTATTTTAGCATCACTAACCTGTGAATTCGATTCAATTTCAGTAAAGTCTGCTGAAATTGATGTTACTCTGGGAGATGCAACACTTTTAGGTATCTCTCTAATGGCAGAAACAGACATTCTAGAAAGTTTTTCTTTAAACAGAGCTCTTGCATCACCAATCATTAAAGGACAAACTTTTGGATCATCAATTTCATCTTCTTCTTCTTCGTCATCGTCGTCTTCATCAAAGTCAGCTGCGAATGTTTCTTTATCTTGCTCTGCGTTTAAATTGGCAGTTTTTTTTCTAAGTGCATGTTTTCTAGTTCCAATAGGATTAGAAAATCTCGTGTCTACACCTGTAGGGTGTATAACAGGACATCTATTCATTGGCTTCTTTGAATTTATTCTGTTGTTCATGTTGGATATATCACTCACATTCTGTACTGAAGGATGTTCATTTGCTGCACCTCCAGCGGGACAAGTACCAGTTTCTCCTGATACTGGACATTTAGGTTGTTCATTAACTTCCTGATTGAATGGGCATCTGGGATGCACGGCTTCAACGGTAAGCTCGTTATTTGTAAGGTCTCCATTGCCTGGTCTTTTAATGGATGACTTACCATTCAAAGATAATGTGCCTTCTAAAAACTCTTTTAATTTACTTGTGTGAACTGTATTAATATCTTCCTGTGATTTGGTACCGCTTGATTCCTGTCTCTGCATCTTATTCATTTTAAAATCATAGTTTGTAAAATCAGTTTCTAAATTCTTAGAGGCATCCAACATTGCATTCTTACTTGAATAGTAATACTCATAATGCTTTCTTAACTTGATAATCTTCAACCATAAATCATTCATATATGAGTCATTTCGCACTATGAACATCCAAGAAAAGATACTAATTTGATATATTATTGGGAAGTTATAATTCGGACCTTTCTTAGCTGTGAATAGGATATTTGAATTACATATGCAATCGACCAAATCAGTTGTATCACTAGATCGTAGTAAAGCTCTTGTCGTTAAATTTTTGATATTGTTATTATTGTTATTTAGATGAGTTTTTTTCTTTAATTCTATAGTTTCATATTCAAGTTCTTTAATTCGAAGTCTCAATTTAGCTATTTCACTTGAATCATTATCTTCTGTTAATGCATTGCTTGAATTATTCGTCGTCCCACTTGAAGAAATTGTTGCTCCTGGGAATTTAAGTTCTTGTTCATCTAAAGGTTTGGCCCAACTTGGTTCCAAGTACCTACATAAATGTTGAACTCCATTCTTTATACAGTTGGTACATTGTGGTTTCTTTTTATCACACTTGACTTTTCTTCTTCTACATATTGTACAAGATATAGGAACCCTGTTTCTTTTCCTTTGTTTGGGCACTTGAGAGTTTGTATTTTTAGCCATTTTTCTTTCAGAAGAATCTCAATATTTTAATATCTGAGTGTATAACAAAGAGAGAGGGAGAGAGAGAACCCAGAGTTGTAGATTGAAGGTGTTAAGATTAAAGTGGTCTCCTTTTTGTAGTATCCAAAATCTATTCTCTTGTTAGATCTAGATAATCAATAAACTCACTTTTTGTTAACAGTAACTTTATTTTTTGTATTTGTTAGTGCGACTAAATTTATTAGTTCAGTCTTTTAGCACAAAAGTATTGATTAAAATATATAAGTATATATCTATATCTACTGAGTTATTGAATAGATCATATATAGCTTGAATATCTAATGAAGCTTTTAAAATTACAGTAAAGGTAAAAAAAAAAAACAAAAAAAAATTTGAAGGGACTATCTTTGTCAGATGCAATATATGTCAGTGCCATAACATATTAAATTTTTACTATATAATATGAGCATTGAGGTGAGAGTGTTTCCCCCCAACCCCCCATGAGGGCAGGGGCTCAGCCGTGGGAAATCAATCTTTTTTTTTTGAATTAGAGAATAATCTCGCCTGTTGAGAACTTACGGGGGGTTCCATGAGTTAAAATTCAATTAATATGTATAGTTACGATATGTGTAAAATTTAAATACCACATATGTATATATATCAAGTAATGCACCGGGAATTATAGCAGTTCTATTGTTACGTACGTGTGTTATATCCCGAAAAGAGTTTTAAATTAAAATTTTAATTAGTATATATATATACGCTTGCGGTACGTAATTTTTCAATAATAATAATAATTAATAATTTGTGTGTGGCACTTTTTAAGTTGAAAAAAAAAAATTATCTTTTTCATCTGTCGAAACAGGAGAACCTTATCTTAACCATCAGTAAGCGAACAATGTATTATTATAAATTATTTTTTTCGTGGTGTATAATTAATTATTTAATTGCGCGCACAGTTGGTGGTGGTTTTTAAAAATTATATGTATAATTTAATAGGGGAGTCCGCGGAATATTGGCAGTACGTAGTATAGAGGTTGTACGGTGTACCTGGTATACCACGCACGGCCCATGGGGCATTACAGCTCTCTACGTTATTGTAGCATATAATGCTTTGTTAACTTATGCAAGGTCTGTATATATTATATACTAATATACTATATATATATATTATATAGTAGACATTACTATAGATTATTTATACATTATTTACCTATTGTTACATCTATATCTTTACAATATAGATATCTTTATATAAATATATGTACTAGATTTATATATACAGTATAAATTTATTTCAGTTTGGGGTTGTTCTTTGTTTTTTTTTTTTTCATTTCAACAAATTCAACTGTTTACCGGCAAATTTTTTGAAAACAAATTATTACTGGTTCAGGACGGAAGCGAGTCTTTATAGGAAAAAAATGAGGTAGTTGTATATGTTCTTGGCATAGAGAGAAAAAATTTCGTGGGAATAGATTCCTAGAGGATTTGGTGTTTTTAAAAGCTTTACTAGTTTTTTACAATGCTATATTATAAGACTTAAGCAGAGTAGCTTTGTTCAATAACAGTATTAGTATGCAATTTAGAAATTTTGCATACTGGTCTTCTCTTACTCTGAGCCTAGGTATATTATAGTGCGCATGTGTACGTATGTTCGTATATATACATTAAGTCGGGCGGAAGTTAGTGCGTTTCAGTTACAAATACCATAGATGCTCAAAGAGTTTGCTTAGGTTTTATATTGACCGTTTAGAGTGAATAACGGTGTACAGTAAATATAATATTATTATATAATATCTATCAATATTCAATCTATTCAAAAATTATCTACATCTATAGGTTTTATTTTATAGATCCGTTAACAGCGAGAATCTTCGAAAACCAAATTCCTCAGCCTCGACTTCAAGGGCTGATAAATATGTGCTCAGCCTTAAACTGTAGAAATTTGAAATTTGAATTCATTCAATGATTGTGAATCATGGTGTTTTATATGATTCAATATACATCTAGCTAGATATAGAGAGAGACATAGTCGAATATACTGAGAAGGTATATATACGCATCTCTTTAGATATTATATCGTGTGAGACTTGAGTACGTTGCTGCCGTTACAATCTGCATGCTTCAGTTCAGGTCCTTATAACTTATAAATTATAATATGGTTATATGAAACTTGAAAATATGTAGCCAAAGTGAAGTCTGTTTTCCGTTCATGATTCATAGCGATCACTGATCTTTCACGATCTTTTTTCAAGTTCAACACTATTCAAGCCTTAAATTTATTTTATAACTTCGAACTTGTAGCTCCTGGCCCCTGAGTCCTGGAGTCCTAGAGTCCTAACAAGTTAACGTTACTTAGCTTGTGTCTGGAATCTTAAGAATTGATACATGACTACAATAATTGTTAGTAATCTTGATTTGTGAAGAAACTTCCTTGAAAAGGTAAAGGTTTAACCATCAAGGTTTAAAATTTAAAATTCATTATTCAAAAAAAAAAATGTACAACAAAATAGTTGTCGCAACTGAAAATTTATGATTAAGTAATTTAAGATTTAAAATTTTTAATTTTAATTGTCTATATAATATATTATGAATTCATGAGTTATTATTTCTTATTCATATAATAGATTATAATTAATTTACTATTTTCTGAATCCTGATTTGCAATTTTACATGATTATAAAGTTTAAACAGAAGCATTTCGATCGGGTTCGTACATGGTTTCTGAATTATACAATATATATGATACTAGATAGATTTAAAATACTAGATAGTGTCTTAAATTGAAGGGGAAATAATACATAGGGGGAAATACACAGAGAAAATATATGATACATAGTAGAGTAAGATAAATATTGAAAGGAGCATTGAACGGCTAATGCTATAACTTTTAGATTAAAATTGGATGTTCTCATCTTTCATTATGTCTCTTATCACAGAGATGGTATCCTCGCTGACAGAATTCGGAACAACACTGTCTGGATCTTTCGTAGTCACAGGAGCATTATCATGGGTATCTGTATTGGAAATGATAGCTGAATTTTGATTATTAATCATCGACTGGTTATTGTTGGAGGTAGAATCTTCTTCCTTAATCGAGGATTCTGGTGGTGAACGAATATGTTTCGGTTGTTGGGTTTGTTCTTCTGAATGTTGATCACGAATAGATGATTCGTGTTGTTGATGGCCAGAACGATCACGTTGCATATGGGAGCCTACTTCATCAAATTGGTCAAGGTAAGGATTTGGAACTAATCTTTGTAATAATATATCAATCAACTCAATAAAGGGCTTTGTCTTGAAATTATCGACAGACGTTATCATTTTTTCAAAACAAGTTTTAAAATCTAATCCTGACCATTCACCTTTAGAGTGAATTGAAGCTAATGTATCCCAGTCAATAACATCATTTCTGTCACGCTTCCAAATGGTCTTTAGTCTAGTTAACAGCCAATACTTAGTATCTGTACCAATACTTCTAGCACGTTGACCTGCTTCGCGTTTTAAGATTTTGTTCCATTTATAACGACATTGGATTCTAGATCTTGTACCACCCATTCTTTCACTAACTTGAGTCCAATTAATGGAAGGCTCTAGATCTGGATACACTGCAGAATACATTTTCAGTTCACTTTCAATGGCATTACGCAATCTTTCTTCTTCGCTGAATGTCCATTTGTGCTGTTGACGTTTATCACCACATTTGACATAATTTCTCCAACGATCACGACAATCTTCAGGCATTCTACCAAGTTCAGATCCAATCAATTTCCATTGACCTTCTTTCTTGGAAGCCAAATCAGCTAATCTTTTATCATCTTCTGGCGTCCATTTACCTCTGACATCAAAAATATGATAAACTCTTCTAACATGCTTATATAAAGATGCACGTGTTCTATCTGGTAACACTCTTTGTAAAGACTCCCAAAAGTCATCTTTTCTTCTTTCATTTGACCAGATTCTTTTACAGATAGTTTCTCTAGTCATATTATTGATCTTACAGTATTCACACACAAATAGATCAATCGCATCAGACTCGCTTTTGGAGAAGGATCTGCCATGTGGTTTACTTGAGGCAAATACGCTTGCTTTAGCAACTGCTTCTGCAACCAATGCAGCAATTTCTGCACTAGGAACCATATATTGATACATATTTTCACTTTGATCGGATGTAGTAGGAGATTGTGATTGATTTGTTAAAGGTGCCAAAGCACGTGTATAATTTTCAGAAGTTGTTATTGCCTTTTTTCTATTTGGAGAAGTTGTTATTGACTGTTTTTTTGTAATTTTATTAGTTTTAATTTCATCTCTTGTATCCAATTGTTGCTCAACTTGCGGTAATGATGATGTTAAACCATTTGAGTTCAAATTTGTAGCTTCGACAGAGTCAATATGGGAATGCGATGGTGCTGTTTCTTCTTTGATTGTTCCCACTTCAGGTGCATGGTCATGATGTGATTGAATTGAAGGGGAATGCGATTGTGAAGTTGAAGATTCGGCAGCTATTGCATCAGCAATTGAAGTATGATCCTCTTGTTGATGTATATGGCCATGAATATGTGTCTGTGTATCATTTTGAGGTTCTGATTGTGAGACTACAGCAGCAGCAGCGGCAGCAGCGGCAGCAGTTGCAGCGGCCACAGCTTGATTAACAGCTTGAACTGCTAAATGTTGGACTTCATCATCTGCTGAATTGTCATTATGATTTTCAACAGCTTGACGCAGGTATTCATGATCTATGGCACTTAAACTTGCTAAAGCTCTAGCATCAATCATAGCATCTTGTACAAACGCAGTAGCATCTAAACTTGAAATTTCTGGATCAACACTAACATTTTTCAAAAGTTTTGAAGCATCTAATGTAGCAGAATTTGAAAGATTTGAAAGATTTGAGTTATTTTCACTTAGCGATGAATTATTATGAGAATATTTCTTGTTTGATTTCTTTTGTCTTTTAGAATTAGGAGTAACTGTAATTTGATTTGCAGTATTATCATCTGGCACTTGAGTAAAACTGTAATCGTTATCATCGTTATCATCATCATCATGTGGTTCATCAAGTTCTTCACCTAAAAATCCAGTAGTCCACTGTTGAAACTCCAACTGTGACATCTCATCTTCATTTGCAATTAGACGTTTTCTAAAATTGTGTTTTTGATCCAATGGTGTAGTTGGATCTAAATCAATATCACCAACATCTTTTGTTCCATCAGTATGTGTATGTGATTGTATATGCGTATGTGAATGAATATTTGAATGACTATGGGTATGAGTTTGATTGACATCACTTGGATCATCTTCATGTTTATCAGTATCCAATAAATCTATATGATCTTGTTTAGTCCGTATTGATTGTACATTCAAATCATCATCTTTTTTAATACCTAGTTCTAATAAAGCCTGTGCACCAATTTCTTGTTGTTGTTCAGCCATATCTATTCAGGTATTATACTACTTAAAATTAGAATGTATATACACAAAATTGATAAATGTAGTAGTTCAACAATAATTTCCTAAAATGGTAATCAATGGGGTATAGTGTATAACTAGTATTAAATCAGTTTAGAGAGGGTAATAACTTGTTAAAAATAATTAAATTTTTACAAAGAGTTACCCACCCTAAATGAACAAAGGGAGAGATCGTTGGAAGAGAAAACCAAAAAAAAAAAATTAAAATTAAAATTTTTTTTTCTTTTTTTTTTTGTTTTTGTCTGTCATTCGTTTTTTGTGTGTTACTATTACGTAATATATTATATAACACATACCATTTTAGGTTTACTGGTTCTTTAAACATGAAGTATATAGATACATTTGTACACCTATCTATATTTAGTAGAGTAATAACTGTTGATGACAATGACCATTAGATGATATATAATATATATATGGATTGTTATATATATAGTCTACGTTAGTATTACAATAGATATTTAAAAAATAAAATAATTAAAACATTATATTCAAATATATTTTGTTGTTTTTATTATATATGTAATCAAAACAGTGTTTAAAATAATTTAATAATAATTATCGAAATTCAAAGCATTCTTCAAAACCATGTATGTATTTGTAATTTAAATATAAACTGATTTAGAATTTGGTGAAAGCCTTAGACTTGGACTTAGCAGCAGCAACCTTAACGACGTTGAATCTAACAGTCTTTGAGATTGGTCTACATTGACCAACAGTAACAATATCACCTTCTTGGACTCTGAAAGCTGGAGAAACGTGAGCAGCTAAGTTCTTGTGTCTCTTTTCGTATCTGTTATATTTTGGAATGTAATGTAAGTAATCTCTTCTGATGATGATGGTTCTGTGCATCTTGGTGGAAACAACAGTACCGGTTAAGATCTTACCTCTGATGGAAACTTCACCAGTGAATGGACACTTCTTGTCAATGTAAGTACCTTCAATAGCGGCCTTTGGGGTCTTGAAACCTAAACCGACATCCTTATACCATCTCTTGGTTCTTCTGGTAGCCTTGGCCTTTGGGTTGGTGAAAATGTGTGGTTGCTAAATTAATTCAAATAAAGTTTATGTTAGTATAATTAGTTTCATTTGTAATAGTGTATCAAAGAAAAAAAAGAAATGATTGCTTGTACCTTAATGAAAATGAAAAAAATATATTATCTCTATTGCATGCCTATTGGAATTTATAACATGAGAACAGAATTATTTGAGTTGTAGTTCAATGACTTATGCAGATTTTGAGTTGAACAATGTATTAAATCTGGTGGTGTTCATTTGAAGCTGGATTATATATATATATATATATATATATTGTCCATAGTGTTATATACTTGTATATTCACTTATATTCCATACTGTAACTTGTAATATCCCGTAATGTTCAAATATCCAGTTTGTTTTTCAAATTCCACAACTAAATAGTTTCTACAATGGCGAAAGAATATTGTATAGCTATAAAGAAACCATATGAAACTTTTATTCTTTATGGATTCGATTAAATCATGTAGTTGCGAACATTGTTATAAATCCAATAGATGACTGTCTTATACTATTTGATAGTTGTTGTTTTGCTTCATGTTATACATTGAAAGACAGTATACATTTTTTTTTTCATTATCATACTATAATCATTTTTTTTTTTCAATTAATCATCGTTGTAAAACTAGTACCTACCTTTTGGAAAGCCTTTTCAGATTGAACAGTTAATTCGGTAGCCATCTTTACTTAATTATCTATACTCAAAGTTGTAACCTTTTAAATTATAATATAGTAATTTGTATATATATAAATATTAATGTATATCTTTTTTTTTGTCTACAAAGAATTCCAAACAGGTCTCTATTCCAAGCATACAAAGAGTTTGTGCGTATAGAAAGTTAGAGGTTGACTGGTAACAACAGTATTACCAAAAATTCTATGTGAAAATTTTCCAGAGACTCAAAGAGAAATTTTTAGAGAAATTTTGGTTTGTTACTGAGAGAGCACAATGAGAAAATGATAGTCGTGGATAAAACAAATTAAAGAGAGGAAAAGACTAGTGAGAGTTGTGCGGCGATGCCAATTACTAGTTTATTCACAGTCACATGGAGGTGTGAGGTGTTGATAAGTTTTTTTTTCAGTAGCTCGCGGTCTCTTGTGATATTTGGCGGGAGAGTGCACAGAGGGTTGTAGAGGGCTTTAGAAACGTCATGTGATCGTTTTATTTACACCTTAGACCGTTACCTAAAGATATACCCCACAGGAATGAATACCTTTAAACATATTATTTATTATCTTTAAACATATTATTTATTATCTTTAAACATATTATTTATTATCTTTAAACTATTAATATTGTTTTATCCGTTTTATTGTCTATATATTTCTATCTATCTATACATCTATCTATCTAACCAAGTAAGAATTCAAGTTCATCCGACTTTTGTTCTCCAACTAGATCAATTAATTCTTCTTTACTTTCCATAAATTTATGATCTTCAAATTCAAAACCTGGAACAACAACTTCACTGATTAATAAATGATCGTTATCACTTTCTTCAGATTCATCATCCAAAGGTAATAAGAACGATGCTTTATAAACCTCACCTGGAACAACCCATTGATTAACTTCACCTTTGCTAGTATTAAAACCAACAATGAAGGTCTTTATCTTACCATCTGGATATATTAAAACGTATTGACCTCTACCTTTTTGTAAAATATGAATAATTTTAGAATGATTTAAATGGAATCTACCCATAAATGCATCACATGTAATTAAATAGTGTATTAAAGTGGAAAAATTTCTAGTTGGTGTGATTAATTTAGATGCATCTGTAGGATTAACAACTGGTTTTTCATCTTTTGTATTGTTACCAATTTTAACTATTTCATTTGATAATCCACTGTTATGACCAGGATAGTATGGATTTTCCATAACTAAATTTGATCTATCAGTTTCATTGAAATAACCACCTTCTTGATGCTTGAATAATTTTAAATCTTTGATCAATTGTTGTAGATAAGGTGATGGTGTCACTAGATTTTTATTTGCATACTCTGGAGCACGAACTGGTGGATTATTAACTGGACTTATACTATCAATTGTTTGCGAAGAGTAACTCATTATAATTATTTGTTATATATCTCTAGATGTGTTATTGTTTATCTAACTGAATACATATGATATATATATGTAAACAGTTTAAACAACATAAAATCAATTTAAACGTTTACTTGGCATTTTTTTGTGATTGTTTTCGTTTTTTTCAAATTTAATTATACACATACGGCTGTGCAATTAGCTAGTACATTAGCTATAGCTACTTATGTGAGCCACTCATTATAACCTGATAACGGATATTCTATAAATTATATATAGTACATACTGCTTAGGTTTAGAAATGTGACATGTATTTATGTAATAATCTTCATATATATATATAAATTAGGGTAGCGTGTGTCGAGTCTTTGAAAGAGACGGTGAGAAAAAAAAAATTAAAAGTACGAAGACAAACAGAAAAATAAAATATAATAAAATATGAAGAACAGAGAAAAAACCAAAGACTATCTTCCCGAGATGGATGATATAGTAATTACAAAAGTTTTTTATGAGTTTGATGGAGCATTAACTTTTTCAATACTGACCTTAGAATCTGTCCATGATTTCAAACTTGTAAGTAATTCATTATTAGAGTGTAATTTTGCCATTTCATCACTACCACCTCTACTAACACCGTTAATAAATAAGTTTGGAACTGTTCTTCTTCCTGAAACTTCACCGATATATTCTTGTAATTCTTTACCATTTGAATGTAAATCTAACTCAACGATAGTTGGTTGAGGTGTTATATCATAACTATTCTTTAATAAATCTTTTAATTTCTTAGAGTAAGGACAGTATGACTTTGAAAATATAACAATTGGTGATAATCTTATTATATCTTTAAATTCCTTAGCAGGGTCAAATGCTGTAGATGTTTTAGAATCTATTGGCGTAGCATCTGCAACATTTAAGGAATCTTGTTTAGTTAAATCTTCATTTAGTTCATTTGATTTACCTTTGGTCACTTTCGTATCTTTTTTAGCAGCACCATTTGAGTTTTTAATAGAATCTCTATCAGCTGTATTTTTGGAACCTGTAGATTTCTTAGTATCTGCGACAATTGGTTCGTTAACTAGTTCTAAACTTGGGGTATCTCCAACAGGTGCTTGAACAGGGGTCTTGATATTTAATTTTTCTTCAGCTTGTTTAACTTTAGCTTCATCGATATTACCTGCTTTATCTTTAACCATATTATTTGCATTGGCTACATTATTTCCTGCTGCTGCTGCTGCTTGAACATTGGATTTTGTCACTAAATTACGACCTGAACTACCCTGTAACTCTGGTTTATTCGAAGTACTTCTTCCTGTAATTGATATAAGTAAAATGACAGTTAAAATCAATGCAGCAAGTGATAAAATTCTTTGCTTTCTAGCATTAAGTGACACTATTTTAGCCATGATGTGTATTTAAACGAATAAAAAAGTTTTTTTTTAAAAAGAAGGACAGAGAACAAAAAAAAAGGATAAAACTATCTCGTATGATATATATTATATAGTAAATATATTCAACTGAAATTTCGAACAAAGAATATACTAAGAGAAGTTTTTTAAAAAGAACAAGGGGAAATTTGAATCTATTTAATAGTAATATTACTTGTATGGAATTGTGGTATATCAATGGTAACTATTCAAATTGTGAAGTATATTTAAAATGAAATTCAGTTTTAACTAAAACACAAAATGTATTAATGATTTTCCCTAATTCCCTTTCATGTCAATTTATTTATTTATTTAAAATTTCCCCATTTAAAAATTACCGTTTTGGTATTTTTAGAAATTTTTTTTTTATGCACACCCATACACTATTTTATATAATATGTTATGTAATCATGTTCATACAACAATTATCCCTGTTTTACTACTTATAAGTTATAACTTATATATATACTAGTTATATTCTTGAAATGGTTAATATGAAATAAATAATTAATTTGTTAAAAAGAGAATAAAAGGGATCATTTAAACGTAAAGCTTAAACGTAAAATTAAAGTGAAAAAATTTAAAGTAAACTTAGTAAAGTAAAAGAAGGTTTAAAGAAGGAAAAGGAGATTTGAATTATCAAGTAGACATTATTTCAGCATATAACATTCTTTTCAAATCAATTAGTTCCAAATGATCTTTACACTGATCGAAAAAGAAGAAATCTTCAGAAATTGGGTTTGCAACAGTTTCTTCTTCTGGAACTCTATATTCTTTAAAATAGGGATGATTTAAAGCTTCTTCAACAACTATTCTTTTAGAAGGTTCAAATTTTAGCATTTTTTCCAATAGATCTAAAGCTATTGGATTAGCATTTGGGAATATTTTTCTCAATGGAATCTTTCTATATATTCTAAGTGATCTAACATATTCTCTACCCTTTTCTGAAGTTATTGATTTACAATCTTCTTCAGTTGGATTACCAATAACTTCAAAGATTAAACTTAATTGATTCTTATAATCTCTACCAGGAAATAAAGGAGTTGTTAATAACATTTCACCTAATATACAACCAATTGACCAAATATCAATTGCTTTTGAATATTGTGAAGTACTCAACATAATTTCAGGGGCTCTATACCATCTTGTAGCAACATATTCTGTTAAAAATGACTCTTTATATTTTGAACCACTAGTTTCATCTTTACCAATTCTAGCAAGACCAAAATCACAAATTTTCAAATCACAGTTAGAATTAACTAATAAATTTGCAGGTTTTAAATCTCTATGTATAACACCACAGCTATGTAAACATTTAACACCTTTTAAAATTTGATATAAAAGATACTGAATATGATCATCTGTTAAATTTTGTGTTTTAATAACTTTATGAAGATCAGTTTCCATAATTTCTTGAACTATATAAACCTCTTGGAAAGTATGAAAATTTTTAGGTTTTTGAACATCCAACAATTGTATTATATTCTCATGGTTGAAATGTTTCAATAACTTAATCTCTCTCAATGTACGAAGACAGAATAATTCTCTTTTAAAAGGTTCAATTTTTTTAACTGCCACTGTTCTGCCTGTAATCTTATGCCTTCCCAATGCAACAACTCCATAGGCGCCTTCGCCTAATAAATCATAAACCTCATAATTATTCAATCTAAATAAAAAGGCTTTTCTATCCATGCTATTAAATATTCGACTACTATACCCCTTGAGCAAGAGATTAGAACACCAAAGACAATATATATATATATATAACTTATAAAAAAAATACAGGATAATCAACTCCTTAAGTATATACAACCCAATAAGAATTACATTAAATGATTAAAAGTTAAATTTCAAACCCCATGCATATATACTTTGACCCACTCAGATGCATACCACCAACAATAATGTTTGAACAATGTTTGATCTTAACCGATTCCTGCATAAATCACTGACCATTTAATAGATATTAACTCTGATACATCATCATACAAAAGTTTATAGATATGTACGGTATGTACATATATAATTAATCTAAAAAAGATAAAATAATACATGTGGGCGCTTAAAACGGCTCAAATGATAATAAGCGCCTATTGTTTAAAGTGTATCAGAATTTATCTCTTACTCTTTCTATCTTTTTATTTATTATAATATACTATGAAAGTTTAAACTAAAATATATACTAAATGCATTGTATATGTAACAGATTGATATTTATATATAATATATATTATATAGTGAAGATCAATATTTATATGATACTTTAATTACATATATATATGTACGTGTAATACTGTAGTCTACTACAAATATACATGTATAATATATAATACACTTTATTAACAACTATAATGCATATAAATTATGAAACATACTTAAATATACTTCAATACCCAATCATAATCCACATAGACATGTATATATATATGATCACTTATATATGTACTGTGTATATTTATATATTATAATTTATAAAGAACATTTTGCGGGGAGACGATCCCATCTTATAATTTTATTTTTTTGTGTGGTGTACAGATGTGAATATATAAATCTATACGAGAGCCAACATCGAAATGCATGTCGTTTATATAAGAATAATATGACATGACATGTAGAGAACTATTTATATCAATTTCTTCAATTTATTTTTGCAAGTTTAAGTAAATAATTTCTTGGAATTACTAATACGAATAACAACAACAACAATGTCTTCCATTGATCATAAGGTTGCTATAATTACAGGTACTAGTAGTAATTTAGGTATAAATATTGCCTATAGATTACTACATGAAGTTCCAAGTGATTGTAGATTAACAATTATAGTTACATCAAGAACACTTCCTAAAGCTAAAGAATCTATAGATAATATTAAGTCATACAATGATAGAGTGACTAAAAGGAAAGGTATATTAGAATTTGATTATCTTTTAATTGAATTTACCAATATGGTTTCAATTTTATCAGGTATTTATGAATTGAAAAAAAATTATAACAAGGTTGATTATTTATTTATTAATGCAGCTCAAGGTGTTTATGATGGAATTGACTGGATTCAAGCAACTAAAGAAAATTTGACTAACCCAGTTAAAGCGTGTACTTACCCAACTTATAAGATTCAAAAAATTGGTGTTAAATCTAAAGATGGTTTAGGTTTAGTCTTTCAAGCAAATGTATTTGGCCCATATTATTTCATTCAAAGTATTGCAGAACCTTTACTTTCTAAATCAGATGATCCAAGAGTTATTTGGATATCTTCAATCATGTCTAAACCTGAATATTTATCATTTAATGATTTACAATTATTAAAATCTGATATATCATACGAAGGTTCTAAAAGATTGGTTGATTTATTACATTTATCTGCATATCCTAAATTATTGTCAAATTACGGTATCAAACAGTACGTTACACAACCTGGTATATTTACATCTTTTTCATTTTTCAAATTTTTAAATCCATTCACTTTTTATGGTATGTTGTTACTTTTCTATATTTCAAGATTCCTTGGTTCTCCGTGGCATAATATTTCAGGTTGGACAGCTGCTAATGCACCTGTTTATGTTGCCACTAAGACCAATAAAGATGACAAGCAAGATATAAAATATGGTAGTGCTTGTGATTATAAAGGTAAAGAATATTTGAAAATTACAGAGATTGATGGTACTGGTAAAGAAGATATCTTGAAATATTTTGATGATTTGAAATTAGAGTGGGATGAGAAATTGAAAAATCAAATTACTGATACTAGAAGGGCATACTGATAATGTTATATATATATATATATATATATGAAGTACAATCGTAAGATTTATTAATAATATTATAAAGAAAACTACGCGATAAATAAGAGTAAAACAAAAAACACAAACTGAATATAAACACATAAACGGATATTGTCAAACAAGTAACTAAACAAACAAAAAAGTAAAATAATAATAATTAGAGAATAAAAAATAAGAAAAAGAGAAGGAAAAAACACACAAAAAAGAGTACGAAACACAAATTGTAAACTAGAAAAGAATGAATAAAGAATTTTAAATCGAAAGTAATAATTTATCCTTACAATTCTAAAGCCATCAAAGAACCAACAAAAGTTAAAATCAATCTAGATCTAACTTCATTGATATCTTCAGGAACTAACCAAATCAAACCACCTAATTTTCTAGCAATAGAAATAGCCAATCTTGCATTTGCGTATCTTTCTTCTTCAGTTCTACCAGCTGTAACTAAATCGTAATCCACATAACCTGGTTTTAAACCATGTAAAACATCCAATAAAAACACAGCAGTTGATAATGAAGGATCATTGAAGGATCTAATTTGTGATGATTTACCACCTTTAAGAACTTGAGCATTGGCCCACTTCAAAATTTCCATATCTGTAACTTCTTTACCGTTTGTAGAAAGTTGTAATAAAGTATTATTGATATTTCTTCTCATTAATTGCCAAACAAGACCTAAAGTTAAAACTTTATTACCATCTGTAATATCAGAACCTTCAATACCAACTAAAGAGAATCTATTAACTTTACCAACTTCAACTGCATAATTTGTATTTTCTAAAGCTTTAAATCTCATAATTTCATTACCATTTGTTGGTTTCTTATTGATATGTTTCATATCAACTGAACCTGGCATAACTTTATCAAATGCTTGTAATAAGATTGTACCATCTTTTAAATCTTCAAATAATGAAACAACTGATGGATCAACTTCTAATGAATTCAACCATAAAGTGAAAACTCTAGCTTCTCTTTCTCCTTCAGCATCAAATTCTTCAATTTCTGGTTTTTCACCTTCTTCAATTGGATCTAAACCTGGATGAGTATTAAACAAATGAGCAACAAAGGCTAAATTCAATTTTGGATTACCTGCAACTAAAGCAGTTGGAGTTAAATATTTTCTACAACCAATCTTTTCTGCATTATCTAAAACTTGTTCAGCTCTTGTTAATAAATCAGATGTTTGTAATGGAGATCTTGAACAATATTCAGGCTGTAATTGATTCAATAAAACCGTATAATTTTCACCATCATGGACATCACTACTGAAATTTGCCACTCTTCTATTCCAATTGGCAGCTTTTAAATGGTAATTGAACCATCTTAATAAGATTTGTTCAGGTGGTAATCTTAAAAATTGTTCTAAAGTTTCATCTTCTTCTAATAATCTGTACAATTCTGGATGTAATTTAATATCAATCTTACTCAATAAACCCCTTCTGATAATTTGCCAAATTAAACCCAACACTAAATGTTCTTTACCTTCAATAATATCTTCTGAATGAACATTAACAACAACACAACCAATAGCTTTAGCTGAATTTAAAACAATATTTGCATTTTCTAACATTGTGAAATTATTTAATTTTCTATTCTTCTTTGGTAAATTTAAGACTCTTGTATCAATGGTATCAGGAACAGAATCATTGATTAATTTAGATAAAAGTAAACCATCTGTAGTTTCATCAAATAATTGGAAATTTTCTAATGGTAATGGTAATCTATCACCAACATCTGGATCACCAGCTAAAACAGAATTAATATGTCTAGTGAATTCAATTCTTTCTTCGTCGTTAATTGTATGTGTTGTACCTGACTTACCAGTAACAACAACTTTAGCAGCTGCACCTGTACCTTTATGAACAAAACCTGATGAATTACCACCGGCATTTAATGGAGCTGGTGCACCACCGGATAACTTAGAACTTGCCGAAGGTGGAGGACCTTGCTTAAATTCCTTTAATTTAGCATGTAACTCAACATAATCATCCAATTCAACATGACCAGATGCATCAACACTAACTTGTTTTAATGCTTCTCTAACATCATCATATGATGCTTTACCTTCTTGTGAAACGGATTCAATAACATCCTTCTTATCAACCCAACCTTTATCATCTAAATCAATCTTTCTGAAATCATCGATAATACCGAATAGATCTTGTTGTTCCAAAATTGGAAATTTTTTCTATAAAAATTAAAACATACCTCTCATGTTAGTAAATTATTAATACCGGATGTTAAAAAAAAAAATAAACATATAAAAACATGAAACATACCTGTAGCTTAATGACATTCATTGTAAAGAAAAAGAAAACAAAAGATATATTATATCTAATTGACTTATACGAAACAACAAAAGCTAATTGTTATTAAAATACTAAAATTATAACTTGTATTGATATATATATATATACATCCATTCAGTCATCCCTTTGTTTAAACCAACAATTGCCACTACCAAATTTTTAGTAGGAGATCCCATTAAATGAAACTAAAAAAATACAAAAAAAAAATACGTAAGAAATTACGTAATATTTATTTTAGAATTTCTGTTGATGTTGCACCGTCTTTATATAATTACATAATCAAAAGTGACTGGTGGTCATTTAAAATTAATTTATAATTAAGAGGCTATGCCTTTAAATTATAAGCTCACGATTTGGGATTGCTAATGACTTGCAATTTTTGCATTTAACAGAGCCACTCTTCTACATGGTATATTACTACATACAGTTAATTAATTAAAAGAACTGAAAAAAGTTTATTTTTTATTATTATTAAATAGTATTATTTATTCGCTTGAGGGGAATTAGATAGATAGATAGATAGATATCGATCGATTATTCTCTTTCATCGTCATCTAGATTTATATAGAATTCATCATCAATCATTTCTTGTTTAACTCTTCTTCTTAAAGCATCTGATATGACTGATGATTGTTCTAAAGTGACAGAATTGTATAGTGTATCATATGGAGTTTCAAGTAAACTAATTCCGCAGTCTTGGTCAAGTTGTCCAGGTATAAATCTTCCTTTAGACAGATTTTTAGCTCTTGTTTCAATTTGTAAAGTATCCATATCTTTATCAAATTCTTCATTCAATAATTCCCAGTATTGTAATTCTTGCATGTCTAATTCTCTTAAAAAATTAGAACTATCTTGAAAGACATTTAAAAGATCCGATCTCATTAATTTTCTATTAATCATTTCTTCTTGACTAACTGGTCTTAGTGCATTCTTCATCATTTTTAATCTTTTATCAGTAGCTGAGAAAGGATCGTTGTTATAATTGTTGCTATTGTGGTCGTTATCGTTATCGTCATCTTCTTCAACTTCTTCATCAACTCCATTTATAAAATTGTTATTGAAATCACCATAATCTAAATCCATATCAAATCCTCCATGGGTTCTATTATCTTTAAATAACCCAACAAGTTCTTTCTGCGAAACACCAGGTATCTGTGAAACTAAAAGCGACCCTATCTGCTCATTCAACTTGGCATTTCTTGCATTAGTTGGTTTAATATTTGAATTTTCTTGTAGTATACTAGATCTTGTTAAATTATCACTTGGTATTATACCATGACTATTATTTGTCCTCGTTATACTTGATGATTTTTTACCGTCTTTCTTAGAAGATTTACCTGCATATTCAACATCCGATGATTCATCATATTTAGAGAAGTATAGCTTAGACGTCAGTTCTGCTTGTTCAAATGCTTTAATCTTGGATGTTCTTAATGGATGTTTAGTACTAAAAGTCTTATAGTCATATTCATTCATAAAAGATTCATCTTTTCTTATTCTCATTTGATCCGTTCTTTGTGTAGTGTTTGCATCTGTAGATGTATTTGATCTTAAACTAGATTCAGAGTATGTACTATTTGGAGTAAAATTGATAGAATTTGATTTAGAAACTAAAGTCGGCGTTATTATATTGTTTCTTTTGATGGATGTCCTTTTACTTTTACCACCTTCTGTCGGTAGTGCATTTGATGGGTGCTGGTAATGTTGTTGTTGCTGCAGCTGTTGTTGTTGTTGCTGCTGCTGCTGTTGTTGTTGTTGTTGTTGTTGTTGTTGTTGTTGTTGTTGTTGTTGCTGCTGCTGCTGCTGCTGCTGCTGCTGCTGTTGTTGTTGCGCTTGTTGTGCTTGTTGTGCTTGTTGCGCTTGTTGCGCTTGTTGCGCTTGTTGTGCTTGTAGCTGCAGTTGATGTTGATGTTGTTGTTGTAGATTGATATTATTAGTTTGTTGAGTTGAAGTTACTGGTTGTTGTAATGAGTCTTTTTGTTCATCCCTTGATGATGAAGCATTACTATTATTATATGATGAGATCCTTGTTGTTATTCCACGGAAAAGTTGCCTTCTGACATCATGCCTTGACCTATTTGACATAATGATCTATTTTATTAATATAATATGATTCGTGATAGAAAAGAGTTAAATTATGAATTAAAGTAATATACAGTTTATTAGATTGATTAAAACAATGTAGATAATATTTATATCTGTAGCTATCTATCTATTTACTTATTTATTTACTTTATTTAATATTATCGCCCATCTGCCCTAATTTCATTAATAACTTTTTTTTTCTTTTTTTAAAAAAAAAAAAACACACAAAATTAAAAACAAATGATTATATAATCATTTATATAATTTTATTAAATTTAATTTATTTTCCGTTTATGGTATTTTTTTGTTTTTTTGGTTGATATTAATTATTCCATATCGGGAAATATGGGGCAATCCATTTTGGAAAAGAATAAATAAATAATTGTTATCAATTTAAAATTATATATTTAAAATTATGTCAATCATCCATCTCTCTTAATTTTTGTTTTAAACAGTTACAACCACATCCACTAGGACACTCTATCATTTCTTCATGTTCCCACCATTGTAGAGCACATTCTGCGTGTAGTAAATGGTTACAAACAGTACAGACAACCAATCTTTTAGTAACTAATAATCCACATAAATAACATTGTCTCTTTTCTTTCTCTTGTTCCCAACCATATACTTTGGAGGGATTAGTTATCCATCCAATTTCTCCTTCGTGTTGTTTATAACGGCTTTGATTATTAATATCAGAGTAGTTAAATTTCAACATTTTGGCTCTGTTTACAGGTAATCCCCAGTAGAATAGTAATTCTGCATATTCAGATCTATACATGGCTAATTTATCAGCATCTAATGTTCCTAGTAATTCCATTGAGTAGACATGATCAAATAGATCAAGACTTTCTTCGTTGAATAATTGTACATTGACCGTTGGAGCATAATTAGTAAAACCAACTTGTTTAGTGGAAGAAGAAGTCATTGCTCTATTTATGGTTGCTGCGGGGTTACCATTGGTACTTGTCATTTTCACTGATTTTTGGAATGCTTGACTAAAAATATTACTTCCAGATGAAACAGATGAAGGAGACATGAAAGGTTGTTGAGACACCCTACTTGGAATAGGGGGATACATCGGATCTAAACTACCTGTAAAACCAGTACTATGTTTCTTTATACCTCTTCTATTTGAATAAGGATTATAGTGATCTGTTGGAGATCCACTTCTGAAACTTGAATTATCATTCGAAGATGCCGAACTGACAGATGCCAGTCTACTGAAAGGAGGAATTGGTGGTTGACCCAAATTGAATGAATTATTTATACTGTGTATTGATTTAGCATAGTTTCTATCAAATGAAATGTTATGGAAATGTTGATCTGCCAATGATCCATATTGACCAAAATTTTCAGAGTATGTAGAGACCGCCACAGATGGTTGACGAAACATCGTACTTTGCTGTGACATCAGTCTTGATGTATGCATATTTCCAGGGACGATGTCACTACTGCTTCTTTCTGGTAATGTATATGGAGTATTGATTGGAACTATGGGCCTCTCTTTATTCACTAGGTGTTCATGCATAACACATGATAACATTGCTAACATTTGAATATCACCAAGTTTCTCGTAGTACTTGAAAATCTCAGATGCTAACCATCTACCACCAAATGGATGTGACCCCCAGTAAAATCTATAATTATTTTCGAGGTCAATATTAGAAGTAGAAGTGACAAATTTGCTCAATAATTCAGATTGCATCAATATATCAATTCTAGAATCATCAATAACATTCCGATCTATCTTGACATCTTTCACCAAAACTATTGATAATAATCTCCAACATTCAGCTATGCTCTTATAGCCATGTCTTTCTGCAACTTGTGCATTATGCGCTGCCAAATTTTCAGGAGAATCACCTAAAACTCTATATTCGTATGCAAGTTCCATCTTCGCTGGAATCAAATGTCTAAAATCATAAATCTTCACAATATTCTTATTTGGTCTTCTTGAGTTATGAGTACCTTGTGAGCGTTCAGTCAATGCATTACCATACGTACCACTTCTAGCTGCTGTAGATAGTTGTCTTGTGCCAACAGCTGCTTCACGTAACATAACTGGAACTTTCGTTCTATACAATCTGTCATATTGTAGGATATCCAAGTCATTTGAAAAACTATCGTCTGAATCTTCAGAGCTACTATCATCTCCTGAATCATTCATATCGAGACTTTTATCAGCAGTGGTTATATCCATCCCATTTTCAACTTTTTTATGTTTTAATCCATTAACTAAACTGAAACCTTGTTGACCAAATCTTATTATACGTTGTTGTTCCTTCTTATCTTCTTTAGGAATAAAGAAACAAACCAAATGTCCACTAGGTGTCCAGACAGCACCACAACCCTTTGGAACAGGAGTACTATCAAATTTTGGCTTTTGATTATCCATCGATTCTGATACCATTTCATCGTCGTCATCATCAGAATCTGATGCAACGCTTACCTGTGCAGAAACCATCGAGCTTCTACTATCTTCGTCGTCGTCATATTCATCTTCTGTGCTCATAAGTTTATCATCATCATAGGGAATGGAAAATGGATCCAGTGTCAAATTATCTTCACCCTCGATATCAAGATTCACCTTTTCACCTAATAGATATCTCAAACATGGCTCTAAACAGAACCTCTTTGCAGTACAAAACTTTAAGGCAATTTCATCAAGCATTATCAAAATATCACGGCGCGTTTCATCGCTCAACTCATATGTTTTCTCAATTCTGAACTTGGGTATTCCTGTAATAGATGGGTAATTAGCTGGGAAGTCGATCAAAAGTCGTATAAAGATCAAATCATCTTTCGACTCAGCAGACCATGGTCCATTTAGAGAAATCACCAAATTACCAGTAGAGACAGAAATCCTTTCAAACCTTAATTTAGGGAACTTATGTCCAACATTACTCACTTCTTCACCCAAGTTGGCAGGCTGAGAGTTTTCATTTCCAAAACCAAAATTGTGAATATCATTACCGACAGATGCAAATGCGGATTGTCCAATTTTAACACCAGAAATCCAATTCAAATGATTAAATTGATTGTCAAACATCGAACTGTTCACCCTACTAGTCACAGCATTATCGTTTCGTTTGTGCCTTATAATCAGGTTATCGTCAGATGATATAATAGGTTCTCTCCTATATGATGTATAATCAAAGTCAAGTAATTTCTTTCCTTCGGGTAGCTTTGCATTTGGAACATAATCAAAGTTTTCATAAATGTCTTCGTGTATTGGCCATAGTCTCAAATCACAATCTGCAGACCATGTAACCAATTGAAATTCTCTATCGTCTATTGAAGTATTCGGCGAGTGTCTCGATCTCCATAAGAAATCTTTAACTGGTTCTGTGTGTCCACTAAACATATAACTTGGCTTTAATTTGGATTCCCCCACATAATCTTTAGTGTTTACAATGTATACAGAGTTATTACCACCTCTAGCTGGCATAACACCACAGCAGTGATTAGCAAATGGGACATGTCTTGCCCTACTAACAGCAAAATCGGTATTTATCGTATAGTTAGGCTCCTCTGGTGACTTCTTGTAATCCCAAGATTTAACTGTCATATCATTCGAGCATGATATTAGTTCAGTTTCTGATTCTCTACTCCAATCAAGTCCATTGATTCTAGCGTTATGTGCCTTTATTTTTTGTAATGGAATGGCACCTTTTCTAACATCCCATATAAGTATATTGTTGTCGTGAGCAGATGCTAAAATATTTGAGTTTTGATAGTTCCATTTCACTTGTGATGCAGCTGCTCTCCAATCGGCAAGTTGGTGTATAGGCCTACTAGGTGATCTTAAATCCCAGGATAAAACAAAAGTGTCGACGGAACAAGTAGCCAATAATTCAGGATGGTTAGGATGGAAATTAAGATCTGTAATTGCACGTGTATGTGAATGTAATACATGTTGAATGGCATTGTGTGAAGGTCTTTCTAGATTCCACACCATAGCCTTTTGATTTGATGTAGAAACAACCCATGCCGGTTTTTGAATGTGCGGAGACCATTGAACATCTGCAACTTCCCATGAGGTTTCATGATGTAACCACCGAGGAGCTGCAAATGGATCATCCAAGTCAATGACAAATAAACCTTTACGACCAGCGAGTACAGCATCTCTTCCATTAGGAGCAATTGACATTGTAGATAAATAATTACCATCAACTCTTAGAGAAAGTGAATTCCCAAAGGTTATGGAATTGTTAGGCGAAGTTGCCTCTACCATTTTGATGTATATATCTCAGTTTCTTATAAATTTGATTGTTTTATCTTGTATATAACCAACAATTATAACAGAAAACACTCCAACATTCATATGTGATTTTATATTCAAAACTCAAAAATTTCAATGCTATTAATTTCTGAATCTGAGTGCATAATAATACTCATTATAAAAATTCTACAGATAAAAAAAATCAAAAAAAAAAATAAAAAAGCTAAAAAAAAATAAAAAAACTAAAAGGATTTTTCTTGTTCTTAAAAGGAAGTTTTTCAAATTAATTTTCTTATATACAGAATCAGACATCTAGTTTGATAGTTCCCATAATTAGTTGATAAAGTATAAAGAAACAATTATCATGACAGAGAGCAAATCAGACACTCAAGTTGTGAAATCGTCTGGGATAAAGAGAAGGCCAGCCAGAGTGCAGTTAGATCCTGCAAGTGTGACAGCAGATACTAAGCCTGAACAATCTGGACAAGTATTCAATATCTGGTACAGTAAATGGAGTGGAGGTGAAACCAATGGTAAAGCATTATTAACACATTCAAAAACAAGATGTAATATAAGGAAAGATTCAGGTTATACTAGAGCTGATAAGTATGCTCTTCCAAACTCTATCAATAGAGATAAATTTTTCTGTCTATATTTTGCCAGAGGTTACTGTTGTAACGGTAAGAATTGTGAATATTTACACAGAATACCAACTGATACAGATTTCATTGCTCCAACTTTGGATTGTTTCGGTAGAGAAAAGTTTTCTGCTTATAGGGATGATATGTCCGGTATTGGATCCTTTACAAAAATTAATAGAACTTTGTACGTTGGTAGAATAAATTCTACAGAGGGGAATATAGACATGTTAGTGAACAAAAATTTTGGTGAATTTGGTGATATTGAAAGATCAAGAGTTGTTAAAGATAAAAAAATTGCCTTCATCACCTTCAAATTAGAATTACAAGCTCAATTTGCTAAAGAGGCTATGTATGGACAGAGTCTACAAGAAACAGATGTAAATGAAGCTTTAAATATACGGTGGGCAAATGAAGATCCAGATCCAAGAGCACAAAAAAGACAGAGAGATGAAATTGAAAGAAATGCCAAGGAGACAGCTGCAAAACTATTAGCCAACATGGAAAATGTTGAAGAGAATGCAGCTAAAAGACAGAGAATATTAGATGCAGAACAACTTGCTTTAGAACTTGCACATGATGATGAAGATAAAGTTAGTGATCACATTGAGACAAAACAAAAAACAATATGCGCAGCTGAACCTAAATCTCTCATAAATACCAGCTCTCTAAGTGTTTTCAAAAGATTACAACAAAAGCGTGCTGAGATAGATGTTGCATCTGATGCAAAATCTAGTATACAGACGATGCTTGGTGGTTACGGTAGTGATAGTGATAGTGATGAGTCTGATTAAATAGACATATAGAATTAGTGTAAATTTAGTCTACCTAATTTATGATAATGTATTTTTGTACTACATGATAGTTATTATTAGTATTAGTATTATTAATCAGTTTTCTAAAGCTTTAAAAACTTTACGTTGCGCAAGCTCGTGTCTAGCTAAATCTTCAGGACATCTTCCTTGAGGGCTTTTGGATATCATCTGTTTCAAATCATACAAAACACTACCATCATCTTTTGCATTCCATAGGGTTATTGCAGTACCACTTTTACCTGCTCTACCAGTTCTACCGATTCTATGCGTATAATCTTCAATTGATCTTGACATTTGGTAGTTGATCACAAGAGAAACATCAGGAATATCTATACCTCTACCTGCAACGTCAGTAGCAACTAATATAGATGATTCACCAGTACTCATTTGCATAATAGCTGCTTCTCTTTGCTCTTGGGTCTTGGACCCATGCATTGTTACAGCCTTGAATCCAAGTTGATACAAGTGATCAGCTACTGATTCACAGGTAACTTTGAAATTGGCAAATATGATAATAGGTGGTTTGAATCTTTTTTGTAATAGTATACTATCAAGAATTTTCAGCTTGTTGTCATCATTCTCTGAGGTTTGAATTGCATCTTGATACACAGAATCCACCGCACCACCAACTTCACCAATCATCACTATACCTGGATGATATAAAAATTTGGTTGTCACTTTTTCAATTGCAGGAGGCATAGTAGCTGTAAACATCATAGTAGTTCTCTTAGGTATTGGTTCCGTACCAAAATAGTGAGGATTTGTTGTTCCATCCGGTAAGTTCTCAAGGACTGTATTAACCTCATTTTCAAAACCCATATCTATCATTCTATCAGCTTCATCCATAACCAAGAAGAAACACTGCTCTAAGGAAATTATTTGCTTTTCAAGACAATCAACCAATCTTCCAGGAGTGGCAATTACCACCTCGACACCCGCTTCAAGTTTTTTAATATTCTCATCATAAGAGTGACCACCAATTAAAGATGCAACATTAAATCTCAATCTTGTAAATTTATTAAATTCTGTTTCAATTTGTAATGCTAACTCTCTTGTTGGAACCATAATTAAAACATATGGACCTTCAAACTTCTCTAAAGTTGGTAATTTTAAAATATAATTCAAAATTGGAATCAAAAATGCCAATGTCTTACCAGAACCAGTTTCAGCTATACCTACTATATCTCTTCCAGTTAATCCCATTGGAATGGCTGCCCTTTGAATAGGAGTCGGTTTATGGTAACCCAACGAGGTTAACTGTTCGAGAATTAATGTAGATATATCACTTTCTCTCCAAGATCTCAAAGGATTAGTCACTTTACCACCTTTGGATGTTATATCAAAATCTTCTCTCATTATTCTCCAATCTCTCTCTTTCATTGCATTCAATGGTTTTTGCGACCAATGTAAACCTTCATATTTATCTAACTCGTTGCTAGATCTTTTAGTCTTACGGTATAAGTAATCATCATCGTCAATATTGTTCTTACCTGATCTGATCTCTACCAGTGGTCTATAGTCATCCAATGTATCATCTTCAGTGGACCAGTCAAAATTGAATTTTCTCTTGTTCTTGTTATCTCCATCATTTTGCTTGGTACGTCTATTAGAGACAGACTTTTTAACGGGATAAGTTGTAGTTTTGGGCGTCCTACTCTTGTCCAAAATACTTTTCTGTTTTTCTCTTAACTTGTCAACATCTTCTTTTTCCTTCTTTTCCTTTTCTGTTTGCTCTAATTGAATTTGTTCTCTCTGATATTTAGTAAGAAACTTTGCCTTTGTTGTTTTAACCAAAGTAGTCTTTTGGGGTTTGTTAGTATTATTCTTCAATCCCAATAGGTCATCAAGTGACGGTGGTTCTTTTCTAGATAAGTTGGACATACTTATTACTAAGTATCTAAATTCAGTTCAAGACAATCCACTGAGACAGTTCTTTTGTTTTGTATAAAATAAATCCCCTTTATTTATTTATGTATGTTTCATATTAAAGATGAGATAAGAAGAAATTTAAAAATTTCGAGTGTTAATTTTTTTTTCTTTTTTTCACTTTCCCATTTGTGCGGCTTTATTTACATTAATTTTGAAATATTTTCCATGGCAAATTTGTACTACAGATCTTGTAGTATGCTACTACTACAACTACTACTACTACAGTTGGTATATATGGTGCGATTTTCTATTATTAAATTAGATTTCATGACAAGAATGGAAATAGGTTATATAGTATATATTATTAATTCACAACGCTTAATCCTTAGTTCTGAATTTTCTTCTACCGTGGAACTCTTTAACTTTGGTAACGGCTTGAGCAGCAGCTCTATCAACTGAATTGTGTAAAGCTAAGATTTCATTCTTGTTTGGAGTTTCTTTTGGAAGTTTCATTTCGATAACTTTTTCAATTCTTAAGATCAATTCTAAATCATATTGAGTGACAAGTGAAATTGATTTACCAGATCTACCAGCTCTTGCAGTTCTACCAACTCTATGGATATAAGCTTTAGAATCGGTTGGGATATCATAATTTATAACTAAATCAACAGATGGGATATCTAAACCTCTTGCAGCAACATCGGTAGCAACCAATATTTGCTTATCACCAGTTTTAAATTTATTTAAAGCTCCTAATCTTTGAGCTTGTGATAATTGACCATGTAATGGGATAGCTGAAAAACCCAAGATACGAGTTAATAATGCAACTCTTTGAGCATGTGCACATGTTCTTGTGAAAATGATTGAAGATTTACCAATATATTCATTTAGTAAATGTATTAAATATGTATTTTTGTAACCATCTGGAACAACCATTAAAGTTTGTATTAATGTATCAACTGTTGAATATTTATTATTAACTGCAATTTTAACTGGGTTAGATAAAGAAGCTCTTTGTAATTTTTCAATTTTAGAAGTTAAAGTAGCTGAGAATAAATATGTTGTTCTTTCTCTTGGAATAATTTGTAAAATTTTATCAAGCACAGGACCAAATTCCATATCTAATAATCTATCTGCTTCATCCATAACTAAGAATTTCAATGCTCTTAATGAAAAACCTTTTGTATTTTCCAAGTGATCCATAAGTCTACCTGGAGTGGCAACAATAACATGTGGTTTACGCATCAACTCTTTAGCTTGATCCATCATATCCATACCACCAACAATAGTAGAACATCTTAAACCCATATTAGATCCTAAAGCATCAAAAGTTTCTCTAATTTGATATGCTAATTCTCTAGTTGGCGCAAGAACACACGCAAAATATGGAGTTTGTGCTTCCCATAAAGCTTGTAAAATAGGAATGGCAAATGCAGCTGTCTTACCGGAACCGGTTTGAGCAATACCAATCATATCCCTACCTTTCAAACTGTGAGGTAATGATTGTGCTTGAATTGGAGTAGGAGCAGTGAAGTTTAATTTTTCAATGGCTTCTAAAATGTCTGACTTGATACCTAACTCTTTAAAAGATTTAATTTCTTCTTCTTCGCCTTCTGCAACAGTACCATCCTCAATCACAAGCTCTTCTTCTTCATCATCATCCTCAGATTCAGATTCGGATTTGGCTTCTAATTCAGCCTTCTTTTGTTGATTAGAAATCAATTTCTTCTTAAGCGCATCGATATCAACTTTAGATTGGGTCTTAACTGGTTTGCTAACCTTACCTTTAGAAGGTTTAGAAGATTTCTTAACTGCACTAGGACTCATTGTATTCTCTTGTTACTATTTGATCTATATCAATAAACAAAAACGATAATAATCTTCTCTTATAAAAAGTTCTTTTATTTTTCAGTTATTGGCATCATCTCCATACAAAAAAAGAAAAAGAAAAAAATTTAAAAAAAAAAAAAGAAAAAAAATTAAAATTTTCAGACTGTGCAAATGATTACGTAACTTTTTAAGGAAAAAAAAAATATTTTTTTTTTTTTTTTAGGAAAATTTTATTTTTTCAGATCTTTTTGCAAATAAATAAAAATTGAAATTTTATTTATTTGCCTTAAGTAGTATTTTATATTGTTGTTAGTTAAGTAAGTAAGAAACACTTATATTCAAAGATATATATAGTATTAATACGTCAAGATGGCTAAAAGAAGAGTATGTTATAGTTTTATCTTTGTTTTTTCAGTGAGATAACTTTGTTTATTAAAAGGTTTTGATTTCTTTCAGATTCTTTTTGTCTTGTTTTTAAAATTTTGAAAATCTTTTTCCTTTATATAATATACAAGTATACTAACATTCTATAATGGTGTATCACACCCCCAATTTGATTTATTACAGCAAAAGAAGAGAACTCACGTTAAGTTAAGTGATGATGACAAGTCCAAGATCCCACGTTCAATGGTGCTCCATTTGGGAACTGCTTTACAAAATCATACTTTAACACAATTGGTTAGAGATACAAGAAACATGATGCAACCTCATACAGCAATTAACCTTCGTGAAAGAAAGACAAATAAATTGAAAGATTTCGTTGTCATGGCTGGACCATTAGGTGTTTCTCAACTTATGGTTTTCAGTCAAAATGAAGATACTGGTTCAACTCATTTGAGAATGGGTACCATGCCAAGAGGTCCAACTGCCACTTTTAAAATTCAAGAATATTCTTTATCAAAAGACGTTGCTAAAATTCAAAGAACTCCAAAATCTGTTAGTAAGACAGCACCAGAATTTTTAAATCCACCATTATTAGTCATGAATGGTTTTACTAATCCTAAAACTGCAGAACCACAAGAAAAATTAGTTATAACCATGTTCCAAAACATGTTCCCTCCTATTTCACCACAAAATACAAAAGTTGGTACCATAAAGAGAGTTTTAATGTTAAATAAAGATAAAGAAACAGGAATTATAGATTTAAGACATTACGTTATAGATACCAAATTGGTTGATGTTTCAAGAAATGTTAAGAAATTAGTTAATATTAAGACGAAGTTTAACAAGAGTTTACCAAACTTATCAAAAGTTAATGATGTTGCTGATATTATATTAGATCCATATGCACAAGCTGGTTTCACATCTGATTCTGAAGTTGAAGATGATGCAGTTGTTGAAGTTGAAGATGAAAACTTATTCTCAAAGAAATCCGCTTCTATAAAACCAACAATCTCTTCTGCACAAGGTGCTGAATCAGCCTCTTCTGAAACCGCATCTCAACCAGAAGATACAAAGAGAAAGAAAGCAGTTAAATTAACTGAAGTTGGTCCAAGAATGAAATTAGAATTAATAAAAATTGAAGAAGGTGTCTGTTCCGGTAAAGTTATGTATCACTCATACATCAAGAAAACTGTCAAAGAAATCAACAAATTGGATCAATTACACGCTGTTAAGAAGAAGGAAAGAGACGCTAGAAGAAAAGAACAAGAACAAAATATTGCCAAGAAGAATGAAAAGAAATTGGCCAAGAAGCAAAGAAGAGCTGAAGCTAAAGCTAGAGGTGAAGAAGTTGAAGAAAGTAGTGATAGTGAAAGTGATGAAGATAAACCAATATTAGCTTCTGATGATGATGGTGAAGATTTATTCGATGTTGAAGATTACCAAAATAGTGATAGCGAGTAAGTAGCTCTCTAAATATTATTTTCTATATAATATATATTATATATTTGTTTTAAAAGCATTAATACGAATTACACTTGTAACCTCGCTAATGAATAATTTATATACATGTATTTACAGCTCGCTTGTTCATCTGTAAAAAAAAGAAAAGAAGGGAATTCATCTATTAGTTTCTGTGAATGTAAAACATTTACGTGGCTACTAATTGAGACCAAATATATATAATGAGTAAATTTTTTAACAAACTAAATATAAAATTGGGATAAATAAAGTGATTAAAAAGCGGTAACAACAAAAAAACGAATATATCAAAGATTAAAACAAAGACTAAAAAGATAAGGTCACTTCAAACCTGAAATAAACTATTTTCAGTTGGAAGGAGCGAATTGACTATAGTCAACCTTTAAGTTTCTCTTTTCTGTAAAGCTCCATTTATTGGCATCAAATACATTGAAATCAGAAACTTCAAATCCATCTCCACTAACCTTCACTTGCGAATGACGTTGGTACCACATAGTCTTATCAGTACTCACTCTCCATTGTCTAGAAGTCAAAAGAGATGTTGCAACATCTCTCTCGGTTTGAGACAATGCAAAATAGTAAGCATATAATAAGGTGGCAGAGTCTGTATTCTGTGCATCGACTTCAATATTTGATGAAAGTCTCAATGAGTTCCATATTGTCGACACTCTTTGAGCCTCTAGGCCTGACGGGTAAACATCATCTGCTAAAGGAGAGAAGTTTCTTGGAATTGATATCATGGATCCAATATTTGATAGAGATCCAATACGTTCTTTCTCTGGTCTATTTCTTGCGGTAACAAAAGACAAGATCGTACTTTGTATACCAGGTGGTAAAAATCTGAAATTTAGATCGTTACTTGCATCAATTTCACCTTGCGATAACACTTTTGTGTGCTTGACGGATAATATTGATGGAGGAGATATAACCTGGGATGGTGGGATAGAGGTGGCAGTGTTGGTGGTTTCCAAATTACTTCCTGGTACTGGTGCATTGGTATCCTTAGGTTTTTGTTTTTTGAGTGCCTCTAAAACACTGGCTGCATTGAGGGCATTTGTATTCAAAGGCATTCCATTTTCTTGACTATTTTCAATTGGTTTAGTCTCTGACAAACCTTGGTGTTGTTGTTGAGTAATTATTCCTGGAGGTGGAGGTGTAATTTCTGATGTTTGAGCTGAAGTCGTTTGTTGAGATGATGTAGTACTTGAAATGACTGTTGATCCATTATTAGCACTAACAGATCTTGCTGCGCTAGCTAAGTTCGTTCCCGCTGTAACGGCAGCGGACCATTTCAATTCACCAATAGGTTTTACGGGCACAGGAGCTGGTTTCAATGTGGTCATTGTTGGAATTATAGAGCTTGAATTCGTTCCCAAAGTGAAAGGTAAAGGTGTTGTGCTTGAAGGTGTTGAGTGATTACTACTGCTAGTACTTGAGTTATTCATTTCAACGGATGTTGGCTTTGAAGAAGTTTGATTTGACTGCACGGGTATTGGGGATAGTTCCTTCTTCTTAGCTTTCACGGGAGTACTCTGTTGTGATGTTTTCTCACTTATTATATCATCATCCTTTGTATGGCTATTTCCTAGTGTTGCGTGAACTTCATTGACAAATGAGTCTTCTGCATCTAAATTCAACTCATCATAAATTGTTTCATCATTTATGAAATCAGGAGTTTGGTTGTCTTCTAAGTAATATTTGATATCTTCTTGAATGTTCATCACATCATCCGGTTGTAAAATATCATTTTCTAGTAATCTCAAGACAATCTCCAACTTGCCTCTATGCCACAGATGAGTTTCCAGCATTTCTTCAATTTCAGATTTTCTCTCTTCATTTAAATACGTATTCACTTTTCTTCCTTTCTTGTTAGATAACAGCTTGTCTAATTCTGCCTCTAGAGCTTCCTCTTGGCGCACAATTTCGTCTAGACAGTTTCTAACAAATTCTGTGGCTTCGTTATCCTCTTTTGGTTGATCAAGGTTAGCTAGTGACTGATCAGAAAATGCCTTGGTTTTAGATCCTTTTTCAACAACCTTATACTTCTCCATTGCTTGTTCAACTAGTCTTCTATTTTCGTTTAATCTGTCTTTATCTTTCACTTCATTTGTTGCTTGCCATGTTTTAACTTGTTCTCTGAACCTCTGAAGTTTCTTGATTTCTTTTTTTAGATCAGACTCAAGTTTATCCTTTTGAGAAGTGTTCGAACTACTTTCATGTCTCTCATAAAGTGTATCAAAGACCTCCAATCCTTCGGTGATCTTCTTGAACACTTTGTCCATCTCTCTATAGTATGAAAATAATTGCTATGTTAGTATTAAAAATCGTAAAATTGTCTAAAAAAACGACTACTAGTCATCACTGTTATCATTCTCCAGTAGTAATATGACCTCATTGATATCACTGATACTATGAATAACTGTTATTTGAGGCATACAGGATTTGAATTGAAACAGTTTGGAAATTGAAATAGTAGTCTAGCCATGCAGCGCTGAAAAAGTATGAACTTACTGTTGAAGTTTTCTCTGCGACATTGTGATAATGAGTCAAACAATTCACAGGTTAAATATTCCCCTCTTTAGTTGATGATAGAGTGTTTATAATCTAAGAAAAATATATAATCGGCACCTTTCAGTTCTTTAAAAAACCGTAATCTGTATGTACATCAAGAGATGGTTACTGCTTAGTTGAATTCTCCTTGAAAAAAAAAAAAAAAAAAAAAAAAAAAAAAAAAAAAAAAAAAAAAAAAAAAAAAAAAAAAAAAAAAAAAAAAAAAAAAA
>JAJLSX010000010.1:23285-72873 GCA_030567815.1 Ogataea piceae | reverse complement strand
CGATTAATGTATATTGTGTGTACCTTATTTGTTCTCTTATCTCAAAGAAAAATATACGTATAAAAGTGAGCCAGTAAATAGTATAGCTACACTGCCAACTAATGAGATTGAGAAATAGAACAACAGGTTAATTCGCTTTTCTAGCTTTATTTTTAGAGAATCGACTCGTTCAGCAGATATTTCGTCATCTGTAAATGATTGTTCTGAGTTATAAGAGGAGATACCTGTTAGGTTCAAAGACAATGACAGATTTCTGAATGGTATTTCTAGGTCAATATCTGGAGCTGATAGTCTATTAGCAATTACAAGAGAAGTAGAATTGTATTTGCTATATTGAATCAAAGAATCAAGGTGATAATTTATCAAAAAGTAATTGAGCTCAGTGTTCAAGTTTTCATGGTATTTATTAAGCCCTATCATAAGATCACTGATGTTAGCAACCTGAGATGACTGATTCTCGCTACTTCCTGACTTTGGATACCAACTGAAATTGTTAGATAATATGTAGAGTTCAGAAGAGTAATTGTTAGCTGTATATATGTGAGAAGTTACCTGAATAGACTCATCCTTCAGTATCAAGCAATTGTTGAAATTTGAGATGCAGTTGAATAGTATGATAGAAATCCAGGCAGTGTAAACCAATATCTTGAAATTAGACTTCACACCAAACCAAAATGAACATACCCAAAATGTAACGGTCTCATATTTGGTATACCTAAGTGAAAGAAGATTTGTTAATATGTCACCCATTTTAAATGCTACAAGATCAATAGCCTCAAATACATAGTTCAAATGATCCTTGTTACACAAAACGGTGTCCTGAAATCTCCTCATTTGTCCGATCTCATATTTAAATTCTAACCAATCCCAAATAATATGAATCGGAAATGATAGCAAAATGATTATCCCTAAAATAATAAACGTATTTCGTGACTCTAGTTGTAGGTTAGCGGACTTTGATGAGTTATTTACAGTGGATTTTGTACTTTTCATTTTAGTATATTCATTCCAGAAGTTCTTAGTTGTAATCTCAGCATTGCTAACATCATCATTAGAAACCAGGGTAGTTATATTCCTAATTGCATCTGATATTTGCAATGAATTATTTCTGAAAGACTGAAATAGCAAAGAAGTGTTCTTCATAGCAGAGTTTTGTATCTGTTTCAACTCAGTTAGTATAGAATTTTTCTCTCGATGAAGGTTATGAAAAAGTTGATATTTTTTTTCCTTCTCTAGATCTATAGAGAAATCTTCTTTCACTCTTGTTAGAAAATTGGATATCCAGGTGTAATTAAGATTGAGTGCACTTAGATCAATGGTTTCACCTACGTATATTGCCTGATTTTCTAGGCTCGTTCTTGACTCGATCAACTTTGTACTCTGTGAACTGAGATTTTCAATCACAGTTTGATTAATGTTGTCTATGTCCTTATAGAAATTTTCAAGAATAAGTGTTTGATTAATTGAAGACAAATATCCAGTTTCTATTGTGTCATTAATATGGTTCTTCAAACTTTCAAGGGAAATGTTTAAATTGGATAACGTGTATAGTTCTATCTCTCTTAAATTTTCGCTAGTCATTGAATTCTTCCAATTGATAGGTTTAGCTAAATTTGGGAAATTAATTAGAATTTTACTTTTCACCAGTCTAGTGGAAATATTTCCTTTGACAATTGAGTTTGTGTGATCCCTGTTTATAATTCCTGAGTAGTTCACATCTAAAATATTTTCAAATGCTGATGAAATGATAGAAATAACTATTATAATAAGAGTTCCATACAAAAATGACATATTCCAAATAACCTGTATCCATCTTGACTTCAAACATAGGTACTTTGTAAGGTTTGTTGACCTGTTTTGGTCTGTAACTTCATTATTAATTCTCATCGATTGACTGGTAAAAGTAAATAAAAAGTCCCCACTAACTGAAATGTTTTGCAAGAAACATTACTCCCAGAAAGATAAACATCATTTAACTAATATATCCATGGTTTTAAATATCTCCAAAATTCAATGATAGTGAACCCCCCATGTAACACTCTCTTAATTAATATGATCGGGTTATTTCTTAAATTTACAAGTGTTAACAATTACAAAAAGGGTTCGGTTTCAAATGCGTTTCTTTTATGTGTGTAATTTATCCGCGCATATCTTGCTTAGCCCCGGTACATTAAATTATATGAATTAAAGGCGGTGGTATGTGGCGCATTAGAGTTTCTCATTTTTTTCTCTTTTTTTCTTTTTTTTTTTTTTTTTTTGAAATGTAAACAAACAAAAGGTGAAGGATTATTTATTTATTTATTTATTTTATTAGTGAATTTCACTATTTGATGTATTTTACAATTTTGGTAGTTTTCAATAGGAGTACAATTTTTATTTGTAAAATATATAGAGCTTTCTAGATCCAAATTGCTTTATAACAGAAAAGTGTACAATTGAACTACAGAATCCAAGGTATTCGGGCTGTCAATACCACATCACATAGCATTTGAATTTATTATGACGCCCACGGTAGATCCAAGTAGCTTAAGCAAGAAGCTGGCAATTTATTTGAATCAACAAGAGATAAAACCTTTACAACTTCGGTCGGAAAATCATATATTCACAGATTCCTCTCAAGATAAAGAAAAACTTCTGATAAGCAGTGATCAAAGACAATGGCAACCTGCAGAGCTTGTTATGTGTTTCATCAATGATTCTTTGAGTCAGTATGAACAAACAGGACATCTGGATCACGAAGTAGTGAGGACATTGTTTCAATGTTTCAAAGCAGTCCATAATGATACCAGTGATTTAGTGGATCGTACATTGGTACTTGAGAGGCAAATGCAATTTACTGATGCTTTGATAAAAATAGAAGACTGGGAACAGTCTCTGGCGATCATTTTACAGTCATTCAGTCAATTAAATCATCTAGTATTTAACTCAAAGTTAAAGAGTCCAGCTCAAATCACTATATTAGAAGCACTCCAAGGATTCAACTACAAACGTGAATATTCAAAGAGCACAATCACATTGGTAACCACGATACAGCAACAGGTATTAAAGTGGATTTCATATAATAACTCCGGAAAAGATTCCTCTTTAAATAAGGGGCTGCCACATCCACAAAAAATAGTAGAGTTAACTTCGATTGGAACCAATTTTTGGATGTGGTTGGCTGCTCTCGATGAAGATCAACGAAAATTAAATGCCATTGAGATTTCTAAACACTTTGTAAGACTAAGTTTCACTTTAAAGACAGTTACAAGGTTGAGTTTCATGTTTAAATCTTTAGAATATATGGCTCTCACAGGAAGTACATTTGGTGATCTAATTCAATCTACAATACAATTATCAGATATGATGATGAGAAAAAACTCAGCTGTGATCTATAAGTTTGCATCTCTGCCATTGTATCACCTTTGTCAAAGATTTAATGAGAATGATATATGTACCACTCAATTGATACCTCTCGTTGAATGCTTTAAAGCTGCCCAACCAACTACAGACTCTCTTGACTGGAGTAAGTTCTTGAACTATGATATTAATAGCTATACACTAATAGAAAACTTGGAGATCAAAGAAGATACCCCATTGCTTCTTAAATTAGTCTCCAATTTTCATGATATAGATTCTTCTTGGTTAGAACAGGTTATTGACTTGATGGGTGAAGTGAAACACTCATCTATTCTATTTGATAATGATACATTCTTTCAAAATATTCAACGCATAACAAAAAAATTAGACTTAAACAACGATCAACATCAACTATTTATTTTATCATTTTTAGACCTTGTTAAACTTAACTCATCTGGGGTTGTTTTTACATCTCCTCAAATTAGTACATTTGACCTTATAACAGTTAATTTAAAAAATTACTTTACAGATGAAAATATAGACTTCTCGCACAAATGTATAATTCTCCTTCGTCAGATTTTGAATACTAAGACGCAACTCAAAAGACTAAGGAATTTTTCAAACTTATTATATCATTGGGGAACAAGGTTGATTAAAAAGGATTACGGTAAATCTATTAGAGCGTGGATCGTATCTATAGACCTCGAGTATGATATACTATTAGCTGGAAGTCTAACACAAGATGATACATTTCCTTCACTCAAGGCAAAATCAGAAAGAATTGCTAACATGCTAGTGGAAAATGGTAAGCATGCAGATGCTTTGATGTTCTTGTCCAAAATGCTTCAAGCATTTGAACATATAAACAAATCCCTTCATTTTATGGAATGCCAGGATCTTATATCAGACAAATTAAGCGTTTCTCTGAAGCTATTTGTCAAAATAATTATTGCAGGAAAGGAGAACCTACATCTAGCAGTGTTTGGAAGTCGGGAAGCTACTCAAGTTGCAGTTGTTATTGAGTTGATAAGACTTATATCTGCCAATAATGTTACTAATAAGCAACGTATCATCTCAACACTGATTGTGGAAGCTAAAAATAATTTAAGAGATAATGGTTTGTTCCTTTACCTTCTTTCTTCGATTTCATTTTGCATCGAATTCAATATCACTATTAAATCTGTTGACGATCTACAGTTCTCAGCAGAATCTGAAGTTTATTTATATAAAGACTTGATTTCCTCTCATATCCATATACTTCAGTGCTGTGCTAGCGCTGATGTGGATCAGTTTGTTCTACAACAGGCATTGATTTTGATAACTCGTTGGAGTGATCAACAAGACATTAAATTTATTCCAAAATATGAATTCAATGTCATAATGATAGTAATACAACTTCTCAAGTATCACAGAGCATATTCCTCAGTGTATGATCTAGTTGAGAAATATTATATTCCTCGAGTTCAACTTTTGAGTGATGAACAGTTATTTGCATTCCGTGTTGAACAGGTAGAATCTTCTCTGGTGTTGAACAACCTGAAAAATGTGTCACATAACTTACAAAAGATAGAACTATTTTCTGTGTCATCGGGCAACAAGCAGTATATGCTTAGATATATGTTGTTAAACTACGAATACATGATAGAAACCAAGAATAGCGATACATTATCTCACTTTGATAATTTGTTACAACTACTTGGCACAGATACAGGTTTCAGTGTTTCCAAACAAACTTCAAAATCGGATGTTATTAATTTATTAATGATGTTGTCCCAGTTTTCTCGTCTAACATCAAAACTGTATCATCAATCTACTGACTATATAGGGGCTATTATGAACTCCAAAAGATCCTTAAGAATTTTGCAATCAGTTTTGAAAAATTTCTTGCTTCAAAATGCGACATACTCTGGACTAAGTTGGTTAAGTAAGACGTGCTTCAAGCTTCAATTATCAACTAGTATGCTGCTAACATACGAAGGACTTCTCGAAACATTGATAGAGACTGGACTAGGAAAAGATTTTGAATTTTTCAGATCTGAGAATGAATTTTTTTTAGAAAGCCAACTTTCTCCGTTTGTTCAGTGTTACTACATGCTCAAATTTTCTCAATACGAGATATATAGAGATGACATAGTGAAATCAAATAAGTATTTACTACAGGCTTGTCAAATATATGAATCATTACAGATTCCTAATCACTTGTTGGAGTTTGAATACTTGACTACAAACGAACTATTCTATCAGTATTCTTCGCAGGAGGAGAAACGCGTACTCTACTCTCATAAACTTGAAAGATTTATGGATTTCACTACGGGTTCTGACTTCACGCGTTATACAGATAGATCTTACATTCTTGAAAGGTTCCATGAAATAAAATTCAGGAGGTCACTATCTAGTTTAAAAGGAAATGCCCCAATTAGCATTTCTCAAGAGTCAGACTTGGATCAAACATCAAAACTTTTACTAATTAGAAGTCAATTCAATGCATGTGTGGACATGCTTTCAAATGATCCAATGTCGTCAACTTTGAAAGACTCTTCGATATTGATATCTTTACCAATCGATTCACATAAAGTTCAATCTTATACCCCACAAATATCAAAAGTAGTGAAATTGTTCCAAGAATGCCGTGTCTCTATTGAGGAACAACTCCTTCTTCATAATTCCATTCTCACTTATAAAGAATTATTACGTCTTCAATCAATAACATTATCAGTTTTGTCTACTATTTCATCTTCAAGTATCTCGAGAGATGACCTACAAAGAGTTATCCAACTTGAAGACGAAGCTATTAATAGGTCATTGAGATTTGAAAAATTGCTCTCTATTACCGTTGAGTCTCCTAATAGTTTGATTCCAGAATCCTCTGATATTAATTCTCTTCCAATAATCAATTCAAATTCCTTGTTTCAAGAAACATGTCAAGTACTTCCATCAGACTGGATGGTTGTCACTATTGATATCTGTTCTATCACTGGTGATTTGATGCTATCAAAATTGACATCAATGATGGCCAGCCCACTTATCATAAGATTGCCTTTGAATCGACACTCGGCCCGGGTTATAGATCAAAAGACATTCACTATCATCGATGCAAAAAAAGAGTTATCTGATATTATTCTTGAGAGTGATCACTCTACCAAAGTTGAGGTCACTTCAAAAGTCAAAACCAAAGAAGAAAAAGTTAATTGGTGGAACAAAAGAAAAGAACTAGATAGTAGATTATCAAATTTATTGGTTAAGATTGAATCAAATTGGTTATGTGGTTTCAAAAGTATTTTTGGAACAGCTAAAATTGAGCAGAGAGATATCGATGCATTTGAGAAGAAGGTTTACAGTATCTTAGCGGACCATATACCTTCCAGAAATCTCCTGATGAAAAGGAAAGTGAAAGAAAATGTTGATGTTGATCAATACATCTTCGAGATGATGCTTCAATTGAATAACTTTGATAATGTTACTGATGGCCTGGAGGATTTAGTATATCTTGTGCTTGACTCCATATCATTCCAAGGAGAAACCGTTGCATATGATGAAATTGATTTTGAACAATTATGTTCTGATATTATGACTGAAATAAAGGTTTATAACCCACTTGCATCTAAAAAGAAGGTTTGTATAAACAATATCATTCTAATCCCATCAAAGGAGTGTGTCAAGATCCCTTGGGAATCATTACCATGTATGCGTAAAGCATCTGTAACTAGAATGCCGTCAATAAGTATGCTTCATGAATGTTTAACAAAAAGTCAAAAATTATTGGATGTTGGAATTGACCCAAACAAAGGATATTATGTTATCAATCCTGGGGGTGACCTAAAAAGAACAGAGAATAACTTCAAGGAGTCGTTTACCAGTATGGCTGGCTGGCAAGGTATTGTTGGTGAGAAGCCATTAGAGGATGAAATCAAGCGTGGATTGGACTCGTCTAATCTATATGTTTATCTGGGACACGGCGGTGGAGAGCAATATGTTAAATCTAAGACTGTCAAGTCTATGTATAACATCCCACCTACTTTGTTACTAGGATGTTCATCGGGTAATTTACAAATTGATGGGATTTTTGAGCCTTACGGTACTGTTTATAACTACCTGATGGGAGGTTCTTCTATGGTTTTGGTCAACCTATGGGATGTTACCGATAAAGATATCGATAAGTTTACAATAAATATGTTCAAGAAATGGGGTTTATTGATTGATTACGATTCATTTGACTCTTTAACTATGGATGGAGATGATGACACTTTGACCCTGAACGAGGCAATGGTGCAAAGTAGAGATGTGTGTATTTTGAAATACTTGAATGGTGCAGCACCAGTATTATATGGGTTACCACTGAAAATTAAAAACAACTAAAGTTAAGTGAAATGGAAAAAATATTAGTGATATATTTGTACATAAAGTGGTATAATAATCTAAATGAAACGGTTATTTTGAAAGCGAGTTTTCTAAAAACATTGAAATTTTGTAAATATTTGTTAAAAAGTCTTTAGATTTATTTGTATATGGGAATGCAACAATACTATGGTGTTGTTTATCAATGGCGCACAACTCTTGTAAATTTTGATAAACCTCTTGGTGATTCTTCAACATGAATGGTACATTAATCAAGGTGATAACTGCCCCAGTTTCATCCAATTGTACATATTTGTAAACAGACTGGCAATCTTCATCAAATGAAAGTAATAGTTGAGCAGTATTCAAATCTGACGTTTGTATACTAGCATTACCACTCTTCAATGAGTCCATGGATTCTACCAATTGGTCAATAAGAATCCTAGTTATCACTTCAGGAGTCTTTGGTAACCATCCGGTAACCCCATTAAACTCTGAGTGTGGAGGTAAAAGAACAGAAGTCAGTGGTATATTTTCTAGTTTCTTACCTTTGGCTTGATATTGTTTATCGACCGTCTCAAAGAACTCCAATGAAAGTGGGTAATATGAGATAGGTTCATCTGGCGTCTGTTTTTTCTTTTCTATCAATGGTACAATGGAATGGGTAAGTCTAGATTTGGGAGATATAGCATGCTTGACTAGTCTCATCGGTATCATGAAGTCTTTCGGTAGCGTAACCCTTGATAAAACACATAGTCTAGTAGGAGATAACAACTGATTTGCATATATATTAGATGATAAATCTTGGTATGATTGTATTCTATTATCCTGTTCCAAGTATCTCTTCTTCTTCACCCATTTGTAAGGTTTCTGGAAAACTGGGGATTTTATAATCTCAGATGTGTCCAAGTGATGGAGCACAGTTCTTCTAGAACTTTTGTTCTTTATGGGTATTCTCGGTATTCTCATATTGTTATCATATTCTACCACATAATTGAACTTTTTCTGTGTATAAACATTGGATCAGGATGCACCTATGCAAATAAACGTGAGTTTTGTTAAGGCATCACATCCTCCTCCCCTTCCCCCAAAGCCATACAAAAAAAAAAATTATAAAAAAAGAAAAAAAAATTAAAATCTGAAAGTCTGAAAAATCTTTGAAAATCTAAAAAAAAAAAGTTTGAGATTTAATTGAATATTTGGGGTAGTTTTATAAAAAGTACGTCTAACTTTGTGAACAAATTTGAGTTTAAAATTCAACTATTAACAATATAGTATCAATGTTTTCCAGAATTAGTACTAGGATATTATTAAAGAGTATAAACTCACTCCCAGGGAAAGAGATTCAGCTTCGATTTTTCTCAAGTGAACATATCGCTCCTAAAGATGCATTCAGAGAAGCCATGTCATCTCTTGGATCACAAGGTAAGTAATATATCAATTATATTTTATAAGTAACTCTATACTAACATTTTTTTTTTCAGCCATGATTCTAACTGCCCCATTCTTAGGTGTTTCTAATCCTTCAAACTTCCATGGAATGACACTATCTTCAGTTTGTTCGTTGACCGTTAATCCAGAACCTTTAGTTCAATTCAACTTACAAGTTCCATCTAAAACCTCGGAGCAACTACATAATTATAAGTTTTTAGCACTCCATATCATGAAACCAAATGAAGATTCGGTGAGGTTGGCTAGAATCTTCTCAAGAGGGATAAAACTAAATAAAGGAACAAATAAGCACGAATATACAAAACCATTTGAAGAATTGGATAAATCAGAATGGGCAATCTATGATGATGGCAGTAAACCTCCATTGTCTATGAATCCTACCCATGATAATACTTTCATTGATGATATCAATTTAAACCTACCCATATTAACACAAAATTCAGAAAGAATCTTAATATGTGAAAAACATAAAGTCTTTAGAGTTTACAACCATGAAATTTGGACTTGTAAAGTTAGAGATATAATAGTTAATAAAGATCTTGATGATAATGAGAAAAGTGGTGGTTTATTATACTTCAATAGAAAATTTCACAAGATTGGTCAATTCTTCAAAGAACCTACAGATCTTTCCTAAACAATGCACAAACATTATATATACTTACTCTTTATATCGCATATTTCCTTGTACATTACTCGTTTTTAAATCATAAAAGAATACATATTTTTTGTCTTTTTCAAAATATTAATTATATATACACATTTAAAAATTCATTAATTAATTAAAAAATTTGTATGCTGCATTACTACTATACAAAAAAAATGCCATAATCATCATCATTTTCCACCCGGGAGAGAATGTAATTTTTCTTTTTTTATTATTATTATCATTTGTTGTGTTTTAGTTTGATTTATTCGTTTCTTGCCTGTTTTTCAAATTTAGCAATATCGTTAACTAAAACTTTATACTTTTCATTTCTTTGATCAAGTCTAACTTTTCTTCTGTCTTGTCTAAATTTAATCTCTTGAGCTTTCAAGTTATCCAAGTCTTCGGAAAGTTTTTTCAGATCATTCTTCAATTTTAGTTCCTTGTTTAAGAGTTTTTCTTTCTTTTGAGTTAACATTGATTTTTCATTGTTGATACTTTTAATTATGTTTAATTTTTCATCAATTTTAGTGTTGTACTGATTTTCAAAAGCTGTAAAATTTCTTAATTCAGATTCAAATATTCTTTTCTCATCAAAGTATCTTTCATCAACTTCTGCTTGTCTTGTATATAATTCTTCTGATCTTTGTGATAAATCAGTAATCTTATGTTCAGACTTAGCAACTGCTTGTCTTAAAGATTCAACTTTTTTATAATTTCTACTTTCATCACTTAAATTTGTTCTATTATTTAAATTTTCAATTTCAGTTTTCAAAGATGCAGATTTTTTTCTCCAATCTGCTTTTAATTTTTTCAGTTTTAATTTTTCACGATCAATTGCAGATTGAGTAGTAACAACAGATTCTTGTAAAGTTGCCAATGGAGTTGAAGGTTTTGATTCTGTCAATATACGATTTTTATGAACTGTACTAACTGTAGTTGTAGCCAATAATTCTTGTTCCAATTTATTGGTAACATTGATAAAATCGATATCATATTGAGATAATGGACTTAAACCACTGACAATGACAAGTTCTCTTCCATTTAAACCTGAAGATGAAGTTTGATTCCATTCAATACCATTAACTGTAACTAAAAGTTGATCAACAAGAACATTACGTAGTTCGAAAGCAATTGTAGTTTCACCAATGTACCAGATAAAACATTGAGTAGACGTTGTAAAAGATCTATCGTAATCATCATTTCTTCTACCTGTTGTAACCAGTGCATTATTTTGATAATATTCTCCAGAGTATAAATCTTGACTATCAAACATGGTTTTAGCAGCTGACATAAATGCCCAAATAGGTTGATGTGCTCTATTACTTATGTATCTAATTTTTTTTTCTAAATAAGGATTCCATTTAGTCTTTGAAGAAGAAGAGGATGAAGATGAAACTTGACCATTAGTTGAAGGTGATGACGATGACAAAGAGGATGAATTTGATGAAGATGATGGTGACGATGAAGGTATCGATGATGACGGTAATTGTGAAGATGAATATGTTGAAAATGATGCTGAATATGGAGATGATGAAGGTAGAGATGAAGCTAATGAAGATGAATTTGATATATTAAATGATGGGAATAGGGCAACTTTACAATAATTTTCGAAATTTTGAGCAACAACAAGTGTTGCTGATGATATATCATTCATATTTATAATTTGATGATCAACAGGGAATGAAGCAGGTGTTGAATCATTTGAATCATTGTTATTTATATCGGAAGAAGTTGAAGAAGTTGTTGATGATAAATCATTTGAAAGTAATATTGTGGGTAATTTAGATTTAGAAATTTCAGGGGATATATGAATAGTTCTAATTTCTTCTGATGATGAATTTGAATTTATAACTTGAAATGTTGTATTTGAAGTTGTTGATGTGGATGTGGATGTATTATTATTGTTGTTGTTTTTGGAAATATGTAAACGAGATGGCATTGAAACACTTGTAAATGTATCTAATGTTTTAGAAATATTATTAACAAAGACCCATTTTTGTAATAAAGGATTTAAATTATGCATAATTGTATAAATTGATAAAGTTGAATATGAAATTTCAATTAAATGTTCAAAACCAAATCTTAATCTATTTGAATGATTATTTTGAGAAATTGATAAATAAAATAAAAGTGTTTTCAGTGGTTTTTTAGGATATCTTAAATAATCTGAATAAATCATTTCATTTGATAAATCTGATGATGATTTAATTTCATTCATAATATTGAATAAGAAATAATGAATCGAATGTTTAACTATATTGTCACTTATTAATAGTATTGCGCATGATAGTAAAGCATTTAAAACATATCTATGTTTTGTTGAAGCTAAATTTGAAGCAATGAAAGCCTTTGCCAATAAATGTGAAAAATCTAATAGAGTTGGATTTATAATCAAAGTACAAATTGCAATTAAGAAATCAAACAATAGCCAACAAAAAAGTGATATTAATGAAATGAAACGACCACTTCCAACACTCCCACTACCTCCAATACTACTACCACTTCCAACACCACTACCACCTCCAGTACTACTACTACCACCTCCATTGCCTATTCCAACACCACTATTGTTATTCTTTGATGAAGATATACTTGTATCTTGTGTATGTAAACCATTCAATGTATGCTTAAAGACTAATGATAACGTTGAACCAACAAAAGTTGATGATCCCAATAAAATATATAAAGATAAAAATAAAACACTTAACCAATTTGGTAATATTGATGTTATTGAAAGGATCGATAGCGTATCCAATAATGGATATGGTGTAATCACCGATCCGACAGTTGATGAACCAGCATTACCAGAATCCATTCGAGTATGAAAATAAATAAATAACGAAAAACGGAAAAAAAAAGAGAGAACAAAAACAAAAAGCGCAAATCAAATCAAAAAAAAACACACACAAGTACCAAATGAAGTACTTTTTTTTCTAAAAGTTAATTGTTTATGGATAATAATGACAGTAACAGTTGTAGTTAAATCAAATTGAATAGGTAATACAATAATAATATAATAAATTAAATCAATAAATACAATAAAATCACCACCTACCAACAAATAAATAACACAAACCTATCTATAATACACATAGACACACCTAACCAATGATGTGACTAACAGTAATTATCTAATCTTGTAATTAGTTATAATAATAATGAAAAGAGGGAAACAAAGGAAATGGAAAAGCAAAAGAAGGCAACTTCAAACACAATGAGATGAGTGGGACTTTTTTTGACTTTAATTTTCCTCTGTATTTTCCCAAAATTTTTCTAAAGAAATTTTTCTTTTTTTTCTTTGTGTGTATTAATTTCTCCCTTTTAAAGGGGAGTTTTTACACAGGGGATCAAATTTTAAATCATCCGTCATTTCCCCGGTAAATTTTTATTTTATAATGGGGGAGGGGGGACCTTGGCCACCGGGGCCAAATATATATATATCCCCTGTCGATCGAGATCGAGATCCGTATATGGGGGCCATCGATCGCTCCCGGCCTGAAATTTTTAATTTCAACAGCGGGCATTTTTGTTTTTTTAGTTGGGCCTTCTTTTTATTTTGGGTCATTAGATAATATATTATGTAATATTTTTCAAGTGGGCGGTGAATGAAAAAATATATATTAACAATATTTGCGTCGATTTTGATGGGTCGTTCGACGTGATAATATACTTTTTATTAATTTAACTCACTCAACATGTATAATATATATATATAATTTATAACTCCATCGATGATTCAATATTATAATTTTTGGTACACATATATTCAGTCATCATATACAAGTTTATATATACGTATTCCTGTTGTTTTCTTCTTGTTGGTATATTATTTAAGATGTCATTACAAACCATTAAATTTGATGAAAAGACTTTTAAACTTTCAATTTTGAATCAGTTGTTAGTTCCATATCAAACAATTTTTTTAGATATTGATTCAATTGCACCAGATGTTAATTTAGGTAAAGATTCATTTTCAGGTTATGATGCTATTAAAGGTATGTATACCAGAGGTGCGCCAGCTATTATGTTAGTTGGTTGTTTTTCAATTGTCGTTGAGTTAAATCAAGTTATTAATGATGGAAAATCAGAGATCTTTGGCTATGATTTAAATAATTTTTCAAATTTTAAATTAAAATTAGTGGAAAGAATCGATAATTTAATTGAATCAAGACCAACTGCAGTTAATTTATTAAATGCTTGTAATAAGATTAAATCATTAATCATTCCAAAGACTAAAGATTTAAAAGATTTATTTGAATCAGTCTTGGAATTTAGTGTTAAATTATACAAAGATGATTTAGAATCAAATTATAAGATTGGTGAAAATGGTGTTAAATACATCTATAGTGAGTTGGAAAAGGAAAATTTTAAAGGTGATTTTTCAGTTTTAACAATCTGTAATACTGGTTCATTGGCAACTTCAGGTTATGGTACAGCATTAGGTATTATTAGAGCATTACATGAAAAATCATTAAATTCAACAGATGATGATAAATTTAAAATGTCTCATGTTTATGCATGTGAAACTAGACCTTATAACCAAGGTGCAAGATTAACTTCATATGAGTTAGATTTTGAAAAAATCCCATTCTCTTTAATTACAGATTCAATGGTTTCATTTTTAATTGATTCTTTACATAGAAAAATTCCAAATAGAGGTTTAAAAGATTTAGCTCCAATTAAATTTATTATTGTTGGTTCAGATAGAATTGTGGTTAATGGTGATTTAGCTAATAAGATTGGTACTTTCCAATTATCTTTAATTGCATCTCAATACGATTCAGTTAAATTTATAGGTGCTGCTCCAATAACAACCGTTGATTTTAAAACTTTAACTGGTGATGATATTAAGATTGAACAAAGACCAAAGAATGAATTGACTGAGTTAATGGGTGGTGAATTGGATTCAAATGGTGAATATGTTATCAATTCAGATGATAATCAAGTTAAATTAACTAAAATTAAATTAACTCCTCAAGGTATTGATACTTGGAATCCTTCATTCGATGTTACTCCTCATAGATTTATCGATTGTATAGTAACTGAAAAAGATTACGTCTTGAAAGATGAATCTGGAAGTTTCCATTTCAAAGAATAATTACTTTTTTTTTATATATATAGATAATAGTAGTTTCATTCATATATATATATATATATATATATATATAAATTTGAGAAGGAAAAATAAAAAAGAACAATAATATACTAATTAAAACAAAGTTACAACAGAAAATAGAAAGAGAGGAGGAGGAGGGAAAAAAAGTAATTTTGATAAAAAAAAGACAAAATAGTAATATAAAAAGGGAAGAATATAAAAACAAAAACACTTTAGCTTAATAACAAGAAACCCACATTAACTTTAGAAACCACCATTACCAAAGCCTAATCCTGTAGGTTGAAATCCTAAGCCTGGAGCAGGTGCAGCACCAGAACCATTAGTTAACAACAATCTTTGGCCCAAGATTGGAGTTTGGTCTTCTTCATTTTGAATTTCTTTGGATTGTCTATCTTTCAAGTCGGAATAAAGTTCATTTAATTTATCTTGATTCTCCTTTGCGATACAGATTTGGTATGGCTTGATGTAATCACCCAAGTTATTCAACCAAGATAATTCCAAGACAACATCGTAGGAGACCAAGTGATAACATGAGAATAAAGTGGCAACAAAGCATTCCTTATTACCGGTTTCAACAAAGTATGTTAATAATTCAGTAGCAACTTTACCATTTGATGAAACTGAAGCTGTTTCAATGGCATCTGACCATAATTTATCAGCTTTTAATAATGAAATAGCCTTGTTCCATTTCTTATTGTTTCTATAGATAATGGCAGCAATTTGTCTGAAGAAGATTAAATCATGTTTTTCTAATCTTTCAGCTAAACCTAAGTGGTCAAACTTATCGTGAGCATCAATGACTGATCTTAATGACTTGTGGTCTTCTTCTTCGATTAATAAATCGTGGTATGCTTGGTTAACAACAGAATTGTTCTTTTCTAAGATAGAAATCAAGAATGGCTTAACTAATGGTAAGTTATCGGATTTTTGGAAAATCTTAACAACTCTTGGAACATCTAATCTTGGAACTAAGACTGCTAATAAATCATTTAATAAAGTTGGATGTAAGTTAACGTAAAAGTTAATGGCTTTGTAGTAAATTTCTAAGTTAGCAACCTTGACAATGATTTCTTTGAATGATGAGTGTTCGAAAGCAGTTTCTGATCTTTCAATAACAGCTAAAGCAGCATTATCCCATTCATCATAGTGACAGTATAAGAAGATTAATTCAGGCCATAAGTGAGCATCTTCACATGCTCTGATAACCTTTGGAATATTAATTCTTGACCAGAATAATTTCAAGTGTTCCATGGTCTTTGATGGTTCGTATTTAGTATATAAAATAGCAAGTTCAGTAAACATACCCATGTGAGCTCTTTCTAATGATAAACCAGTTTCAAATAATGAGATTAATTGAGAGAAGTAACCATTGTATTCGTATTGGTTGACTAATTCATCCAATTCTTCAGCGTGAACAATCAAGTTCAAACCACACATTTGTGCTAATCTGAATTCCTTGTTTTCAATACATGCTTGATTAACTTGTTTCCAGACTTCAGTGTTGGATGCTTTTCTGGCACAGTCAACAGCAGATTGATAATCTTTCAAGTAAACTAAAGTAGAAGCTAATTTAGAGTAGTTTGAAATGTTTGAGAAAATCAGCTTAGCAGCATCATAGTTGGCATCAGAGTAAAGTCTATCACCAATAATATCCAAGTCTGCAACATTTGATAATTGTAAGAACTTTTCAATTTCATTTAATTTTCCTAAGTTGGCATATGCATTAATGATAGCACCATCAATCTTTGGTTCTCTTAAAGTTTGTCTAGCCATTGTTAAGAATGGAACTAATTCTTCTTCTTTACCGGCATGTTCAGCAATTTCAATAACGTTTTCAAAGTTAGATGGATCGTTGGCCTTTAAGTAAGATTGGATAGCTTCTGGAATTCTTAAACCATTCAATTGGGCAGCACCTAATTGTGACCAAATTTCGGTGGATTCTAACTTTTCAGCATATTCTTCACCTCTATCTAATGATAAGATATCTTCAACAAGAACTTTCAAAGCATCAGAGTGTTTTTCAAATTTGTCGTAAATTTCAAATGCTTCTTCATTCAAACCAGCTTCAATACATAATGGAGCAACTTCTTCTGGGTCATATGAATCAATCTTTTCAATATATGATGAAACTCTTGACTTGTCAACCTTGATAGCAGTTAAAATTAATAATGCCTGTAAAGATGGGTTATCGTTGAATGGAGATGGTTCTAAAATAATCTTTTCTAATAATTCAATCAATTCACTTGGTAAGTCATTTTCCATAAAAGCCTTGACTGCAATTGAAATAGGTTCAGGGTCTTCTAATTCAGGAATTGCGGTACCAATGACTTGGTCGATTAATTGTCTACGGTGGATGTTTTCATCGGATAAAACAACTGACCATAATGGTAATTCAGATCTCTTTAATAAGTATCTTGCTTGGTATTTGTACATTGAGTTTTCATTGGTGATCTTGATTAATTCATTATCATTCAAACCCTTGTCGTAGGCAATGTAAGCCAAGTATGGATCTCTCTTTTCACAGTACTTACCAACAACTAAGGTATCATACTCTTCATTTTCAGTCAAGAACTTTTCTGGATTATTGTTTGAATCAATGTAAATCTTAGCTAAGGTATCATATACAGCCTTATCAGCTGCACCACTTTGTAAAGTAGCTTCTAAGAATGGTAATAAGATCTTTAATCTGTTTCTCTTTTCAACTTCTTCAACTAATTCAGCAATTGGAACTTGACCTAAAACAGATTGTAACAATGATTTAATAATTGATTCTTCACAGTCAACATCAAGTAAACCAGCAATAACTTGAGGAGTCTTTGATGGGTTAACTTGTTGAACATAAACTTCAATAAACTTGAAGAATTGGTTCTTGTATAAGTATAAGACCAAATCATGAACAAAGTTATATCTATCACAAACAACAATTAATGGTAATTGATCTTCTAATTTGGCTTCTTTCAAAAAGTTTTTAACTTTTTCACCATTATAAACATTGTTATCTCTAACAATTCTTTCAATTTCTTTAACTTGACCTAACTTAGCAGCACATTGGATGTATTTTAAGACAACTTCAGCATCTTGAGTAACGTTAACAATGGAAGATAAGTAGTAGTATAAACCTTCAGATGACTTGAAATCTTCAAAGATCTTAATTAAAGTGATAGGACCAATTAATTCAGAGTATTTTGTAGCAACTTGAATAACAACTTGTAAGTTTTGAGCCAAGTTACCGGATAACATTTCTCTCAAACATGCAACTGTTTGTTCAACGTTTAATTTACCAAAGTAAGCAACTAACCAATCAACAGGTAAAGCATTTGAATGAACGATAACTCTCTTGATATCCTTAATATCTTCGTAATGTTCCAATGCTCTTTGATATAAACCTGCCTTTTCACATAATGCTGCAATGGTAGGTTTATCGTAGTGAGAGAACATAGCATTACCTAAGATAGCATCAGCAACTTGTGGAGCATGTAATAAGTTAACTTCTAATAATCTTGTTTGTAAATGACCTTCAGCTGGTTTATCATCTTTCAAAGCATCTAATAAGAAAGCAGTACCTTGTTGAATATAGTTTTGAGATAAGAAAATATCAGCAACTTGTTGAATATCTAATTCTGGTTGAGATGATAATAATTGAGTGGCGAATTCAGCAGCTTTATCAGGATTAACTCTCAAGATGTTTTGAATCAAAACGGTGAAATTTGGATGATAATTAGAAGTTTCACAGTATGGTAAAATCTTATCAAATTGACCTAATTCACCTAATGATGTAACAACTTTAGCTGGAACTTCAGATTTGTAATAAACAGCTAATGCTAAAGTTGTGTTAAATGGTTTTATTAAATCACCTAATTCTTCAGAATAGTCCAATTTATTTTCTTTCAGGTATTTTTCTAATGTTTCAAATCTACTTTGTTGTAATAAAGGTCTAACTAATTCTAAAGTTTCAAATTTATTTAATGAACCTCTATCCAATAAATAAACTAAATATTGTAAAATTGGAGCAGCTTGACCTTGTTGAGTTGGTAATGCCTTTAATCTAGAAATTGTATCAGGAGTTCTTAATTGAGCGGAAGAAGCTGCAATCTTAACAGCAGATTGATAATCACCAGAACTTATAGATTGATTAAATTGTTGAGAAAATAATGATTCAGCACCTGGTAATCCACCTCTTGAAGCTAAATTTAAAGCTAATTCAACATCACCCAAGTTTTGTAAAATATATGGAATGATTCTATCAGTTGCAATTTCAACGGCCAAGACAGCACCACTTCTATTAACTGTAATAATACCAGTATTTTCATTAAAATTGGTAGCTGAAAAAATTGGATCTGATGAAATTCTAGTTAAGAAAACTTTTTTACCTGTTTCTAAATCATATAAATGAATAAAACCAAATTTAGTTAAAACATAAACGACACCATATTTATTTGAAACTTGAATTGAAACTGGGAAATCATTTGAAATTTCAGCAGGGAAGAAAATATCAGCAGATTTTTTTGGGAAAGCTGGAGCACCTTCTTGATGATCAATTTCTAAAATATGTAAGTTACCACCATCTGTAGTTCTTGAAGCACATGCAAATAATTGAGTATCAACTGAAGAATTTTGTAATTTAAATTTAGCAAAAGCACAAACGTGACCTTCAATTGGTTGAGAGACATTTCTAGCTTTTGAATATAATTGAATATGACCAACAATTTTACCATTTTCTTGTGCAATACCAGATAATGCAAACCATGATAAATCTTCATTTGCAACAAATTGAGTTAATTGACAATTTGCTAATGAAACATGTCTTGATGTTAATTGAACAGGGCCATTTTCAGTACCATCAAATACATTCCATGTATACATTGAAGAAGCAGTAACTAAACCAATTGTTGTATCATTAAGCCATTTCCAAAAAATAATTGGCTCATTGGTAATATTTGACTTTAATCTTTGTTTATTTCCTAAATTGAAAACTTGTAAAGTTGTACCATTTGCTCTAAGAGCGATAACATTTTGATTTGGATGCATGATAACAGAATCAGCAGTCATTGATTTTCTTGTCAATTGATTATTATTCTTTAAATCAACAATTGCAACAGAATTTCCACTATCGGATGTTTCTCTAATACAAACATAATGATCAGATTCTAAAGTTGTTGACATAAAATTGAACGCTTGTGGGTTAATACCCAAAGACGTCAATTGAACAACATCAATTAGATCAATTGGAGGATTGTCCATTGTAATTTATATATATATAAACAGTTTATTTTGAAAAATTGAATAAAAATTGAATAATTTATTTATAGAAAAACAAAAATAAAATATATGTATATATATATATATATAATTGTAATTAATTAAAACATAAATAATAGTATAATGGTATTATGGTTGATGATTTGTCTTCAAAATTCACTATAGCGGATAATTTATTATTTAAAATTCAAGAGGGAAATCAAACAGAAAGACAATTGGCAGATTATACAGTGTAAATAACTCATATTTTACTATGTAGATTACGTAATATTAAAATTAATAGTGGCAAAAATATTCACTTTCAAATTAATGATTATATAATCACAAAAATTATATAATGCATGCAAATTGTCTCTGTCAATTTATAATTATGGGCGTTTTCTTTTTGATTTAGTCGTGTGTATATTAACTAATTACATTTTGTTCTCATTCACAAAATTTCAGATGATACATCTGTACACCATTGTTTAATCCTTTGTATTTTTGTGTTTTTGTGTGTTTTTTTTTCGAATATTGAAACTGCCATATATTATATATAAGTATATGCTAACAGTAACTATATCAACTTTTAAATTACTAGTTGGTAGGAAATCAATTTATATTTGAAACTATTTTAATTATAAGTAACTTCCGAATTAATATATGATCGGATTATAATAGAAAATTTTGTGTTATCTAATATATTATATAATCCGCTCTCTCAATATATCTTAAAATATATTTATCGGTTCATACGGGAAGCTAGCTATAGCGTTGAGCTATATGTACTAGAATTGCAATGCAAATCCTTAACTATAAGTACACAAAAAGGCGGGGACCTTCGTACTATAGCACATATATAGCAAATTTTCACGGGAATGAATATGGTCAGCTTATATATTATATAATAATATTATATTATATATTATTATATATTATTGTATACTGCGGTGCCCCCATGTAACATATGGTGGTATGTATATATAAAAGTACATCGATTGAATGGTTATCCCTTTCTTCCCCTCTTCCGGTACCAGGTGATTTTAAGTTCAAAAGTTTCATGTTAAGAAATTTCCCAATTAGTAAAAATACATACTGCCAATTTTCTTTTATGTGCGTATTGCGCCTAGTAAAAATAAACGTCAATTATTCTATTAATATATATATATATTGAAATTTTTATTTTAAAAAATTACATATAAATTTAGTCGTGTATATACGCGTAATATATAACAAATTACTATAGAAAAAAAGTTAGAAAAAAAAAATTAAAAAAAAAAATTGTAACGACGTTACGACGCGTCAGCTCTTTTTGAGCATGCGCCGCGTGCACGCCACGTTTATGATTTTTTTTTTATTGAAATTTAAGCGAAGGCTGTGTAGGTATCGATCCACATAACTTAATTAATACATAATAATATATATTATATATATATATGCGCATACTGTAGGGTCATTGATGATCATGGCTTATAAATATGGTGATGAACATATTATTCCTAGTGGAAACTAGCTAGGCCAGCCGCTACTAAATATAGACTTTTTATATTTTTATATATTAAATTAAGATATATGTACGTGACCCCTGTACCGAGATATATATATTATATGCAGCAACCAATTATATACGGGCTATATCTATATCTATCTACCTTATATTCGGGAAATTTTCCGGCTATTGTGTCCCGTTGTATATTATGTATATAATTAAACTATTAATAGATATTTGATAGATATTTTTATAGTGATAGTAGTAATAATAGTAGTAGACACTGCTTGTCCAAACTCAAACAGGTTATATTAAAGAATTAGTAAATTTAAATAATTAAACGATAAATAAAAATAATAAAATAGTATAATGCAGAAAGTAGTAGTAGTAGTATTACTATAGGAAATATAAAGAAAAAACAACACCCATGTTAAAATTGAAACGGCTAAGAAATAAAATAAGATAAGTAGTAAAAAAGTACAAAAGGGAGTGAAATGCAAAATGTCATATATAATGACTAATCATGGGGTGTTCCGATAAAAAATTAAGTAAAATAATTTAAATAATTTAATGTAGTTGTTTAACATTCAACAAGGTCAACAATGTCTAAGTAAACTGGGGTACATTGAGAACCAATTGATTCATCGTATAAGTTGTAGAAGTTACCAGATAAACATTGGTAGAAGATGGTATTGTTACCGATAGCTAATTTAGCATCATCAGTGATTGACCAACCGGCAGCGTAAATGGCACCGGCTTGTGGTGGTGGACCATCGAATTGGAATTGTCTGTTAGCAACAATAGAACCAATTCTACCAGCTTTATCAGTTAAGATAGAACCGTTTAAATGTAAAGATAAGGCACTGTCACTGTAACATGAAACGGCATCGACTGGGTTTGAGTCATCGGATTCAGATTCTGATGAAGAGGATGAAGCGGAAGCGGAAGCGGAAGCAGTGGCAGTGGTAGAACCTTGAATTTGACCATCACCGATTTGAGTAACAGCAGCAGCGGTAGTCTTGGTGGTGGTAGTATCAGCTTGGATTTGACCGTCACCGATTTGAGTAACAGCAGCAGCAGTGGTCTTAGCCTTGGTGGTGGTAGTATCAGCTTGGATTTGACCGTCACCAATTTGAGTAACAACAGCAGCAGTGGTCTTAGCCTTGGTGGTGGTAGTATCAGCTTGGATTTGACCGTCACCAATTTGAGTAACAACAGCAGCGGTGGTCTTAGCCTTGGTGGTAGTGGTAGTATCAGCTTGGATTTGACCGTCACCAATTTGAGTAACAACAGCAGCGGTGGTCTTAGCCTTGGTGGTAGTGGTAGTATCAGCTTGGATTTGACCGTCACCGATTTGAGTAACAACAGCAGCAGTAGTCTTCTTGGCTGATGAAGTAGTGGTAGTAGTATCAGCTTGGATTTGACCGTCACCGATTTGAGTAACAACAGCAGCAGTAGTCTTCTTGGTTGATGAAGTAGTGGTAGTAGTATCAGCTTGGATTTGACCGTCACCGATTTGAGTAATAACAGCAGCAGCAGTCTTGGTAGTTGAAGAAGTTGAAGCAGTTGAAGTAGTAGCTTGAATTTGACCATCACCAATTTGTGTAACAACATCTCTCTTAGCCTTCTTAGTTGAAGATGAAGAAGCAGTAGCAATTGGGTTAATAGCAATACCGAAAGTGTATGAGTAATCAGTAATAGTACCAGCTAAAGTACCACTTGGAGTTAAAGTGGACCATGGTTCAGATGGAACATAAGCGGCCATTGCACTTGAAGCAAGACCTAAAGCACCTAAAACTGAGTATCTGTATTGCATTGTTATATATATGTGTGTATTATTATTATTAATCTATTGAATGATTGAATGATTAAAGAAGAATTAAAAAAAATATAAAGAGAAAGAATAAAGTTTGAATAGATTAAAAGTTGGGAAATTACTTCTTATTTATATCAATTAAAAATTGGGAATTATCGAGTCAGATGCTTAAATTGAAAGTTTTTTTTTCTATACCTACCGCCTCCATAAAAAGGAAAAATTTCAAGATCACAAAAATTTAATTCCAACTAAACCAGCCCACACAGTGAACATCGGCATCATGCTATATAAACAATAGAAATTTTTCTAAAAATAAACCACCTGCATTTTTAATTAGTCTTCGAATATTAAAAATTTACTACTAAACTCAAATTTTGTCGTGTATTTCATCTAATTACTTGCATGAGGTAAATAAATAAATAAAATTGATTTATTTCCTGATTTGGATAAATTGAAATAAATAACAAAAGAAATTTTATACCTCGAATTTTTTTTTTTTTTCATAGTAAAATTTATTATTATACTACTGTGTCATCGATCAATCTCTTTCTAGCTAAGCATAATATACGGAAACTGTCAATTACATATACAACTGCTATATAATAATATCTTGTAAATTTTGTTTACAAATTTCCTAGATCAAACTATTAGATATTTTTAATTAATATGTTATTACATTGCCATTGATTTTATGGCGCAGATATATTAAATATATAAAATAAAAATATTATATATAGTGAGTGTACACTGTGTATATTGGTATACTATATAATTGATATACTATATATAAATGTTACATGGCTTATTGGTTCCGGTATAACACTTGAAATTGCTAATTGAGCCACTGTAAACTATACTAGCACTATAACTTATATTATATAGATTATATAATACATATAGTGCCATTACTAAAGAATGGAAAAGTTTGTTTTGTGTCTGATCTTATTCCACTCTAAAACTTTTCTTTTTTTTGCCTTTCCCCTCCAATTATTATATATATACGCAGTGCAAATTGTGACTATAAAATTACATGTATAGCATATCATATATATATATAGCATTATATAATCGAAATGTTACCGGACGCGAAGTAACTTTTTATGGCGTACGTGTACGCATACAATTTTTGATTTGTCGGTATCTCATATTAATTTTGTACTCGAATAGAGGCTTAAGTTTCTACGCTACTCATATATATGACGTACAGTATTATATATATATATATATATAACTTCTATAGTCTTAGTATTTGTATATGTAGTTTATAAATATAATTGTATCTGTAATTGATAGTAATTGATCAATACTTAAAGTCTTTTCAAAGTACAAAGGTTTAATCAAGTTCATATATATATATAAGCCACCTCTATATATATATTTATTATTTATATATATACGTTATAGTACGTACAATTATTAATTGCCGTCAACAGCGCCTTTTCTACTTAAATTACTTGCATATTAAAAATTTTAATTTTCTTGTGTTTTTTTTCGTTTTCTTAGTTAATTTCATCTGCCACAAAGAGAATTTTATTTGTTTACAATTTACTTATTTTGGTAATTTTTACATTCTCGAAGTATAAATTACTTGATCTGTATAAATTAAATTATTTATTTGATCCATTTATATTACATTGTTTGAAATTTAAGGATCAAACGTTATTTAGATTTAGATTTATAAGATCTGACATATATATATATATATATATATATAAGCCATCTTTTTCCATTTGATTTGATCTTTGGATGGGTATTTGTATGGTTATCTGAATAAGTTCTTAATTGGGTAAAATTATACGCGAAATTCATTTTTTTATTACAAATGAGAGTATATATATATTATATATATACAGCCTATATATATCTATATAGTAAGTAGTTTATACTATTGTAGTTTAGAACAATGAGTTCAGGGTATGAAGTATGGAGTTGAATAAGAATCTTGCAAAGATCAAATATCTGTCTTTATTGTTGGCTAGTTCAAAAGATTTTGATAGATTTGGATTGATTAATTTTCGAAAATGGTTTCAAAAATTGGAATCTAATCTATCACAGTTTCAAATTAGTCTATTGAAATCTTTTAGAAATATCACTAGATTGTTTGTTATACTGTTTGGAACTTTATCTTTATCCTCTAAATTTATCAAAATTAAGAATAAGACAGTTTTAAAATTCGCAACTTCTGTATCTTTAGTACTGTCAATTAATCCTTTTTTGAAAAACATTTTTGGTAATAGACGTTTACTATTACCAAATTTAATAACTAGTTTACCACTGATTTTTTACCCCAATTCCCCACTATTTAAAAAAAATTACATTTCAATCTATTTACTGGTTTTATTCTTTGAACATGGTTATAAATTATTAGAGTGTTTAAACTCAACAGTTTCTGAAAAGAATCATTTTTTGAAAAAATTTAATCAATCTTGGTTAATCTTCCCATTTATTTATTCAATAGTATTTGAAAATTACAACATACATAGACAAAATTGTCCAAAATATTTTATTCAAGTACTTGATTTTTGCAAAAAAAACTATAAATTTGAGAAATTTTCAAGTGGGTTTAAATATGTATACCCTTTCTTTCTATTAATCAATACAAAGAATAAAAAAAAAATTGATAGTGAAGTAATTGTACAATCATTAAGAGACTCTGGTAAGTTACTCTTTACTGCAATTTCAATTTCTTCAACTTCATTCCAATTGGAAAAATTTAGTAATAAATTCTCAATTGATAACTCTACAAGACTTAGATTGATTGGTTTCATATCAGGTTTAGTATCAATTTTGTATAAGAATTCAAATCTTCGTTCAGTTTGGTTATACCTTTTAAGAATGACAATGTTGTCTCATTTTGATAGATTCAAGTACAAGTTGGATAAATTGTTACTTATATCTAACCTAACACTGTTATTAACGATTAATGATATTTTTAAAAGTAGACAAAACATGGTAAATTCAATCGATGAGAATAAAAGTTTAAGTATATTGTTAGATATCATTAATAAAGGATCGTTGTTAGATTGAAATTAGTGTGTGTGGTTTTTAGTTAGTTTAAAGTTCCAATAAAACTTTTTCCACGATGTTACCTTTAGGTTTCTCTAGTAACTTTAAATCTGTAACTTCTATATCTTGAACTAATTTTAAAAAGCTTTCAAAATCTCCCTTCAAGTATCTCAAAACGTCTAGTTGTTCAAATGCATCGGCAATTTCCAATTGATGATTATCTTTTAAATCTTCATTTATCAAAACAATCATCTTTTTATTACAACGTAAAGTATCCAAGATTGAACCTGTTCCTGCATGTGAAATGACTAAATTTGATTTAGACGTATAGTTAGAGACTAAACTTGGATCAAATGGTATACATTTCAACTCTAATGAATCACCGATTTTAGCTAAAAATATCTTCTCTTTTGTCTCTTCAAACTTTATATTATACTCTGTAAGTAATGATTTAATAATTTCAGCTGATTTATCTGAATTCCCATATTGCACAACAACATTGGTATATCCAAGTTTCTGTACCAATGAAAAAAACTGTGAATTAATGGTAAATTTAATCAGTTTTTGGAAAGTTACTGTTGCACCAGTTGTTACTAAAATTTGTTTTTGCATAATCTATTCAGTTGATAAAGTGTGTGTTGATGGAATTCGTATCCATAAGACCAGCCAACTTTAATAACAGTGAAGAGTAGTAATAATAATAATAATAAACAACTTTAGAGAAATACTCAATTTGATCTTTTCTCATCACTCGTTCTGTGGTTTAGTTGTAGCGTGCGAGTGTCAAAACATAAAACTGTGCGATAAGATCGAAAGCGCAAATGGTAAATATACAATTTTGTGGTAAATTTCACAATTATTTACTGATTATATATACATATAAATAGTATCAAATTCCACTTTAAAATTAAAGTATTCTCTTAGGTTTAATCTCAGATTGGATTATCAATATATTTACATTACTTAAACAAAATGAGTGTTGAAGCAAGAATTCTATCCCATATGAACAAGAGTCATGGTATGGCAATTGAAGACTACTTGGAAGCTGAAGGAAATGTTAAGATCACTTCAAAGATTAGAGATGTCTCTTTAAAAAATATAGAATTGGATGGAATGACAATTTCATACACTGATGATTCTAAAGACAAATCGGTTACAATACTATTTGAACCACCTTTGGAAAGTTTAAATGATTCAAGGGTTAAGTTAATCGAATTGGCTAAATCATCAGCTGCTAAGAGAGGATTTAGTTTTATTAAAGTCAACGAAATTTATTATCCATCTTCTTCAATTGAATTTTTCAACATTATTTGTTTCGTTACGTTATCAATATGTGCTTTGAGTCCTTCATTCACCGTATTATTATTTTCATCTATTATTCCATTACCTGCATTTATCACTGAAGCTGTCTTACTATGGGGGTCAACCTTTATAACTACTATTATTACTATTCATGCGCTTGAATTCATATTTGTCTTTATTCCTTTATTGAAAAAATATAGAGTTTCAAAACCTTTGAAACTTTGCTACTTGGGCCTTTGTTTGTCAGAAGGATTTTTCTCATGGAAAAGATTTTCGAAACTTGTTAAAGAAGCTGAAAATCCACAGCACTGATGTAATTTATATAGTGTGATATTATTAGTTAATCTTAGTACAGGTTTAAGTTATATTGCTAGTAAGTATAATATACAAATAAATTTTATAAATCGCTCATTATTTTTTTTTTGTTTTTGTTTTTGTTTTAACTTTTTAGTATCTTAATGGATCGAGTAAAGACTGACATATTTTTTATTGTCACCATCTGTAACGGTCTTGGAATTCCAACTGAATAAAGCTTCATGGGAAAGTCTTGGTCTGTGTCTTATCTCTGAATCACCACTCTCTAAGTCATCATCTTCATACTCTTTACCTTTCAAATTGCTTAAATTTCTAACTTTATCAGCTCTTTTCAAAAGTAATTTATTCAAAGTATCTCTTTTTTCCATTTCCAGTCTCTTGATATTGAAATTCTTTCTTTTTCTGGCATTTTCTAGTTTACGTAGTCGTATCTCTTCTTCAGTGAATATCTTTTTTTTCAATGGTTCGTTTGTTAATGCTAAAAATTCTTTATTGAATTTTCTCTTTTGAGTTGGTAACTCAGTATCATCTGATGAATCTAGAAGTTTTGCTCTTTGTCTTTCAGTCATTTTCGTTAAATCTGTAGTGTTGATAATTTCATCATCTTCATCATCTTCATCATATTCAACTCCTTCTAATCGACTAGTTTCCATAAGTTCTCCATCTTCATCTTCTGAATCGTCATCAGAGTTAGCTAGTTGTGTAACGGCAGAAGTCTGTTCATCTTCTTCATCTTCTTCAGGTGCACTAAATGCATCATCTTCTTCTGGTTCTTTATAACTTTTAACAGGTGCTCTAGATCTTCTGCTAGATGATCCACGTGAAGATTCAAATTTATTTTCACGCTTAATTCTAGACGATCTATTGGATCTATTCTCTATGACTGGTTTGGAAGGAGACGATTCTTGACTATCAGTTTGATCTATTTCATTGAATTTAAGTTTAATTGTCAAGTTTTTTTCTGTATTTTTAGTTATCGAGACATTAGATTTCTGATATTTAGATTTCTTAGGTATATTTGATGATTCTTCTTCATACTCATCTTCTTCGTCATTCACATCCTCGTCCCCGTCATCGTCTTCTTCTTCTTCTTCCATATCTTCATTTTCATCCTCCACGAGAGGTTGTTCGTCATCGTTGTCTTCTTCTTCGATTTCTTCTTCTTCTTCTTCTTTCTCTAATATTTGAATTGAATCATCGTCATCATCGTCTTGCACAGCAACATCCATTTGTTCATCAATTTCATCTGCATTGTAATCATCTGCTTCTTCTTCTTCTTCCTCCTCTTCCTCATCATCTTCCTCGTCTTCATCTTCTTCTTCGTCTTCATTATCCTCATCTTCTACTTCTTCTTCGTTATCTTCGTCTTCTTCTTCGTCTAAGATTTGTGCTTTACCTTTTGACACTTTAGTTGGTTTTGGTATATCGTCTTCAATTTCTGAAATTTCTTCTTCTTCATCTTCCTCCTCGCCTTCTTCTTCGTCTTCCTCCTCTTCTCCTTCTTCTTCTTCTTCTCCTTCTTCCTCGTCTCCTTCTTCTACCTCGTCTTCACCGTCTTCAACTTCTTCAACTTCTTCAACTTCTTCACCATCTTCAACTTCTTCAACTTCTTCACCGTCGTCTTCTTCCCCCTCTATTTCCACATCTTGACTACCATCAATTTCTTCTTCCTCTTCTTCCTCCTCTTCATCACCTTCTTCATCCACATCTTCTATGTGACTATCTTCAACGTCTGATCCTTGTTCTTCAGAGTCTAATCCTTCTTCTTCTTCAAATTCTTCAAATTCTATAGAGTCATTAACATCATTCTCTTCTTCTAATTCCAATTTTCTAGACATCTTAATATAAGTCTAGTTATATTCTAATTCTAATTGACCTCAATTGAATTATATAAACCTAAGATCACCATACTTATATATATATATATATGATCTTATCAACCCAAAATAAAATAAAATTAAAACCAACAAATCAATTGATTTAAGCGTGTATGGGTTATAACAGCACGTGTAGAGATGTGTATATAAATGGTATAAAGTAAGTGTACATATAGTTCTCTATTTATGCTCAAATTAATATTTTTTTAATATTTTTCTGTCTTTAAAAATTTATGGTTTAATAATTAAATTTTATAAGATTTTCTTCTTTTTTACTGTCATCAATTTTAAAAGGGTCAATTGAACATTTTCTATGTTTTAATTTTTCAGAATTGTTTTGTTTACAATATAAATAACCATTTAGTATATTGTCAGATTCGTGATTGTTTACTATTCAATATTTTACGTGTAAGTGTTTATTATATATATTTATACTACGGTAGTATTAATATATTTGAAATATTATACGGAAATTTTATTATAAATCCTTTTGTTTGATTTATCAAAGTAATTCATTATTGATCGATATATATTACTAAGAATAAGAAGTGTGTGTGTGTGTGTATGTGTGTAAAAGCTACTATCATTAACCATTACTATTATTATTACTATTACTACACCGCCCTATATACTTTTCAATTCAATAGATTAAATTACAAGACATGACAGGTATTAAAAACACTTTAGATAATCAAGAAGACAATGCTGCATCTCAGATAACACTGGATGAAGTTGATGATAGATTACGTTCTTTACAATCACCAACTGGGGTTCATCAATTAGGTGTTACCAGTTCAACTGGAGATAAACAAAATGGACAATCACATCATGAATCAACAACAGAAAATGAAGTTGAAGGGGCAGCTGAAGCTGCTTATCAACTATCCAATTCTCAACAACAGTACTATAACTCCGATCAGTACTATCAATTCATTCAACAACATCAAGGACAAGACCAATTGTCTCATGGTTCTCCTCCTCCTTCTTCTTCTAGTCATCGTCACGAACACGAACATGAACATGAACATGAACACGAACACGAACACGAGCACGAACACGAACACGAGCATGATCATCATGATCATGATGACTTACAATCAAAAGATATTAAAAAGAGAAAATTTGATACAAAGGCAGATCTATCAAATGGAGATATTAGAAAATGTACAAGATGTAGAGTCAAGAGATTAAGTGAAGATGCAGAGATGCTGTTGAAATATCAAACTTGTATCAATTGTAGAATGAAGAGAAAAGTTAAACAAAAGAAAGTTAGAACTCCTTCAAAATTACCAAATCTTTCAGATGATTGGCAACAGTATCAAGCAAAAGTTAGTTTAAATACAACAGTTGATTTATATCAACATAATTATAGAAATTATACTGATGAATCAATCTTCCCTAGATATCAAAAACAAGAACTTAATGATGAAATTGTTAGACAAATGTCTGATTTAGTTGTTCATCATTATATTACTCCGCTACAAATATTAACTGGTTTTAAATTTGCTATTAGAGATCATCATAAACCAAATTTAGATGATCCAAATCCAAATAAATCTAAAAAAATATCATGGATGTATATATGTTCTCAAGATAAATATAGACAACGTAAGTCTAGAAGTGAAAATAAGAGACAAGTTGCTAATAAACTGAAAACAGAAGTTTGTGACTCTAAAGTTACATTGAATTATGATCTTATCACAGGTATCATTCAATTAAGTTATAATCATAAGCATCATCAACCATTCAATTGGAAGAAAACTGCACATGACGATATTACATTCCAACTACCTGATCATCAAGATCATTTAGACGGAGTTCAAGGACGTAGATATATTCCAAGTAGAGAATCTGAGGTTAATGAATTGACCAAATTGTTGAAACAAGAACCAATGGATACTAATCAAATTGTTGAATTGGCAACTAGAGCAGAACAGATTCAGAAAAACAGACAATCTGCTTCTCACTCTCAACAGCAGCAGCAACAACAACAGCAACAACAACAACACTCGCACTTATCTTCAGGCCGTCGCTCACGTCATGATGGTCAACAGCAACTTGGACATGACGCTTTACATGATATGCAATTACAACAACAACTGACTCAACAGGCGTATCAACAACAGCAACAACAGTATGCTCAACAACAAAATGCTTATGATCAAGACCAAGATCAACAAGCACAACAAACAGATTATCATTCACATAATGGTATGTCTCATCATCAGCCTACTAGCGATGATAATGTTGATGTTGAATTGAAGAAGCATTACTATCAACAAACTGCTGCTAGTTCTAACAGTACTGATGAGGATGTTATCGATGATGAATTGATTAGAGAAAGTGTGGTCAATTAAGTTCTTTTTAGTTATCTTGTCTGCTTATTATACCGGATATAAAACAAAAAAGAAACCTGTATTATCTTTTATGTATATGTAATTGTATTTAATTTCCCTAATTTTATGTTATTTTTTAAGATTTCAGAGATATTTAAAAAACTCTAGTAGATTTTTTGAATTAGCAATTTTTTAGTAATCTTGCAATATATGGTTAAATGGGTAGTCTGGTGTCTTTAGTAAAGTATAATTTTGAGGGGTGGGGTGGTCCTCATTTAATTAGCTCCATATACCCTTAACGGGGGGGGGGGGGTAAAAAAAGAAACGATAACTCTTGATTCTCGGGGTGATCTCAGTATATATAACGTGATGATGGGGTGTTCTATGTACAAGGTGATTAATGGGGTGTTAAGTTATTTTTATGGGGTATGATTCACCCACCAGGTGCACATATATAATCGAGGTCTCATATAATATATGTTAATTTGATTGTTGTTTCTAAATTAAACTATTTGAAAAAGGATACTGTTGGTTGTGTCATCAGCGATGTATATCATTATTCGGGAAGTATTAAAGAGGATCATTAGATATGAATAAAGAGCTAAAAGAATGATTTTCTTAAAACCGAAAACTTCGGGTTTTCATAGATTACACATCAGATATCTATAAAACATAATAGAAAATTTAAAGCTAAATGTAAGTAACCGTATAAAGTAAATTGGAAATTATGGGGTAAAAGTTAAATTACTCTGGGGTATCGAGGATACACATTTTGCCTGAAGTGGGTTTTTTTTTCTTTTTAATTTTTCTTTTTTTTTAGCCTGTCTACATTGTCGATAACAAACATATATCTAGTTTTCCATGATATGGAAGTATCGGGAAGGTGGTTATATGTGACATGCTGATGGAGTGTCGATATTATTAGTGATACAGGTACCGCTCTCGATTATTAAATAAATACGGTTTGTGCACTGTGTGTAAACTGTGTTTACTATATGAATTGTGCACTATGTAAGCTATGTCATAATAAGAACTCGTTCGCCTTCCACCTTTATCCGATAGGGAAAGAGGAAAAAATTGTAAAGGCAAACATTAATAATCAGTTTTGGCCGTTATCTAATATTACGCAATTTCACTTTAAACCTGTAAGACAGATTTATATACGTATAATATTATATAATATATAATATATAATATATAATATATATCAAAAACGTCATCGTCAAATCCTAAAACTCATGGAAAAATATCCCATGCCATGATACCCCGGTTGATATCTGATATATATACTAAGTAGTAATGTATAGTGAATAATGTAGCACGTAGCACCTAGCACATATAATACATTGTACCGCAGGATTGCTATACCATAATCGGTGTAACATTTTCTGATAAGTATCTGTAACATTAGACCTAGCTAGATACCAGTACGTACTCAAATTACAAATCACAAATCACAAATCACAAATCATGAATCACGTTGGCTAGAGCCAGAACAATTCTCAGTAATACAAATGAAAAAATAAAACTATTCGGCGCATGCAGAAACAGTAAAAAAAGTTGTTTTTATCCAGATTTCAGGGGTGCAAGCGTTGAATTCCGTATTTGATAAATGACAGTAAAGAGGGGTGTCTTGTGAGAGAAAACAATAGAGAAGTGGGGTGCGAGATGTATATGTAAATTTAACAGTGACCAGGTACACGGCCACGACCACGGCCACGGCCACGGCAAAAGAAAAATTATTGTTAAGCTCCACCCCGTGCTTGTCCTACCTCCCCCCCCCCCCCATTCCGCCCCCAACATTTCAGTTAGCCATACTAAAAATTGTTATATATTACATCGTTCAGTCTTGTTGATATATTGATTGTTAGCTCCGTGAATTATAAACTTAAACCGATGGTCAAATCAGAAGAGAGCAAATAGTAATAATATAGTAAAGTTGGGAAAATAGTACTAATACTGAGAATTGAGAAATTCTATTACATTTTGTGGCTTTCTATAAATATATATTAAAAACACCCATATCAATCTGTATATTCTATTTTGGTATTAATATAAAATATATGTATAATAATTGCTACGGCCTAGCGTTGTGAAATTAAGGAATCAAGGTTTAGAAATGGTCCGTATACTAGCTTATATATATATTACTAATCTATAGCAGGGATATGTATATATGTAGTAAGGGGTTTTTATGCAATATCTAGAAATTTATAGACCAGTGACAGTTATACTAGCGAAAAACTTTTATATTTATTGCAGTACATAATCCACCTACTCTAGGAGATCCATATAAAAATAATTTCAGCCTTACTGTATTTTTGAATGCAAAATAATGCACTCAAAACTGATTAAGCTCCAAAATTCCCGGTAAAAAAATAGCAATGAAAGGTGAAAATTGTTATGGTGAAGTAATTTATATTCTGGTTTCAGTTTTTAGATGTACGGGAAAGGTTCCATTTTTGGATTTTTTAAAGTTGAATACAAAAAATTGATATAGTATTCACCAAACTGTTTGGGCTGCTGGCTGTAGTCTATAAGTGTGTATCCGGTGTAGCCAAGGTATAATTAAAGCCATTAATGCGGAGGCATGTTCCTAAGAATGGGTATAAGAATAAACATCTGTATAATATAAATATATATTATAAATATATATTATATGTGATTGCAATACGATCTTCAAAACCATATATATATTATATACTATATACTTATACTATAGATTCAATCAAGGTGTTAAGAAAGTCTCTTTATATATAAACACCCCCAATCACTGAATTAACACAATTTCTAAACCCCGCTGAGGGTATACACCCCAACGCAGTCCAGGTGGTTAAATTTAACAACCTACTGTTAAAACCGTAGAAATAAAATTTTACACCCTAAGAATATATATTACACCCCATATATGAAAATTTGTAACATTTAAAGAAGAATAAAGGTATAATTGAACACTACGTGGTGTTTTAAATAAGTATATATATCGTTATTTGCTTTGAGTTTCGTACAATCTCAAAATATTAATTAGTAATCTCATTTAGCTACGTAATAACCCTAGCCAGAAAATACTCTTGTTTCCACAAATTCCCTTTGTGCATGCCCCTCATGTTAGTATAGAGCCGTTCTATTCAATTAGATATTTCCCTACTGGTCTGGGACTAAAAAATTTTTGGGATTATGTGGGGAAAATATTGTCCCCTATAGCATGTACTTCATGTAGATGTACTGGTAAGCAAAAATAAACCGTAGGAAAACCTTTAATATCAAAAAATCATCCTAAAATGAAGGGCTCAAAAATAATAGTGCAGATTCGCTGAAATTTGCAAAATGTGCAGGGAGTGAAAAATTCGATTTACCCAAGATTTCCATTTTCGTTTCTGCTCAAAAACTTTATAGTATATTTTTATACGCAATTTATTGTTATTGAAATATCTTTTGTTTTTACATAGCTAACTATAAATAGAGACCAATTTCCTTTTGGCCTCTTAGCAACTCAACAATAAATATTATTACATATACTGATACAATGAAAGTTTATTTACCTTTACTGACTAAGCAAATATCACATTCAATTAAAATGTCAAGTGCTCCTTTCTTTAAAACTTTACAATTTCCAATTGTTAACAAATCTGTTGAACAACCAATCGGTTTATTCATCAACAATGAATTCGTTGCTGCCAAATCTGGTAAGACTTTCGAATCTATCTCTCCAATCACCGAAGAAAAATTAGCTGATGTTCAACAAGCTGGTGAAGAAGATGTTGATATTGCTGTTAAATCTGCATACAACGCTTTCAAGACCTGGAAGTTTGTTGCTCCAGCTGACAGAGCTAGATTATTATTCAAATTCGCTACCTTATTAGAAGAACACAAAGAAACCTTAGCTTACATTGAATCTTTAGATAACGGTAAAGCTTTACACTGTGCTCAATTTGATGTTAACTTAGTTATTGAATACATTAAATCATGTGCTGGTTTCTGTGATAAATTAGACGGTAGAACCATTAACACTGGTCCAACTCACTTCACATTCACCAAGAGAGAACCATTAGGTGTCTGTGGTGCTATTACCCCATGGAACTTCCCATTATTAATGTTTGCTTGGAAAATTGGTCCAGCTTTAAGTTCCGGTAACACCGTTGTTTTAAAACCAGCCAGTGCTACTGTTTTATCTAACTTATATGCTTGTCAATTATTAAAGGAAGCTGGTTTCCCAGATGGTGTTGTTAACGTTATCCCAGGTTCAGGTAGAGGTTGTGGTAATGCTATCTTAAACCATCCATTGATCAAGAAAATTTCCTTCACTGGTTCTACCGATGTTGGTAAGACTGTTATGACTGAATGTGCTAAGAGTATCAAGAAGGTTACTTTAGAATTAGGTGGTAAATCTCCAAATATTGTGTTTGAAGACTGTAATGTTGAACAAACCATTCAAAACGTCATCAAAGGTATCTTTTTCAACGGTGGTGAAGTTTGTTGTGCTGGTTCAAGAATCTACGTCCAAGCTACTAATGAAGAATTCTACAACAGCTTCTTAGCTAAATTAAAGGCTGCTATTGAAGAATTAAAGGTTGGTAACCCATTCGAAGAAGGTACTTATCAAGGTGCCCAAACTACTCCAGATCAATTTGAAACTGTCTTGGATTTCATTAAGGCTGGTAAAGAATCCGGTTTGAAATTATTAACTGGTGGTGAAAGAATCGGTGATAAGGGTTTCTTTGTTCAACCAACTCTTTTCTACGATGTCCCACAAAACTCTAAATTAACTCAAGAAGAAATCTTTGGCCCAGTTGGTGTCATTTTACCATTCAAAGATCTTGATGAATTAATTGAAAAGGCTAACGATTCTGAATTCGGTTTAGGTTCTGGTATCCACACTGAAGACATTAATAAAGCTTTATGGGTTGCTGACAGAGTTGAAGCCGGTAGTGTTTGGATTAACACATATAATGACTTACATCAAAACGTTCCATTCGGTGGTTACAAACAATCAGGTATTGGTCGTGAAATGGGTAGTGAGGCTTACGAAGGTTTTACTCAATTTAAGGCCATTAGAGCTAAGATCACTCCTCCTCAATTATAAGCGAGTTTTAAAGTTCTTCAAAACTTTTAAAAAGTTTCGCATTTTTTGTTAGAACACTAAATGAAGAACGGTATATATTTTCTACATTTATGGGTAATCAATAAAAACATTTTAACACTGTATTCTTTTCAATAATATTCATTTAGTAAATTTATATAAACTACTAACATCTATATGATCGATTGATTGTATATATATCATATATATATATCTCCCTAAAAGCCGGAGCAAAAAATGTTCGGAGCATGCATGTTGAAAGGAGGCCGTCCGGTTATGTCGCGCGCGCTTAAGAAAAAAACACAAACATTTTCCTCAAATTCGTGAAAAAATTATGGAAATACCGGGGACCGGACCGGGCATTATCTTAAAAATTTTATAAAAATTTAACGGTCAAAAACAATTAAGCATGTGTAAGGATGTATTTATATTTAAATTTTTGAATTTTTGAAGAAAAAACTCGTTACGTAACTTGTTATGTAATCTAAATGTTTTTTTTTTTTTTTTTGTTTTGAAGATTCAACTTTTAAATTTCAAATTTAGTAGTAAAAGATAATTCTGTACATATATTTGAAAATAAATATTTAAGTACAACTTTGTATCTCTTATATTGGCGAAAACAAGTTGTAGTATAGAAACTGATAAACATTATAATTTAACAATGGTTCAACAAATATCGCTTGTATCTTCTATACCAAAGTCACAATTTCCGATCCTAACGATCACTTTGGAATCCTTGACAGGAATGAAGCCTAGAGATCTTTCACATCATACAATCATATTGAAACCTAAATTTCCATTTACTCCGGAACAGAGAGCAGGTAAAGTGAATCAGGTGGAATCTTATAGAATAAGAATGACTAGAATATGGGAAACTGAAGAGTATAAGAAAGATTTAAAAGAAACGGATATAGTATTGAAAGGTCAATCTTTAGTTGGTACTACTAAGAATAAAATTCATGGGAATAAAGATATTTGGACTTTACAGTTATCAGATATACCAGCTGCGGGTAAGAGAACAGTCACTATACAAAATATTTATGAAACAACAATTTCTAAAACTGATGATATATTTGGATATGTTGATGAATTAGGGTATGTATCAGAAGCTGAGTATTGGACTAAAGGTATTAGATTTTATTATAATGATATGATAATTGAAATCTTTAGATTGTATGTTAAATCAAGGGAGGATCCAGCTAAGAAATCCACTGGTAATTCAGATAACGATGTTCAAATGGTCGATGACGATATCGATGAGAAGGATGACAATTTAAGACTTTTAGATAAATCAGGACAGTATCAGATCAAATGTTTTGTTAATGTTGCTAAATTGAATGACTTGGAAAATGTTGCTAGAGGTGCTAAACAGTTAGAATCATTAAAGAATGAGTTACGTGGGTTAATTGACTTGGATATACATGATAGAATCAGTATGGATAGTAGGCTTAACTCTAGAATTGCAACTAGTGCAAATAGATGAAAAATTATTAGAGACTAGCTATGTATGTATGTGCTGCGCAGCATTATATACTCTTCATTTCTTCTTTTGCATATATCTTTCTATATTATTATTATTAGCTAATTTACAGTGTATATTATATATAAGACAAGCTAATCTCTAGCTTTCTCGATTAATTCTTTAGAAAATGTTGTCATTCCGCTGGTATCGCAATCAAACTCTTCGTTGGGATTTTCAACTTTCTTGCCATCGTTCTGTAGGTCAATTAACTCCATAAAATGGTTAGAACTAACTGGAGCAACACTTAATCTCCCTCTCTTCAAAAGAAAAAGTTCTTGAAATTTATTTGATTCCTTCAACTCTTGTAAACTTAGTTTTCTTTTCAGTAAACATAAGAATGTAACATCAGGGCACCACCATCTTGGTCTCTCAATAGTAGCCTTTGGGTCATAGTATGAAGATTTAGAATCAAATTGTTGAGTATCTGGTTTCGGTTCATCGCTGACTACTTTAGCTAGTGCAACTATTCCTGGATTCTTACAATTAGAATGGTAAAATAGACATATGTCATTCTTAGCCATGTTTATCAAATTATTCTTAGCCTCGTAGTTACGAACTCCATCCCATGGTTCACTTTCCACCTCAGATAAGTCACGAACAGAAAATTTAGCATCGTTACCAGATTTCGGATCTATACGAGTTGTTGGTTCAGATTTAATGAGCCAATAGCGACGATTGAATGCATCTGGTTTGAATAAAGGTGGTTTTGTAGCTTCTGGAGCTTTGGCCTTTGAAGAAGATTTAATAGCATTTTTAACGACTGATTTAGCTGCCTTCACTGCTGTACTCTTCTTGACTGCCATCTTGTATAATTTGTGTTAAGTTTCAAACTCAGGATAATCTCAAATACACATTAGTAAGGTTTACAACTAATCATTATATATACTATATACTGTATTAAAATATAGAGCTTCAACAACAATCGAAGAAAAATTCGATGCTACACGAAAAGCTACTCATGGCTTCAACCGCACCTTTGAAAATTATATTAAGCAGGTGCGTGTGTGCGTGCGTGCGCATTATCTATATTTACTCGGTACTAATTTTTCAGGTTCACTTGTTGAATAACGATCTTTTTAACTTTACTTTTGACTCCATTTACTTCTGACTATAGGCTTATCATATATTTCACAATTGTGAATTGATGTCATTAAAAGAAACACGAAACTAAATATACAAAGTTTGCATAATGCTGCTATACATATGATGAGACACAATAAAAAAAAATATGCCGTATTATATAGATGAAAAGAAAAGGAAAAAAATGTCTTAAATAATGAGGACATTTAATCCACGTAATATTCTTCTCCATCATCAATATAAGTTTTGATTTGATTACCATTTGGTTGATCGTATCCATAATTCAGATCTTCAAAATCTTCAAACTCGATTTCACTATCTTCGTCGTTATCTGAGCTGAAACTGTTTATGTTACTAACTTGATTAACTGGTTGTTCTGTAGTGGATTTTCCATTTAGTAGGCTCGACATTGGATCAGAGAACATATGTGAAGATTGTGGTTGAGATGATGCTTGGGAAGGACTGCCTTTCAACATGTTCAATAACTCATTTGAATTTGGTTGTGGTTGAGTATAGGCAGGTATTGATTGTGGAGGATTAGACAGTGGGTTTCTTAGCAAGTTCAATAACTGGTTTTCTGGCTTTATATCAACTTGATTTTGAGTAGAGTGAGAACCATTTAACATACTGAGCAATGAGTGGGATTCAGAAGTATTGTTTTGAGACCCATTTGACACGCTGGGCAATGATTGAGAATCAGAAGTGTTGTTGTGAGATCCATTTAACATTCTGAGCAATGATTGAGAATCAGAAGTGTTATTTTGGGAACCATTTGACACGCTGGGGAATGATTGAGAATCAGAAGTGTTATTGTGAGATCCATTTAACATGTTGAGCAAAGATTGAGAATCAGATGTATTGTTTTGAGAAGCAGAGATAGTATGTGGGTTTGGAATTGGTTCTTGTTGTAAAGCACGGTTTCCATTGAGCATCTGAAGTAATTCATTGGCTGGGGTGGCATTTACTGAAGGTCTAACTTCTTTCGCACTTGCAACAGGGTCTTCGTCTTCTTCTTCTTCTTCTTCGTCATCTTCTTCGTCATCTTCTTCGTCATCTTCTTTGTCATCTTCTTCTTCTTCGTCTTGAGTATTTTGGTTGATACTGGATGATGAACTTTCATCTTTGTTGTAATGATAGGTAGGGTTAATAATTTTAGCAATTTCATGAGAGACTACATTAGTAGAGTCCGGTCTTGCGGATCCATTGAGTAAGTCTAGTAATTCTCTAGTAGGATCTTCGGCTTTTTTGCCATTAAGTAACCCTAATAGGTCAGCAGATGGGTCTTTTCTCTTTGTCTCGTCAGGTCTTTGAAGTAATTTCAGTAAATCACTTGATGGATCTTGTTTTGACTCTTTCTTTGATTGGTTGAGCATACCTAATAACTCTGTAGATGGGTCATGGGAAGACTCTTTCTTGGAACTGTTGAGGACTCCAAGTAATCCAGAGGTTGGAGAATCATAAGATTGTCCTTTGGAATCGTTCAACAAATGTAGAAGTGAGTTTGATGGATCAGACTTAGTCTCCTCTTTTGGTTTGTTCAACAGGCCAAGTAATTCTGTTGAAGGGTCTGATTTAGTTTCTTCCTTTGGTTTGTTCAATAGACCAAGTAGTTCAGATGAAGGATCTGATTTAGTTTCTTCCTTTGGTTTGTTCAACAGACCAAGTAATTCTTGTGAAGGATCTGATTTAGTTTCTTCCTTTGGTTTGTTCAACAGACCAAGTAATTCGGTTGAAGGATCTGAAGTAGAGTCCTTATTACGCTTTTGTAAAACCTTGAAAACAGTTGCGGTATTATCTTTTTCTGTATTTGGTTGGCTTAAAATATTCATGAGCTCATTAGATGAGTCAACTTTGTTCATTGTCGTAGGAGTTTTGATTAGGCTTAAAAGATTATTAACGTCATTCATAGCTCTGGTAGCATCATGAGTAGAACTTTCATCCCTTGAGCTATTTTTGTATCCTGTATTAGTGTTTGAGTCTTGAGGTGAGGATTCAGATGCTAACTTGTATGAATCAACACCTGTTTGAGACTGCATTTTCAATAATTGTAATAAATCGGAACCATGGGCATTTCTTGCTGAATTATTTGAAGTTGAAGGTAACTTCTCTGGATTCTGATCATTTTTCAAAATGCTCAAAATATCGGAAGATGCTGCTGGTGTTGAAGGATTTGGTCTCTTCATTAAGGTCACCTTCTTTCCTGTTAAGTTAGATGAGCCTGTATATGGTGTTGTGTCATTTGCAGGCTTTGTAACATCAAGAGGCTCCTCGATCATTTCCATAGTGGAACTCAAGTATTTTTTCTTTTCTTTATGTTCTTGTGTTTCGGGTTTCTTACGCTCTAGAATTTTAACTGGTTTAGGTTTAGCAGCTTGATCACCGTTTGCTTTATATGAGTCAAATAAACCTTTCAAGAAGCCTTTATTCTTGTTTTGGACCAATTGAACATTATCTAGTGAGGATGACTCTGTTAATTCTTTTGGTTTTGGCTTATTCAAGATACTTAATAATTCTTTACTGTCAGCTTCCTTTGATCTTCTATTGGCTAGTTCAAATGTTGGTTTACTAAAAGAAGAAGGTGCAGGGGCAATAAATTGAGGTTTAGGAGTATCAGGAATTTCATGTGGATGTAGAGGTGGTAATGAATTTTGATGATGTAACGATGGAGGTAATGGAAGACCAGATGGTAAATGATGTGAGTGTAATCCAAAGTTTGCAGGTGGAATGAAAGAATTGAAGAATGGTAGAGGAGGTAGTTGGCCTTGAAATAGCATTGGATTGAATTGTGATGGGTGAGGAAATGCGAATGGGAATGGAACATTTGGCGGTGGTAATTGAGAGAATTGTGGATGAAATGGTAATTGAGGTGCACCAGCTTGAGGCATACCGACGTGTGCCAAATTTGAACCTGGTGTTTGACCTGGTATATCCAAAATACTTGGTTGTCTGGCTTTTGCAACTTGTTGCAACATATTGAGCAATTCTCTTCCAGGATCCAATTGATCTTGAGTTTGCTTCTTTGCTTCGTCCATACCAACACCCAATATTTTCTTCAATTGTATAGTAGCTTGCTTCTTTAATTCTTCTTCTGTTTGTAATCCTCTTGCCTTGTTGATGAAACTCAATAATGGTTTTATCATAGCACCCACAAGGAAGAATTGATTACTTGTCTTACATGTAGATGTAACATACTTCACAGTTTTCCATTCGATTGCTTTGATTTCATTTCTAACTTTAGGTTCAAAAACAGTATCTTCAGGAACGCCTCTAATGATGAATATCTTATAATTTTTACCTCTAATTGTTCTTTCAATATAATCATCCTCATTTATATAATCCGTACAATCAAAACTTGTTTCTTCTTCAAGTTCTCTAATGGCACATTCAGCATCAGATTCACCTTTTGAAATCTTACCTCTTGGGAAACCCCAGGAAGAACTTTCCACACCTTGAACTAATAATATTTTATCCATCTTTTCATTCAATAAAGCACAACCTCTAACAGGAATAGAAGATTTGTATTTTCCGAATCTAGTCAATGCATCTTTTGGATCTCCCCATTTCCAAACTATAGGACATTGTTCAAGTATCTTAGATGTAAATTGTTTCATCTTTAATGAAGGTAATAATGAATCTAAAGGTCTAATAAAATCAAGGTAAAACCATTGAGCTTCTTCAATTTGGAAAAAAACTCTTTCAATGGATGAAAGATCTTCGGGGGGACAATTAATGACGAATCTAACTAGTAAATCTTCCAAGACTCTTTCTAAAGATTCGTCTACAAACCCTTCTCTTAGATTTATCGACATTGTTTGCTATTTATTTATATGTATTTTAGATAATATTATGTTTAGTAAACTTGTATTGCATGTACTTGTGGATAGGGTGACCTTGTTAAGTTTATCTCTATTAATAATTATTGTTATAGTCTCAAATTTAATAATTTTATAGTCTTTGATTTAGTATAAATTTTGATAAACAATAATTGTAATATCTTTATTATATGTTCGTTATTATGATATAGTATATGTATTTGATTGATGTCAAATGAATGTTAATAGATTTGTAATTAATTGACGAAACAAAACTCAATTTTTATAACAGAACATGTACAATGATATCAAGCTCCTGACCGAGAGCACTTGAACGTCTTTGTTCCTTTTATATATAATTTTTTATGACAAACAAAATTTCCACTGGAGAAAAACTTTCGAAAGGTTACGAGTTTTATAGACACATTGTTTACAATTGGCAGAGTGTATATTTTTCTCTTTTTTTTTTGCTCTTATTTACTGTTAACAAAATTGAGCTCGATTGGTAGAAATTTATGACTTACTAGTACTTAATTAAAGTGTAGATTCCAGTTGTAAGTCTATAAGATATCTTGAAAGAAAAAAAAAAGCGACAGTAATAAGAAGTTTTATATTTTAGGTGTGTCCCCCAATACCCTAATCTTTAATTTTAAGAATAAAAAAATTGGTAAATCCTTTAGCACTGTGCAAGCAAAAAATTAATTTTAAAAAAAATAAACGTCAGCTACAGGATTCGAACCTGTGCGGGCAAAGCCCAAAAGATTTCAAGTCTTTCTCCTTAACCGCTCGGACAAACTGACAATTGATATTACGTAAATATATTAAATTTGGAGAAAAATTCGAGAGAGATCCTTCAGTATTATGAAAAATAAATTAATAAAAAAATAAACGTCAGCTACAGGATTCGAACCTGTGCGGGCAAAGCCCAAAAGATTTCAAGTCTTTCTCCTTAACCGCTCGGACAAACTGACAGTTGATATTACGTAAGGACTAATATTTCTACTTAGGCTTCAAATATAACGGCAAATCGATTACGTCATACATATTTATATTTGTAGAAACGGAATACTAAGCAGGCAGTTTTTTTGTAATTCCCAATCGGTTAAAACTACACCATGATACATACCTCTGAGAAGAATAAAAATCTAAATATTTTAGAAGTGCTGGCTAATGTTAAGAACTTGCAGAACCTGGGCCAAAGAGATTAACAAACTGTAAATTTTTTAACTATGAAAGATTCTTAGCCTATATTCAAACTGCTAATAATTTGACTAGCGTCCTTCATAATTTGTCAAAGTAAGTAGGCAAAAGGGGAAATTATGCTGGCGGAATTATCAATACCCGGAGACTTTACAATTATAAACTCGTCGTCTTTACTAGTTACTAATCAACCACATTATCGAATTCAGTTCCTATAAAAGGAATAATAGTAGTTGAAAGGTACAATGGGATAGTTGGTGATGTGGTAGTTATACGGGTTTAAATAATACTACAAATGTTCGAGATGTGCTTCTATCGAGATGTAGCTAATTGATGTTTGATTTGCTTAGTGTTTCGATTGACATAAGATACTGTAAACATGTATATGTATATCTACCATTGATTATATAAATGTCCTTATCAATTGTGGTAGTATGTGTGGCAACATTCAGAAAAATGAGTCCTGATCTATACGGTAGACAGTAATGTGATGAAGAAAACATTCAGTTCCACTCTATAGCTCATATATGGTAAACAGATTTCATTATGTTAAATTTCAGTTTATAAATGAATATCGCAAATTTTAGTATTGGCTTTGTTAATTCCAATTTCCATGGATTGCAAAAAAATATGTTTGCGGCTTGCGCATGGATAAGATAAATTAAAAAAATAAACGTCAGCTACAGGATTCGAACCTGTGCGGGCAAAGCCCAAAAGATTTCAAGTCTTTCTCCTTAACCGCTCGGAAAAAATATGTTTGCGGCTTGCGCATGGATAAGATAAATTAAAAAAATAAACGTCAGCTACAGGATTCGAACCTGTGCGGGCAAAGCCCAAAAGATTTCAAGTCTTTCTCCTTAACCGCTCGGACAAACTGACTGTTATAAACTTTTTTTTTTAAATACTATTTGTGGCTGTTAATATTTTGGACATATTTGCTTCTCATTTTATGACAGTATGGATGTTGTAAGGTTTGATTTTCTTAAAATTTTATATATACTGTATTTACTGTGCAACGATAAAGATAACCTACTAAATTTATGTATTTAAATTGTTTAATAGGGTTTAATCTGAAAAAAGTTTCAGTTTGAACTCCAATTTTCACAGAATATATAACTCTTCCAGTGACTTTAAAATTGTCTAGATTAATTAATCATATATACAGATATTAAGAATCAGATACTATTTTGAATTTTTGGAAACTTGGTGTGTTAGTTAGACTAGTAATACTACTTATAATAATCTCTATAGTAACTTAGCTATACTTTTATTAATATTAAAGACAAGCTAAAGGTCCAGATGTATCATTTGAAACCTAAACTACTATGTAAAGTAGGTGTCATGCCATGTAAAGCTGTAGACGAGTAAAAAATTAGAATAATGGCTGTGCAAATGATTTATGTGTTTTTTGAATTTTTTGTTTTTTTTTCGTTCACAGCATGAGCGGTGAGCGGTGAGGATCGCAGAGATCGAGAATATTCAATAATTTTATAGTTGTATTTTTCAGGCTTCAGCAATACCGCGTATTATATTTACCATTACCAGTTTTTCATAGTATCTTTATTACCTGTAGTAGTATATAGATTTTGAATCTTTAAGAATTATACAGTAGAGATTAACAGAAAATGAATGGTGGTATAGATCCAAAGATTCAAGTCCAGGTGGACCCAACTGAAGATACTGAATGGAATGATATTTTAAGAGAAAATGGTATTATTCCAGAGAAAGAAAAAGATCCAACTGAAGAATTAGAAGAAGCATTGGCTGATGTTATTGAAAGACAACATCAAAATAGATTAGAGGATAAAGATCTAGATCAACTTGAAGAATTAGAAGATGAAGAAGATGAAGAATTTTTAGAGATCTATAAGCGAAAGAGAATGGCTGAGATGCAAAGTTTAAGACAATCATCTAAATTTGGATCTGTCTATCCAATAAATAAACCAGAATATAAGGAAGAAGTTACCGATGCTTCTCATAAATCCTTTGTGTTTTTACATATGACTTTACAAAGTGCATTACAATCAAGACTTTTATCAAATATTATGTTTCAACTAGCTAGAAAATTCCCAGAAATTAAATTTGTTGAAATTGGAGCAAATAGAGCAGTTGAAAACTATCCAGAATCTAGTTGTCCAACAATTTTAATTTATCATAATGGTGATGTTATCAAACAATTGATTACCTTGACCATGTTAAGTGGGAATCAAACTAGTTTAAATGATTTAGAAAAACTTTTGGTTGATATAGATGCTGTTAAACATACAGATTCCAGATTACTGATTAATGATCAAGACGATGATTTGGAAGAAGCCCATAGATCAAGATTTCAAAAGAAATCTTTAAGAAGTAATGCATATGATAATGGATCTGATGACGATGACTTTTTTGACTAATGCTGTCTACTTTAAACTATCTAAATTGAATTTTATATAAGAAACTGAGGTAATGGTTTTGGGTACTCGTATTTCACGTATATATAATAGATGTAATATGAATAAAGAAATGACGTATTATTATGTAAATCTGGGTTCCGGAAATGAGATGCGGTGACTTTTGTTTTAGCTGAGTAAAAAACAAACAAACACAAATTCAACAGATAATGAATAAACAAAAGGCCGAAGCCATGCAATTATGAAAAGAAGAACAATTCTAGCAGAGTGAATTGGGTATTAAAACTTTGTAAAGTAGTAAGATATGGGTAAATATTATTAGGAGTATTCTTGGTGGTATTTTTTTTTTTTTTTAAAGACACAACAGATAAAGCATCAAGGAAACTCATGTATTATATAGAATAAAAGATATGCGTTAGTCTTCAAGACATCTGCTTGTGATACTTTAGTGACTGTAGCATCATCAAATCTGAACCACAGCCCATCTCTATTTTTCACCATACAAACATAATGTCCTGTATTGACAGACCCGATATGACAAACAACTCCAAAAAGTTCGTATACGTTTTTACCCAGATATTTATCAGAAGAATCTGCATCATCAGCTATTGTATAATCGGTCATATCTAACATCATAGGGATACTAACATGTGTATCAATCTTTGTGGAAGCAGCAAAATGTTCAAATCTTTTCAATTGAATACCCAAAGTTTTCGGTAACCTTTTTATTTTTAACTGTTTGGTAACTTCTGTTCTCTTATCACAAGTAGAACAACTATACATAACATCCAATTTTTCTGGTTTTGTAAACTTATCAAGACAACCTTGAAGAGTTGGAATAGGTATTCTACCATTATTTGAACTTTTATCTTGAATTTCTAATGATAAATCAAGCATGGGATCCACCGTAACACGTATTGATTTACACTCAGAACAGGTGATTGAACTTTGTAATTCACCTGCAAATGTTCTATGAGTAATACAGTCACAATCATAATGATTTCTATTACCTGAATTAGAACCGTCATCTGATGAAGGTGTCAGCTCTCTACTACCTTTACGAGTATCAGATTTATGCAATTGATGCAATAGGAATTGCCAAAATTCATGTGCATCTTGTTCAGAGTAACCTGCCAATGAACGTTTAACTTTCCAAGATGCGGTTAACAATGCAGTTGGACCAAAACCGGAAGTACTTGTAGAAGTATAGAAATCTTGGAAAATTTCACCAACGCAACATGATAAACATTCATTGATTGGTTTCTCACAATCCAGATGTTCACCTGCTAGAAAATAATCTCTAATGAACGGATTATGTACTAAAGTTTGTAAGATAACACTCATAAAACATGTAGATCCCATATTTACAAAACCTTTCAAACCAGTAGTAGCTTTATAAGTTGGTAATCTTGAATCTGATAGTATCAGTTTTTGTTTATTTGCGTCATGTTCATGATTAAATATTGACATACCTGGGAAATTAGATATCATATCAGATTTCTCAATTTGATTAATTCTAATTTTTTCTAATTTAGGATCACCAACAAGATCACGACACTTTAAACAGAGTAAATGACCAGTTGTTGGATCAATACCAAAAATATGACCACTTGATTTTGCATGTGCCAATGCATGATTTGATTTTAAACATCCAATATTTGGACATTGTAAACACATATATATTGAAGATCCTCTTGAACAATCTTTACATTTTAAAATTTTGGCTCTTAATCTAAGTATATCTTTAATATCAATTGAATTCCCATCTTTTGAAATGTATGATCTCTTATTTTTACTGTCATAATATGTAGATGCGGATAAAAGACAAATTTTAATACCTATATTGTAAGTTTTCAAAACCATTTCACTTGCCGATGAAGATAAAACTTTTGTTAAATGAGGGCATGGTGGATAAGTTGTATACGTAGATAGATCATCATTTGAAGAAGAAGAATTTAATAACTGTGATTTCAATGGGGATGCATTGATTGAATTTGAAAAAGATGGAGAAGATGGAGAACCAATAGGAGATGCAGAACCTAATCTAGATTTTTTCGATTTTGACTTTGATTTAACTGGAGATGATTTTGGAGTTGAAGGATTTGAATGTGTTGATGGAATAGAAGATCCCGGCAATCTTTTCCCAGGAACAGATTTCCTTGCTGACATCTTAGACTAATTTGTAGCAGATCAAGGATATTTATGCAAAAAACAAAAAAAAAAAAAAAAAAAAA
>JAJLSX010000010.1:11108-23185 GCA_030567815.1 Ogataea piceae | reverse complement strand
ATAAAGTTGACAGGTCAGGTCAAAATTGATAAAAAAATGTGATTTTACAAAAAAAAAGAAACGTACCCAAAACAAAAAAAAAATATAAAAATAAAATCAATAAGAAAAATATAATAAAATTTGAACCTCCCACAGTCTCGAATTTGATCTGCTATAATTATTGCCATGAATTTATTTAATTTATCGCAAGGGAAGTTTTAATATGAATTTTTTATTATCCATTGAGACGAGCGGGAAAAAAAGTTTATAAAAAAAGAAACCAAAAATAACAAAAAAAGAAAAGAAAAATTTCAAAAAAAACTTCAAAAAAACATGTCACTTGACGGAGATCACATGATATGACATATTTTTTAAAATTTGAAACCCCCTGTCACTTTAATTAAATGTGTCAATACGCCACAACGCCACTTAGATATACCCCATTCTAAAATGAATTCCGATTATATACTTTACACGTTATTATAAATTGGCAGATATATTATATACAACTTTTTGTTTAGGAAGAATATATATATATCTCATAATCAAATGGGATACTTCTTTTATCATATCTTTTACTATATGTAATTGGTACGAGCTTTTTTTTTACTTTCTTTTTATAGTTTGAAAGTTAGTTAGTTAATTAGATAGCAATATATTAAATGATGGTGGGAAAGATGTTTGAGAGACCGAAAAGACAATTATGGGTTATAGTTTTGGGTTCAATTTTTTTGTTTTATACCAGTTATAAAATTTATACTTCTTCAGTCGAGTCAAATTTGTTAGAGTATGTCAATGATTCTAAACCAGTTAAAGTGGCAATCATTGGTTCTGGTGCTGGAGGTTCCTCTGCTTCTTACTACCTACAGAAATACTCTGATTATGGGTTTGAAGTTACAGTGTTTGATAATAATGATTATATAGGAGGTCGTTCAACTACTGTGAGTATTGGTGGTATTGATATTGAGCTTGGTGCGTCTATATTTGTAGATGCAAATAAAATTATGTTAAATGCAGTCTCTGAATTCAATTTAAAAGTTAAAGATTCCAGTGGAGATGGATCTAATAGTATGGGACTATGGAATGGTTATGAATTTACTTATATTTATAAAGATTCTAAAATTCCATTTTATTCAAGTTTGAAATTTATATATCATTTTGGGCTCAAATCGATACGTAAAGTTCAGTTACAGAAGAATAAATTTATAAATATTTTTCTTAGTACTTACTACGATTCAAATTTCCCATTTTTGTCACCTTGTGATCCAGATTCATTGACAAAATACACTTCTATGACTGGCACTGAGTTTTTAAATGACCTTGATATATCTGATGAGTTTAAATCTTTAATTCAATCATTTACTAGAGTTAATTATGCGCAGAATCTTGATCAGATTCATGCATTGGGTACAATGGTTAGCATATCAACAGATGGTGCCAAATCAGTTGATGGTGGGAACTATAAGATATTTGAAAATTGGATTAAAGAGTCTTTGGCAAACGTTTACCTTAATTCAACTGTTAAAGTTATTGAGAAATTACCAGAGAGTGGTTATAAATTGTATTTTGGAGATGATGATTCGTTTGATATTTTTGATAAAATTATAATAGCTACCCCTATTGATCAGTCTAATATTACATTTGAAAACATTGAATTACCATCATCAATTTATACTACAGAGTATGTAAATTTATATGTTACAATAGTTAAAACTCCCAATGAGTTGACCAATTCAGTTTATTTTTCAAATATTACAGAAAGAATTATACCTCGGGAAGTATTAACTACAAATGCTGACTGTTTGTTTAATTCCATCTCTCTGAGGTACTTTATTGAAGAGGAAAATGAGTTTGTTTATAAAGTTTTCAGTATGTCTCCTTTAGAAGAAACTACTTTATATGAACTTTTCGGTGAGTATACGGAAAAAATTACCAAGACTTGGAAATCATACCCTTATCTTAAAACTTCTCCAATTGCAATTGAAACAAACTTTGAGATTGTCTCTGGTGGCATCTGGTATGTCAACCTAATGGAACCTTTTATTAGTACAATGGAGACTGAGGCGTTGGCTGGTGCTAATATCGCTGCTTTGATTAACATCCAAACAAAGAAACAAAAGAATCCTTTAGTGGTTCCATAAGTGGTATTTATTTATTTATTTTATTTTTACTTTTATTTTCTACCTTTACGAATTTAAATACATAACCAGATATATTGATTTTATAAACGCTCTTAAAAACAGGAAACTGAACTAATTGGTGAACCTACCCTGTTCAAGGTAGCCCGAATTCTTCGGTGTAGTCTGCTGGTGTCAAGGAAGCAATACGGTCAACATCTGCAATCTTTTTTATCTCACTATCAATGGTCCAATCGTTATACTCTTCTTCACTACCAACGGATGCTTCTCCAAGAGTTGTTAGTCTAAAAGCGTGTCTTAAAGAATCAGAATCCCAGTCTAGAGTGGCAGTATGTAACACTCTTCTATTGTCCCAAATAACAACGGTTTTATCATCCCAACTAGCTCTAACATGAGCATCTAGACAACTTTCAATATGCTTGAATAAGAAGTCTAATAGAAATTCACTTTCTTCATCCTTTAATCCCAAAATACGTCTACTGAAGCCTCTATTAATGAACAACATCTTTTTTTTCAAAACAGGATGATATCTAACAAGTGGGTGAATTGAGTCAATTGGTGCTTTTCTTTCAATTCCACCCCCCTCTTTAGCATATTGAGCTTGATCTTTAGAAGTGTGAAGAACTTGCAACCCATCTAATAGGTTTTTGAAGGCAGGTGACAATCTATCGTATGCTTCAACAGTGTCTAAGAATTGAGTATCTCCACCAGCATCTGTTTGTAACATAGCTAATAATGTTATAGCTGGTGAATGTGGCTCATAAGTAGTGTCCGAGTGCCAGCCAATCTTATTGAGTTTATAAGAGAAGGCTTTTTTCTGTTCTTCCTTTGTACCTCTTCTGAAAACAACGTGAAATTCTGGATGGCCTAATGGTGAACCAGAGGTAGGATGAATAGGTAATGGTCCAAAATGTCTTCCCCATTCTTTGATATCGTTATGAGGTTGATACTTGAAATCTTGATCTCTGAAAACAACAACACCTCTTTGTTCAACAAGTAAAGCCAAATCATCTTTTTGATTAGAAGTTAAAGAACTCAATTGTAGACCACTAACTTCGGTACCCATTTTAGGACTGAGTAACTTAGTTTTAACCTTTGACTCTGAAAATAGCGAGCCAAAAGATGGATCTCCAAAATAGCCTCTATCTATGTGCTTAAATATAGGAACTTGTTGAAATGCTAATTCATGTCTCAAGTCCCATGTTGGTGCCCAATCCTTGTGGTTTAGTCTACTCAAGTTAGATTCAGAAACAGAGAAAACACCATCTTTAAAACTATCTTCATCGATTCTTAGATGTGTATTACTTGTTCTTCTTTGACGAGTCACCTTTGGTGTAGGTGGAATTGCCGTGACAGTTGCTGACATTATATTAACTTTTCTATGTTTGATTTTTAGTTATTCACCTCGGTTATATATAAAAAAAAAACTGTATATATTAAAGATAAGTTTCAATCAAGAAAAAAAAATTACCTTAGGAGGATGGGTGGTATATAGGTCTTATATATATAATAGATAATAGATATTAAAATCGATAGAACAATATTAGCAGATCATATAAGTTAGTTTAAACAAGAGTTATTCCCAAAATGCGGAAGCTTAGCGATGTAACATTATATAAGAAAAATCATACCACCAAGACTCCAGCAGTTGAATGAATACACACTACTTTCAAATATAATAACAACTATACTGAACTAGGTGTTTTGAAGCTTTTATCTACATAGATTGATCGATAAATTATTGTTAAAGATGGTTGTAGACCCAGTGATCTGGAGTAATCCCCAAAGCCACTTAAGTAACAAAATTGCAGCTGAGCCACTGCCACATAAATTTAATATTTCTTACGGCGCGCAGGTGTTGTACGCTGTGCTAAAAAGTCACCTGCCATATCATCACACATCCTCGATGCGTGGCTTTGTATTTACGTACGTACATCTGAGGATCTCGTTTCAGTATAAATTAAACTTTTACATGAGGCAGGGGTTAATTGCGCAGCTACAGTTAAATGAACTCATATAGACATAAATTGATTAGTTGGTATAGATAAAAATACATAAACGATAGTATCTCACAATAATAGCACATAGGAACTTGTAACGAAAGGATGGATGCGCCTCATTAACTGTACAATGATCAGAAAGAAAAAAATCTATATAAACACACAAAACATAAAGTATATACAAATTTATTGTACAAGGTCTCTCAGTGACGAATTTGAGAGAAATGAGGAGGGGAAAAACATAAAAAGATAACAGACAAAAAAAATGGAATAAATAAAAAAAAGAGTAAAGGAGAAAAACACGGGCATGAATTAACTGGGAATTAGTTTTCTTTATTTCGTAAAACAAAACAATGAGCGGATAGCGTAGTTATATCACTTGAATCTTAAGGCCTTTGGACAAATCACTTTCAGGTTGCGCATGCGGTTGCGGATGAGTTTGTGACTCTTTGTGAGTTTGTTGCTGGTTGTGCACCAAGTCAACGTCATGTAATGAATCAGTCTGTTCGCCATCAGTTCCCGAGTTTCTTATCATGAATAAGATGGCAGGGTCAATATTAATCGCATCGGAATCACCATTAGATATAGAACGATCTTGCTGAACTTGATGTAGACTCTTTGGGGTATGATTAGGAGTTAATTTAGAAGGCTGGAAATAATCCATATTTTCCATACTTCTCTTATAAGACAGTGGTGTGGTTGTACCTGAAGTCACTGTAGATGTCATTGTAGTTGCTTGAGTTATAACAGGTAATGCAGGAGAAGCTAAACTAATCTTATTGATAGGATTGGTCTCTTGTGAAGTTCTTCTAGATGAAACTGTAGTAATTGATGATGTTGATGCATTGACATGTCTTCCAAGAATCATTCCATGTGGAGTAGCATTTTCATCTGCAAATGCAGGATTATGATGACTAGACACAGGGGATGATAATACTGAGTCTGACTGAATTTGTGATCTATTGACAAGTGACATATCTGGATTAATTAAAGTGTGGTTAAATGCCGAAGCGGGGCTTGTCACAGCAGGTGTTTGTGCTTGTAATGAAGCAGGTGTAACTGTACCAACGGTGGATGCACCTGAATTTGAAACGACATCAATCAAATGATCAGAAAAGTGTGAATGAGTTGGAGACTGCGTAACGGAAGATATTCTAGGTGTAGAAAATAATTTTGGAGGTGGTAACAATGATTCAACGATGCCAGTATTGACAACATTTTTATTAGGGGTAAGAATTTGTTGTTGTTGAAATTTTTGTCTCAATTGAGAATCAGATAACTGTTCACCCAATGTACGAGTAACTGTTTGACTTTGTATTTTATCTGATTCATTTAACTGCGATGTAACTTTTGAAGGGTTGGTTTGTTCCAATTTAGGTTCTTCAGGGTAATTACTAACAGGTTTATTTGGAAGTTGAACTAAATCATTAGAAATTGGACTATGCAAATGAAGAGAAGTCAAATTTTCATTATTTACCCTTCCTGGATGAGTCACAATCTGTTGAATCTTTGGAGGTGAATGTGAACGTTGTGTTTTCAGTTGAGGCATCAAAGATGCTTTTTCCAAATTAACTTTAACATATTCAGCATCACGATCTATTGAGATATGATTTTTAACTTGAGGTTTAGAGCGAAGCGTAGAGTTTCTAGATTTTCTCGATGGTGAAACAGACATAGCTTTTGTAGGTATTTCTTTCGTTGGTAAATATGTTGATTCTCTAGATATACTTATTGTAGCCGATGGAGTAAATGTAGAATCGGTAGAAGTACCCAAATTATTAGTCATTGACGATGGCCTTGAAGTAGTTGTCGTTGTTGTAGTTGTAGTTGAAGTAGTTGTAGTTGTAGTTGTTGTTATCACTTTACTTAAATTCATATTGGAAACACTTGCAGTCATCTTACTAATGATACTAGCATCTAAGAATTTATTTAATTTATGTTGAGCATTTCTTGAATCTAATAGTAATCTTGATTCAAAGATACCAGGTTTTGAACCATCGATTCTTATATCATTAGAGTAGTCAACACCATTGAAAAGATTAAATAAGTCAACACGATAACCTCTATTTGTTGCAATTGGATTTCCAACTAAAAATAACGCAGTTAAACTAACTTTACCTTCTTTCAACAGTAATAAAGGTTTAAGATCTGAAATTGATGTTAATTTGTTTTGTCTCAAGTCAACCTTTTCTAATGAAACCATATTTTCAAGGGAGTCTAAATTATTTAAATTATTACCTCTTAAATTAAAAGTGGTGACTTTTGTTAAAGTTTTAGGTAAACTTTTAATATTAGTTAATTTATTATATGATAAATTTAAAGTTTTCAAACCTGTTAATTTTGACAATGCTGGACCTGGGAATTCTGTTAATTTATTATAAGATAAATCTAAAGATGCTAAATTGTGTAGACCATCAAAAGCCCATTCACTAACTGTATAAATTTTACCTTCTGTAAAAGATAAATGTTTTAAACCTAACCATGGTTCAAAATCTCTAACTTTTTGAATATTATTATTTGAAATTGGAGTTAAAGATTCTGATTCTTCACGAACTGTATGAACACTACTTGAATATGAAGAACCAGTTGCAGATTGAGGACTATTAAAATTCATTGCATTTAAAATATCTGGACTTGGACTTGGTTGATAACGATTATTATCACTAACATTTGAATCTGATCTTCTTGATCTACGTTGATGATCATAATAATTATATTGTCTTCTTGAAGAAACTACACTTGATTTATCATCGTGATGTAAACGAGGAGTATAATAAGATGAAGGTGGAGATGTTGAATCAGGAACAGAACTACCTAAATAGTGATGATAAGGATTTGATGATGAACCATAAGAATTAACAAAATGAGAAGTTGATTGTAAAGGTGGAGAAGAAAATGAATTTCTTTTAGATGTAGTAGTAATTGCAGTTGGATTTGACACTATTGGTGAAGAAGAAGATTCTTGATCATCTGAATGAGTTGAACCTCTTCTATTTAAATCATCATTAACCAAATCAATTAAAACTTCAACGGGATCGGTAACTGTTGTTTTTTTCAAAACTAAAAATCTAATACTTTCACTAATTATATGCCAACCATAAATCTCTTTTGGGTCTAAATCTGAAATTTCTAAAACTGATAAATTTTTGAAAACTTTAATTGGAGTTGTTGTATCAAATGGATATTCTTCATGACCTTCAATTAATCTTGCCTTTGGATCATTTGCTAATTTTAAACAAGGTAATTTAGTAAAAGCAGAATAAACATATTTTAAATCAGATACAACATTATCACTTCTATTTGAACCATTACCAAAATTAGTCCAAAGTGCAGAAACACTTGACATCACAGATTTAACACTTGACATTGAATGAATAGATTGATTATCCGAAGTTATAGCTTTATTTCTTTGAAATTCACTTAAAAATGAGACATAGTTATTAGAACCTTCTGTATCTATATTATCCAATCTAATATTCATTGGTCCAACTGATATACCTAAATCTTGAAATTTCCCCAATAAAAAATATAAATGATGTAGTGATAATGATAATCTAACAGGTTTAGTAGCCTGTTGTTGTTGCTGTTGTTGTGTAGTAAGACTTTGCCCATTGGTAGGTCTGGTCTTTTTATATGCTATTAATGCATTTGCCAATTGTCTCTCATGTGATTTAATAAATGTAGCTAAGTTATGTATATAAACATCTCCATCACAGGTATTTGAACCCATCGTTTAAAATATTGTATTGCTCTAGAAAAGAATAGCACAAACACACAATTGATCTATTAATAGGGATAATCGGATATCACAAATGGATGTGCAGTGATATACAATATAATGGATGGATAGATGGATGGATGGATGGATGGATGAATGGAGTTTTGTAAGGATGAATGAATGAATTGATGGACGGATGGATAGATATGTGGATATATGGATAAATCCCTGTTGTTTTCTATGTACCCTCTCCCTGAACAAAGGATATAGTTATAAATAAAAATATATAATATACAAAGTGTATGACATATATTGTTATAAACAAACAAATACACACCTTTATATATATATATATATATATATACAAGTATAAAGATAATCTAAAATATTAAACACAAAGTAATACACTCTCCACAGGGACACAAAGATAAAGGGGTTGATTAAATCAAAAAAGTTAAACACACACAAAATTAACAACAACAAACAAAACAACAAACAAAACAAAAACAAAAATTACAAAAAACAAAAAAAATTACAAAAATTTAAAAATCACAAAAAATTAAAAACAAAAACAAAAAAAAAAGAAATTTTCCTAAAAAAAAAAAAAAAAAAGTAAAATTCTGAATTTGCACTCCTTATTTTAAGGCCCTGCAAAAATTTATCTACCGGGGGACCCACAAGGGGAACTCCCCTGCCCTCCTCCCTCCCCCCCAGTAAATTATATTTATATATATAAACAGTTTAAGATCAGGTACTTTTTAGCATAAAATTCGTTAAATAGTACATTCTTCTCTTATTGTAACACTTATAACGCCTTGGTATTACTATGAATTTATATTATAATCAATATAATCGATCATATATAGATATTCAGATAGTCATATACAATATATAATATATAATATATATAATATATATATATATATATATATCTGTATGAATATAATTGATATACAATATATATAAACAAACGTATATATATATATACACAGCCTACTTTTATGATATTAAAATATATATTATGTAATATATAAAAAAAATTTAATTATTATCTATCAAACGCCACTCAACCACTGAAATCAAAATAATTTATTATGTGTACGTTTAGTTTATATTTTGATAAACAATATGTACATATTAATAAATTTGATTTCATATATATAATCAGGGTTTTAGTGTTCATTAGCTGCATAAATAATTATTATTTATATATATTATATATGTATATATGTATATGTTATATATGTATATACTATATATATAAATTATCTCTAGTTCTTACATGTCACCTACACTCATATACGTATAATTAAGAAGAGAGCTGTTTGTATGAATACGCCGCGCATGCAAGTACACTTTTTTGTCTCAAACAGGTATATATATAGTCATCAGCTACGTACGTGTGTGCTATAGAATAATAATAAAATTGTACTGTATTATATACAGGGGTAATATAGGGAAAATAATTTAGACTATAAATTTATAAAGTTTGAAACTATATAAACTATGATTTTATTGAGTAGTAATCACCGGATGATAGTATAGATTCCTGCTCTTTTAAATGTCCAGTATTTGAATTTAAATTTCCTGCATCTTGTAATACAGGACTACTAGTGCTGGTAGTTGTATTATTATTATTATTATTATTGTTATTAGTATTGTTATTATTATTATTTGTAAAATGAGGGGTAGAAATATAATTACCAGTATTACCAGTATTACCAGTATTACCAGTATTACCAGTATTAATTCTTTCAAATATACTTGCTGGTGGAATTGCTGAAGTTGATGCATTTGTATCAACACTACGTCTTCTTCTATTTCTGGTTGAACTTGCAATTGTAATAACAGATGATGAATCTCCTAATATACCATTACGATCTTGTTGTATATTATTAGCCCCACTTCCTGTAATACTACTAATTGAAATTGATGGTGGTCCACTTGTAAAACCATTAAAACTCATAACATTACTACTTGTAATTGATGCATTTGCAGTCATACCCGGATTTATAATCATATTACCATTTGTATTATTACTTCCCTGAGTAAATGAAGTTGGTGTTATTGATGTCATTGTAGTTGATTTTAATGATGGATCATATCCTGATAAAACATCTTGATCATCATCAGATTCATCAGATGAAAATGATAGTATTGGTTTAGTTGATACATTATCTAACGTTGAATTATCTCCATTTGAAAATAAACTTCCTTCATCATAACCTGTACGAATAGATCTTGATTTTATTGATCTTAAAGAAACTGAAGGTGCTAAATTACCTTCAATGGAAGGATTTGTAGCTGTAGTAGATTGTGATGATGAAGATGATGCAGTGGTTGCTGCTGCTGGTGGTGGTGGTGGCGGTGGTGGTGCTAGTGTTGTTGAAACTATAGGATTGGATTTTTTAGGAGCATATGTACGATTTAAATTTGAACTATGCAACTGTGTACTATTTGGTGGTGTCACTACAGGTAATGGCTTATTGTTATTCATTAATCTTTTAACCCATGAAAATCTTCCCCCTCCTCTTGCACTAGTAGATCCCGATCTTGTTCTTGTTGCTGTTCTTTGATAATTACTTGAAGGTATACTATTTGAAGTTTGCTTTAAATCTCTTGGAACAGTTCTAATATTTTGAGCCCTTTGTGAAGGTGGCATACTACTGCTACCTTCCGTTGTAGTACCAGTGGGTTGTACATCTTTAACTTCTGTATTGGTTGTATTTATATGCTCATTACTACCATCTGTAGTATCATTATCTGATTGATGATCCATTATAGAATTATTTAAACACTTGCTATTTATGACTGATTTAACCAACTATTGAAATAATTATTATAATCCATCGACTTAATAAATTATCCCATGGCGTAAATATGGGGATTAATTTGTTGTTTTTAAAAATTTTGTAAAAAAAAAAACATAAAAAACAAAAGTAAAATAATTACAAGTGGCGAGTGTACGTAATAACAAGTCATGTCAAATTGTCATAGAGTGGCTTGTGAGGGGGGAGAGAGAGAGAGAGAGAGAGAGAACATTCACTAGAAATTTATTATTCAGTTAGATTTATACGGTGTATATACTATAAATTAATATATGATCGATCAATAGTATTGGAGGTTATAATATGAAGTTTTTTATGGGTAAATGTATATGTATATTGAAAATATATACGTGCAATTGTAATTTGAATTTATTTATTACTTAAATTTTACGTACTGCGCAGACCTTCGCTTTCTTTTAATTAAAATTTATAGTTTTTTTGTTTTGTTGTAAAAGTAACAACACTATTTCTTATCATAATTTTGTTTTGGTAATTTATATATTATTAAATTATACAGTACAACAATGAATAATTCTATTAGAACAGGTCAACCTCCTCCAAATTCTTTCCGTTTATTCGGTATGGTTATAGATCCTACCGATATTTTACTATACTCACTTGCATTTTTCATACCTCCATTACCAGTTTATTTTAGAAAAGGCTTTTTTTGTTGGGAATTTTTATTATCTATAATACTTACAGTTTTATTTGCTCATGTACCAGGTATGTTATATTCAATGTATATAGTTTATGATACAAGTGTTATTACTGGTTCAGAACGTGGCATTCACACCAGATTCACTCAATCAAATCCTTCTTCTGATGATTATCAAGAGTTACCACCAGACAGTGAATCTCAACAACAAGAGTCACAACATTTCATACAACCATACCAAGATCATTCATCAAATGTTATATCTCCAATTCCTCAACATGTCTCTCAGTTGAATTTTAGAGATGATACAACTTCTCCTATTCTTGAAGAAAATAATCATAATGATTACTTACAAGGTTCAAATAGTAATGCTCCTCCTCCTTCATATGATGATATAGTTGCTGGGAACTCTGAAGCTCCAAAAGTTATATTTGGAGATCATAAAGTTCAAATGCCATAATCAAAATTAACTTCAATACGCTTCGCCTTCCCCCTATCTCTTCTTTCTTTCTTCCTTTCCTCATCCACCATCCCCGTTTTCTTCTTCTTCTTCTTTGTCTTTTGGGTTTATTTATTGTTTTGGGACAATATTTTATTTGTATAGCAAGACTTATACTTATCTTCTATTCAACTTTCTATCCTTATCATTTGTTAGTTCAGTGTAGTGTAAAAAATATATATGTACGACACATCCGTACACAAATGAAATTTCTGCATGAAAATTAAATTTTTTTCTTTTTTTTTTTTTTTTTTTTTTTT
>JAJLSX010000010.1:0-11008 GCA_030567815.1 Ogataea piceae | reverse complement strand
AGAATCAGCTTTACCAAGAAACCTTGACCCAGCATTACATCCTTTTGAAAGGGCAAGAGAATATACCAAAGCTTTAACTGCAACAAAGCTGGAAAGAATGTTCGCTCAACCTTTCATTGGACAACTTGGTAATGGCCATCGTGATGGTGTTTACTCTATTGCAAAGAATTTCAAAACCGTTAATAAAATTGCTACAGGTTCAGGTGATGGTGTTATCAAATATTGGGATCTTACTTCAAGATCTGAAGCTCATAGTTTTAAAGCCCATTATGGTATGGTTTCAGGTCTTGCAGTTACACCTGATCATAAAATGTTATCATGTGGTGCTGATAAAACTATTAAATTGTGGAATGTTCATCATGACACTGAATATAGAACAGGTAAAAATTATGACGATGATTCTAATGAAAGTGATGTTACTCAAGAAGGATTAGTGAAGACTTTCTTAGGTGATCATGCTTTCCAAAGTTTAGATCATCATAGAGAAGATCCAACTTTTGTTACTGGTGGTGCAGAAATTAATTTATGGGATATCAATAGAAATAGACCTGTTTCAAATCTTTCCTGGGGTGCAGATAATATTACAACTGTTAAATTTAACATGACTGAAACTTCTGTGATAGCAAGTGCAGGTTCTGATAACTCTATGATTTTATATGATATAAGAACAAACTCTCCAACTCAAAAAATTAGAACATCAATGAGAACAAATGCCATTTGTTGGAATCCAATGGAAGCTTTCGTTTTTGCTTCCGCAAGTGAAGATCATAACGCTTATTTATGGGATATGAGAAATATGTCTCGTTCAATCAATGTTTATAAAGATCATGTCTCCGCTGTTATGGATGTTGATTTCTCCCCAACTGGTCAAGAAATTGTTACTGGTTCATATGATAAAACTATAAGAATATTCCAATATAGACAAGGTCACTCTAGAGATATTTACCATACAAAGAGAATGCAACATGTGTTCATTACCAAATTCTCTATGGATTCTAAATATATCTTCTCTGGTTCAGATGAAGGTAATGTTAGAATATGGAGATCTAAGGCAAATGAAAGATCTGGTGTTAAATCTACAAGATTAAGAAATAAATTAGAATACGACGAAAAGTTGAAAGAAAGATTTGCTAATATGCCTGAAATTAAGAGAATATCAAGACACAGACACGTTCCTATTGTTGTTAAGAAAGCATCTGAAATTAAGAGAATTGAAATCAACAGTTTGCGTAAGAGAGAAGACAACGAAAGAAGACATAGTAAACCAGGTTCTAAACCCCACAAGAGCGAAAGAGAAAAACATATTGTTGGACAAGTTCACAAAAAAGATTAGTAAATATATATATGCGTATTTGTTATGGTCATGATTTTTCCTTATTTTAATAATAATTTTCAGTAAAACCCATCATTAATTATCACTTGTAGTAGTAATACTCGCAGCAGAAGCAGAAGCAGCAGATATTGCTGCACCCAAGATACAGGAATTTTCAACATTAACCAGCTTGAATTGTGGGGTATTATAATTCAAATGCCATATATCCAATATTTTCATAATTTTATCCGAGTACAGCCCTAATGACTTGAGTAAAGATCCAACATATCCAATTTTAACTTCTGGAACATGTTGATGTTGTTCCAAGCTAAAATCTTGCGAGATTTGATAACATGCTATTATCGCTGCTGACACAAGTACAGATGCACGTGAAACCAAGGCATCGATCAATCCTATCAATTTTGAGTGATCCTCACAAGATAAGATGAGACCAAATGTTGACTGAAATAGCCTGCTAGATTCCTCACAATTCTGTTCATACACTTTGCTCATGAATTCACTTGAGATAAGAAACTTTCCATCTATTCCAGTAAGATCTTTTCCTTCAAAGATTTCACCTTCGCGGTGCAATGCATATATACCAAGTCTGAATAATTCCCCCAAATACCTACCCCCACACATATATTCTAAAGGTTGAACAAGAGGATATGTCTCTGACATATGCAATGGAATATTTACATCGTAGTATCCTTCAAATAACTTTAAATCAGTATCAACATTTGCTTTATGACAGAAAGAAGTACCCAAAAATGACAACTCAGAATTATAAATTGTTGTGTTGATGTTGAATGATGCATTTATTCCAGTACCTAAAACTAAACCTATGTCACTACCATGAGAAAACTTTCCTGATACATACACAGACACTGCATCATTTGTTATCGCCTTGATATGTATACGATACTTATGTCGGAGTTGAAATTGTTCCTGAATTATACTAACAATATCTTGATCCAACACTTCTGGAGCGATTTCAAAACCTTTACACATGGTCTTAATATATGCATTGTTAAGTGAAGTCTGAGAGAATGGGAAACTCCAGGATATTCCAACCATAACCTTGTCTTGTATATAATCATGGGTTTCACTATCGAAAAAAAATAATTTATTAGATGTTATGAATTCGTTCATTTGGTCTGTTAGCCTTTGAAAAAAACGAACATCCACAAGTTTCATATCCTCCGTTATAGTAAAATCCGACTGAGTCTGTAATGTATGGTCTGAACCACCCAGCAATTCAAGAGCTCTGAAACGTAAGGTGGAGCCTCCAACATCCATAACCAGAAACTTTCCATTTTCCTCTCCAGTTGGAATTGATGCTATCGTTGGCAACATACACCTAGTAGATGATTTAACAACCGCATCATTGAGTTCTGAATAAAACTCTGCAACCAATTCGGGAACGTCACTAATGGAGAATCCTCTTTGTATCTCGTTAATTAGAGCTTCATATTTTGAACTTTTATTGGAGCTCATATTCGTGCTTTTGCAAGATGTATCAGCCGATTCTGCTTTAATGGAAGACTTACCTGAATGTACCACTTCACTATATTCTTCATGATAAAATTGATTTTGCACCATATTACCTGTTAAGTGTAAAAAGGGAAATAAGGCATTAATCAACTTGTAAAATGATACTAAAAGGTGTGTTCTGTTATCGTGATAAAAACTGATAAGAAATTAACGGTTTTTAGTTTTACAAAATTGACGTGTTTATCACGTGACTAAAATAATTTTTTTTTTCATGTTAATTTTTTTTTGTTTTCATATTTTTTTTTTTTTTCGTTTGATCTAAGCTAATTGTTATATTTATCTCTGATCTATCTGAAAGATCTTATCTTTGGTGGTAGATAAACATCAAAGACACTAATCACTCAACCAAGTCCCTCATATCAGTGATCAAGTTTTAAGATGACTGGTCATTTATCATCAATATTGAATGGGCTGAATCGTAGTCAATTGAATGCTGTTACTGCTCCTACCTCCAAGGTCCTTCAGATCCTTGCTGGTCCAGGTACAGGAAAGACTAAAGTGATCACAGCTAAAGTTGCTTATTTGTTAATAAATAATAAATTACCCCCAGAAGACATTATTGTTACAACTTTCACAAAAAAAGCTGCTAACGAGATGGTCGAAAGATTGGATGCTCTTTTAGAACCTTTCCCTGAGATTAAGATCAAAAAATTATTCATCGGTACCTTTCATTCAATTTGTGTTCGTATTTTAAGAATATATGGGAAATTGATTGATCTACCTTCTGATTTCAAAATTGCAGATACCACAGACTCTCATCAAATAATCAAAAAAGTTTTACAAGATAAGGATATGACTTCTAATGCTGATGACATCAAGAAGTCGGTGTATTTCATCTCCGCTTGTAAATCAAGAGCACAATCTCCTAATGAAGTTCCTGTTGAATTAGCCAATCCAGATTTTTCGAAACAACTAGATGTTTACTCTGTTTACCAAGAAAGTTTAATAAGAAATAATCTTATAGATTTCGATGATTGTTTGCTATACACCTATAAGCTACTTTCTAATCATCCTCACTGTCTGAATCGCATTAAACATGTTTTAGTCGACGAATTTCAAGATACAAACACAGTCCAGTTGAAACTCATGTACTTATTTGCTGGAAATGATAATGGCTTCAAGGATAATGTTACAGTTGTTGGAGATCCAGATCAGAGTATTTATGGTTTTAGAAATGCGGAGTCCCAAAACTTTTTCAGAATGGAAGAATACTATCATGAGAGAGGTTCTGAGTTACTGAAAATCTCTCTAGATCAAAACTATAGATCTACATCTAATATTCTTGATATATCTGAAGCACTTATGCGTAAACAACATGGTAAGAGAGAGGATAAAGAGTTAAAGTCAAATAAAGATTTCACTTCACCAGTTCGTCTTATTTCTCATCCTTCAAATTTTGACCAGGCAAGATTCCTGGCTCAAAAGATTCAACAGATTGTTGCTGAAAGCTCATCAAAATATGATTACTCGGATGTCGCAATCCTTATTAGATCTGCCTTTATTTCTCGTTTGATTGAACAAGAACTCATTAGGCATGGATTACCATATCAAGTTGTCCATGGAAGGACTTTTTGGGAACTTAAGGAAATTAGAGTTATGATTGATTACTTAAGAGTTATTGCATCAGATTATGATTGGTTAGGGTTTAGCAGAACGCTCGAGTTTCAAATTGCCGGATTAGGGAACAAGACATTGAATAATATAGAAGAAAAGTTCCACGAAAGGGCAAGTCAAGGAAAAAGATGCAGTATAACAGATCTATTAGGCGAATTTACTGAAGGTTCAGTGAAAGGGGCATCTGCAAAAGTAAGAGAAGGCTTAAAGCTATTTTTGAGAAATTTGTTAGAGATTAAGCAAATACTAATGGATGAGGATCCAAACGATAAAACCAGAACATTGGGCAAGGTTTTTGATTTTGTTCTTGCAAAGACTAATTTAGTTAACGTTATAGCAGAGCAGAAATCCAAGAAAAATGCAGAGAAAGATTTTAAAACAGAAATTCAAGAAAACTTGGATGAATTGAAAAGCCAGCTTTTGGGATTCAACTTAATTGAAGAAACTTTACTTATGGACGCGTACGACGAGAATACAGATCCAAACGAAAATGAGGAAGAAGGAGAAATTATTACTGAATCCGTGGAATTAGGAGGCAGCTGTATCAACCACCTCTCTCAATTTTTGGATTCTGTCTATTTATATGAAGAATCCAATCAAAAAACTTCAACTAAGACTACACCAAAAGTGACAATAACTACCGTTCATGGATCAAAAGGACTTGAATGGCCAATTGTATTTGTTCCTTCTCTATGTGATGGTATTCTTCCTTCCAAATTTGCTCTTCGAGAAACTGACGAGAAGAAACGTCAAGTGGCTATGGATGAAGAAAGAAGATGTTTATATGTTGCATTCACAAGAGCAAAAGACCACCTATACTTGACCTATTACGAGCAACAAACCGATTTCATGGGAAATGCTGAAACAATGGCACTTTCTAGACTTGTTAAAGATATTCCTAAGGAACTCTGCAAACGACTAACCAAATCTGCAACACATTCGAAGACATGGTCATCTTCAAAAAGGGATTCAAGTTCTTTTAAAGAAAACTATTCAAAAAGAAAAAAGGCCGATTCTTACAACTCATTCAGCCATATACCTGCTGCGAATACTTCATTTAGTCATATTCCTCCTGCAAATACCTCATTTGGTAAATCATCCGAAGTCTTGAAAGAGGCTAAAAAATCTAAAAATGGTACGGTTAAAACTACTGTAGTTGCTGACTTGAGCAGTCCTGGCCCTACCCCTCTTATTCGTATAGGAGGCCAGAAGAAGAAAAGACTTGGTATGGGAAGGCCTTTAAGACCATTCAGCACTCAGTCTACTAAGAAATAGTAATAAGAAGTTTTTTTTACTTTTATATAAATTATTCAAAGTTTTAAAAATAAAATTTTCAACAAATGATTAACTGGAATATTGAATCGTGTTCACTCGTTGTACTACCGTAAGATTATAAGATAATTAGTTATATTAAAGTATTAACATATTATATACACATATAAATTTGTGGTAAAAATAAATAAATCAAATAAATCTACAAAAGTAGACTATGATTATAACAACAGCGCCATTGAGGCTAAAACTCCTAATAAAAGTAACTGAAGCGGACGAGCTGAAGAAGAATAATTGGTGGCACTGTTTGAAGATTGTGTCTTTGAAGAGCTATCTGAGGTTCCAGATGAAGAACTAGATGAACTAGAAGTGGAAGCCGAACTATTGACCTCTGACGATGATGACGAGGAGCCTTCATCGCCTTCATTGGTATCACCATCCACAGTTATCACTGTGGAATCAGAATCATGACTTGCACTAGTAGACACGTATGCTGTTAAGCATACACTTGGACCTTCTGACAAATCTTTATAATACATTAGCTCATAATCCGAATTGGAGAATTTATATGGGTCAGATGTTGACATACATGCAAAAAAGAGCTGCTTGGTACCATTAACTTGCAACCAACCTTCATCATCAAAAGTGAAAATATCTGTAACATCAGAAGGAGACAGAGCGACATAGTGTGATTCCAAAGAGAATAATTGTTTGTATGCTGTGAGTTCCTTATATATAGATCCAGCAGTTGAATTATACGTTAAATTTGTTGCAGATGTTGAACCTAAAAATAGGTAGTCAACTCCTGCACCTTCACGTTTGGAAACTACACCAAAACCATCAATTTCAGAGAAGTTGGAATGGACATATAGACCGATACGCTTGATTGAAGAATCCGATTCAGAAGCCTCACTAGAACTCTCTGTAGATGAAGCTGAAGCTGTAGATGAAGTTGATCTGGTTGTCTGTGTTGTGTTATGTGATGATGCATCTGATGAAATGATAGCAGTGGCCTTTAGACTCGAACTTGAGGTTGTCATGCTAGAACTTTCTGATGATGAAGAAGAGGAAGTAGATGTGGTTGAAGTAGATGTGGTGGAAGTAGATGTGGTTGAAGTAGATGTGGTTGAAGGAGTAGTAACAGTGAAGACAAACGATGAAGTACTCTGTGGATTATCTGCAATAGAAGAATCAACCTCTTGACCAGAAGCTTTATCTGGTGCAGAAGTAGATAAATATAATGCCAAACAGTTACCCAATTCTGAGCCTGAGTCTGTTGTACTTTCATAGAATAACTGCCATTCTCCATTCGTTTCACATGCTTCGAAACCAGATGAGACACCATCAACCAATAAAGTTCCATACTCGTTAAACGTATAAAGTGTTGTTGTTTGTTGACTGATAAATCTTACCGATGATGATGACACAGACATGAATCTCTGTCCATAGTAAATACCTTTTAAACTACTGTCATATGATAATTTTTGTGCAGAAGACTCATCTGAAAGATATGCATATTGAATACCAGATTGACTCTTCACAGTTATAGCTAAACCATGAATATCAGAGTAGTATGAATTTGCATACAATTTAATACTTGAGCCGGCCAGAATAGTGACCATTCGACTCAAAAATAAAGATATAGACAATACATTCATGGAAACCATCTCCAAAGGGTTATATAGTAAATTTGAGATATAAGTGATTGACGATTTCTAAGCACAGAACTAAGAACAAATTTTTTTTTTTCAAAAATATGATTTTAATAAAATGGAGATGAATGTTTCTTTTTATATGCAAAATTCACCACCAGATATAGGATATCACCACACATAAAACCGCCTTAAGGTTGAAACTTTGAACTAAAAAAGAAATGATACCTTGTATGATATATAGACAAAGCAAACCCTTCCCACTAGTAATCGCATTTTAATGTAGGTATACAACATTCAAACGGAATATACAATAAGAATTCAACAAGAGAATCTTCAGGGTTGAAAATCATCTGAAAGAACAATAATACATCAACAGAGCGGCTATTTAAATACAATTGTCAGTAAATAATGACGCAATTCAAAACTGATAAATGTTTATTAATAGAAGTTTTCTTTATTTTTTCTTTTATTTTTTATTAAGATTTTAGTTTAATTTAAACTTTTTAATGCACGCACCTCAATGATCATTTTGATGAAATTTTGATTATATATATTATATAGTTTACAATTAGAGATAGAGTAAATTTATTAACACGCAATTACAAAGAGTATGAGAGTTGATATATATAATAAGTAATATACTTTAGATATGCATCTTTAATTACATATTTTCCCATACGAGGTATGGTTAGTTGTATATATGTAACTCTGACTAGTTTTTATTCAAACAATGTAACAATGTAGTTTCTTTTTTTTTCTCTGGTACTACATTCGGTTAAACTTCTCATAAAGAGGAAAGATTTCTACATTAAGAACTGTAAACTTTAGATATATGCATATGTTATATAATATAATAGATATATATGTATTCATGCCTTGATTGGATAGAAGAGTCTTTTCAAGTAACCTGAAGCACCTCCACCTAACAAACTATTATATGCTGCTTGACGACTTAGTAATAAGTCAACATCCAATTCTATTTTCTCTTCAAGTGGAGTATTTGGATCATAGAATTTAGCTAGATCTGATTCTGTGTTTTCTAGTCTACTAATTATTATATTTTTAATTTTCCATTCTCTAATTGGAACTATGAAACAAATTCCACCAACACCAAAACAACCTGAAAATATTTGTGCTTTAATGAAAGGTTTAGATAATGTTGCATCTTTTAGTTTCAATGTAACAACTTCACCAAACAAACAGAATATACCAACCAGTAAATTTTCATAACTCCAAGCAGAAGGGAAAAATTCAGGAGACACAGAGTCTGCCATGATTGGTTGATTCAAAGTTGATGCAACACCAAACGTTAAACCTGACAAGACAGCGTATGCGACGATAATTGAGAAAGATAATGCATTAATCCACATTGCAAAAATTAAGATAACCATGACTAAAGATAAAACAACAGCAAGATTAACTCTACCAACGTAATCTGCACCAAATCCAATTGATGCTCTACCAACGGCTTGACAACCATTGAAAATAGCAGTAACGTGAGAACCTTGAACCTGTGATAAACCGATGAATGTACAATATGAGGATAATGAAAATAATGCAACAATATAGCAGGTAATAATTAAAGTAAACCAAATAGCAATGGCATGAACTTCAATCAGTTTTAAAATTCTCCAATCAAATAAAATTGACATTCTAGTCTTTATCTCATTCCAAGACTTTAATCTTGTCTTTGGAATTCTATGTTTAACCAAAACTGTAACAACAATGTTACAACCGAATGCAATTATTCCAATCATTCTAAGGGACCATTTATATGTACCAGTTTCATCAATCAATTTTTGTGAAGATAATGAGAACATAACACCACCAACACCACTTGCAGCAACAACAATACCCGAAGATTGACCTCTCTTTTTATCAAACCATTCTGGTAACATAACAACAGCTGGATTGAAAACAAGTGCAAATCCCAATCCAACCATAACACCAATTGTTATATATAATTCCCATTTAGTTTTAGCAAAAGATGCACATATATAACCAAGTGGTTGTAAGATTGTACCAATACACATTATAGGACGTGGACCAAAGATTGCAGATAATATTTGAACAACTGGAGCTAAAGATTGTGCCAAACATAAAACTATACTACCAATTAAAGCATAATCTGTAGATGTAGCATTTGGGAAAGTTTTATTATTTGTCCAATAACTTAAAAAGACACCATATGCACCATTACAACCCCAAGTTGAAAATAACAAGATAAATTCAGCAAATACTATAACCCATGCGTAACCTTCATCAGTTGGTGGATATTTTAAATCTTTACTCTCCATCTCTTCATCATTTTCTTCTAAATCTTCTAAAATCTCATCTTCTTTCAAAGTTCTTCTCTTACTTAGCTCTGATTTATTAGTTGCAATCTTAATAGCTTCATCTAAACCTAAATTAGTCAATTCTCTACCCAATTTAGTACTATTCAATCTAGCTAATTCTTCATTGGTTTGTAAATTATCATCTTTAATTCTATTAGCAATCCCTTTAATGTTTTTGGATAGAGTCTGTGACAGTGAATTCACCCTAGACATTGAAGAATTAAAAGATGATGTTCTAGATTGAATCTTCTCGGTGGAGTTTAACTGACTAAATTCATCCTGTATAAGAGCCACAGTATTTATATTTCTATTAGGACCTGTTATTGAACGAGGAGAAGTCTCATTTGACGATAGAGATGAAACATCTGATGAATTATCCTGTATTGTCATCTCTATAGAATATTTTATAAGAAACGGAAAGAAAATGTAAAAGTAAAAGTAGAACTAAAACCCTCTCGATAGTATATTATGTCACACACTATTTATTATGCAAAGAGATCTAATATAGCTACGGAGATAAGATGGTTGCCAAGTATATAGCCAAATATTATATTACGAATCAAACAAAATTCAAACTGAGTATATTATAGCTTATATCTACCAACAAAGATTATAACAAAGAAGTATATAATCAACCCTATTGGAAACTAAACAAATTTCATGACTAATAAAAAAAAATGTAAATAAAAATATAAATTACCAAAACAGAAAAAATTGAAAAAAAAAATAAATATTTTACACCACAGCGGCTTTAAATCGTCAATTGTACAATTAAATTCAAATAAAACAATAACATTTATAAAATGGTATAATTAAATACAAACCATTTTACAATATATATATATATGTAGTATCTATAATATATACATACAATCATATAATATTTCAATAATTATATACTAAAAAAAAGATATCAAAACCGGTTTAGATATTAAATATTTATGCAGATTTTCCTCTTTTAGGGAGAAAACTGCAGATTTCTCTTTTTTCGATTTTTGATTTTCGGTTATAAATGTATTTAAATATTGAATACCATGTCAGTATAAAGTGTATATATATCAATATAAATTATGATACTTAAGATGCAAATGGTGTATATATTATACGGTGTTTTAATCGGGGTTTTCTTTTTCACTACTAAAATTCTACCGGTTTTATTTATCTTTATCTCTCATGGTGTAGAGATGAATATAGAGATAATTTTTCAGGGAAAAATTTTTTTTTTTTATTTTTTTTATTTTTTTTTTTATTTGTAAATAAAAAAA
>JAJLSX010000009.1:177061-295247 GCA_030567815.1 Ogataea piceae | reverse complement strand
GTACTATAATAATATATATAAATAGACTTTTCTGCTCAGTGCGTATACAGGGCCCATGTGAAAATTAAATGTAAGCATCAGCTATGGGCTCTCAGAGTTCACGCGCGTGCGCACTTGCGCTCGCACATTGCGCGCACAGCCCATGATGGTATAATTTATTTGTATAAACCCCCCACATGGCCCCGATATATATAATACATCGTATTACATAGTACATATACATACGTACATTATAAATAATATTTCTATATATATATAAACTCCATTGAGTTGAAATGCTCGGCACATGTGCAACTATACTCTTTTAAGTAATTATATTGAATATTCCCTTTTTTCAAGTATTTTATACAATTGGGATACATGTGTATTGTTTAGTTGTTTGTTTGTGCAAATGAGTGAAGATCTTAATAAACAGAGGTTGTTGTAAGTATGTTTGGTGTGTAGGTATGAGATTGAATAAATGGTATCCTCTGTCTTGAAGGAAAGGGTGAAATGTTATTGAGAAAAACAGAGAAATGAAACAGTTAATTGTGTTTAAATGAAATGATAAAATAGGAAAAAAAGTGGGAACAGCTACTCATAATAGGACAAAGTTGCTTTTTTTGTCTGTACTCTCCCCCACATTCAAAGCTTTCGTAATTTTGTAAAAAAAAAAAAGTGTAAATTGTAAAATGTCACACAAATTACCTCTCCTTCAAAAGTGACAAGAAAAGAGGACACAATCTCTTTACTTTTACATGGTTACACAATTTCATATTTAATATACCTCTCGAATGTTGATATTTTGCATATACAATGATACAGTATATTTCAGAAGAGTAAAACGAGGTATAGATAAAGTAAAACCACTTTTCAATATTTACAGTATAGAGTATTAAAGTGTTATAAGAAGATACACACCAATGTTAAGTGTGAACTTGAAATTTGCTCTATATATAACATAAAGTGGTTTCAAACCAATGTCAAATAAAGTAAATTAGTCAAACTTATTGATAAGATACTAAAACTTGCCTGATTTTTCTGGAAAAAAAAAAGTCTATATAATAATATATATCTGTATAAGCATAGATCATAGCCTATCAGTAAAAATCAGTACATCATTTACGCTTAATTAACATATAATAGTCGAGGTTAATCTTAATACCTGATGCAGTAGTCAAATTAATCAATTAAAATGCCCCATTGAGTAAATTAATATAAATTTTAACCAAACTTGGTTACTAACACAATACCCAATCTTGTTTTTAAGAAAAAAACCACAATACAAATCATTCACACTATTAATAAATACTAATAATATTTTATAAAAACTGGGAAAAGTTACAGATTCAAATTCAGATTTTGAATAAATAGAAATAAACAATTTTTATTCAATGAATTGTTATAAAATGTGTAATTTACCCAATGTGGTGTTTATTAACACAAAACAAATAACATACAGTTTAAGCTCTTGTGGTAGATTTGTCTTGTCTTTGTTTGCTATTATAGTTATATGCTGGTTTGGAAATGGTACCATTGATTGTTTGTAAGTTTAAACTCATTTGTGGGATTTCTCTTCTTTCTTTTTTTTGTTTGACCTTTTCGTTCTGTTCTCTTGGGAGTGTGACAGTTTTCAGCTGTAATTACATACATGAGTGAGTAATATCCCTTTATCGATTATTTCAAAAACAGCAGTACCACAAAGTTGACAAAACTACCCGCACGCCATGTATATTGCTATATATATTACCTTGATATAGAAAATTACTGGATTGAGTAGTTAATTATATTTCATTTTGACGTCTTTGATTAAAGAAAGAAGGCGAAACAAAAGACAAAAAAATGAAATTTCTGAATTCAAAAGATCTAATTTCCAATTTCAGGATACGTATCAGTAATAACCACATAAATGGGAAATTTCGACTAGATTGTGATGAATGTAGTAATTTTCAAAATGAGGAAGAGAATGAGAAAGGGAAATTCATATTCACAATGAGATATCATTATTTGAAGAGTCACTTGACAAATGACCAATTGGTATGTGAAGATTCTAAATTGAAAAATTCCAAAGTTTATCCCATTCCAGTTTCAGTTGGAATGAAACTTCACAATTGAAATGTGACATTACATTCCATTGGAAGAGACTTGAAAAGGGGGGTAGAGGTGGTATATTGAATGGGGGAACACGTTTTACTTTTAAAACTTGTAATATCTATGAAATTTACTTGAGGATGATTATCCATAGAAATAAACCCAGAAAGTTATGGATAACCAGTACGAATATTTAATAGTAGTAGTAGTAGTAGTCATAGTAGTAACTATAGTAGTAATAAATTTTATAATAGTAGTAATAATAATAATATATAATAATGATAATGATACTAAAAAACTATGTAAGGTACTCATGGATTGTAGAGTATTTGAAAATAAAACACCTGCTCAGAAAGAGATTTAAATACAAAAGAGGAAAAAAAGGTAAACTAAAACAAAAACAAGAAAAAAAAAACAAGAAAAAAAACAGCAAAATATAACACTCTCAAAGTAATTATAACTAGTAAGTACATAAGAAACACACCTATTACTGTTGCTCCGTATCTTCATTTTCATCTTCATCATCATCGTCATCTCCTAAAATAGTCTTTTGCATCTTTAATCTTTGGTTGAACCGACTATTTTTGTTAACGTGAACTAAACGGATATGTCTTTGTAAAGAATCTCTTCTTTTAAACTTTTTACCACATCCATCTTTTATACAGGCATTCATCTTATCCTTTAAATTGCCATGTGGACCAGCTCCGTTAACCATATCAGATTCATTTCCATAATTGTAGTATTGTAATGGTGGCTCGATTGATAAACCTTGATTTCTTCTTATCAAATTTTCTAAAGTCTCAGAGTGTTGACTCAAACAGTGTCTAATTAACTCTGGTTTTCTTGGTAATCCAATTATACGATATGGACAGTCTTTGACTGGACATTTATGAGACCTCACAAGCTTAAATCTATCAAGGTGAAATAAAAATGTTTCAACTGTTGGGAAAGAATTAGAACAGTGAGAACATTTATAACTAACACCTCTACGTTGTTTTGGTTTTAACATATCAAACAACTCAGGATTTTTTTGTATCTGTTTTGAATGTTCACTATATGAACCAGAACTAGAAGTTGTGATATTAGTGGTTGAATTTCTTGAAGATTCAAAAGAAGGAGGTGGTGCATGATGATTGTTTTGTAAAACTGATGGTTTTAAAGTAGTTGGTAAAGAACTTTGATCACCACCAATAGACTCTGAAGTTTTTTGGTACATAAATGACTTGCTCTTTCTCAAATCCCATTTTTCTTCATTTGAAGAGGAAGAATTTTGAGCCAATTCTTGTTGAGAATAACCACCACTCCATGGTTGTTGACTCAACGACATTTGCTGAGATAACATTTGAGGACCATTAGAATGATGTTGAGGGTGATAGTGATATGTATAACTATTTGACATATCATCATCAGGTTTTTTCCCTCCAGAGTATAAATTATCGTAGCTTTGAGATGATGATTCACCTGATGATTGCTTATCATTGTAACCTGAATATAATGCGCTCTTTCCGGACTCCAAGACTGAAGAACTTGCGAACATATTCTGTTGAGTTGGTGGATAATAATACTGTTGATGAGAGTATAGCAACTGTTGTGGTTGAGCACCAAAAGAGCCAACAGAAGAACCCCCAGAAGGTGGTTGTTGTTGCTGTTGTTGCTGTGGTTGTTGGTATTGTAAAGATAAAGGTGGTGGTAGTGATGAGTTATGGTATGTGTATTGACTTTGGAATGGTTGAGATTGTTGATTTGGAGAAGTTGCTGATAAACTTCCTCCTGTGTTTGAGTAGTATAGTGGACCTGGTTCCAAGTAACCATTCACATTAGCATTGCTTTTAAAAGCATTTGACTGATTAGAGCCTAAGACGATAGATTGTTCTGGATGTTTCATAGTTGGGGTATCGGTTGGTAACTGTTGATGATATTGTCCATGTAAACGATGTTGTTGATCGTGTTGGTTTGGCCAGTAATGAGTAGAAGCCTCTTCAGTGGTTAGCATTGGTGCTAGCATATAATATCTTATGAATGAATAAAGAGAAAAAGAAGGAAGGAAGAAGAAAAAAAACTATTATCAAAATGACTTAAAAAGTGGATACTAGTCTTTTATATATGTGGATATGTGGTGTACGTTTTTGAGTGTACGTGTATATTTGTGGTGATAGTATAGAAATATTTGAATTAAAACAGGAAAAAAGGTATAAATAAGTGTTAATTAAGACTTGTCACTTTTTCCTATCCCAAGTTGTATATATATAAACTTCTTAGTGATAATGGGTATGTTATTATTATTATATTATCTATCTTCAAACGAGATACAATCAAATAAATTATCTTTTATTTTATTTTTTATTTTATTTTTTTGAAAGCGTAAAAGGCTTGAATATATAAAATAAACTTTTTTGGTTGTTTAATCTTTAAAGAAAAAAAAAGAAAAAGTCCAAGCAACAAATTTAGCTCAAATCTAGGAAATCTAACCTATATATATATAATATATATATATATATTACTTGAAACAGAGAAATAGTACTCGAATATTATATGTTTATTATTATTATCACTATAATAATAATATTTCATTTGATTAGTATTAATATAGATTCAACGGGATTTGCATCGCAAAAAGCAAAAAAAAGCAAAAAAAAAAAAAAGTTCTGGTCTCTATACAACTCCAGGATCAGCAGCAGGCACTCTAACCTAAGTAGAAGCATAGAGCGGCTCTTAAAGAAATAGCAGCATCTGCGCTAAGTTATAAACTTTTAAAATCCTATTGTTAATTATGTAGAGAGGATAGAGGTTGCAACTCATGCAACAGCTGGAATTATCAGTGCATAACTTAAAAGCAATGAGATCTGTCGTTGAATCCAATTATAAGGACTTGGATCTTTTTTTTTTTTTAATTATTTTATAAATAATAATGATAATAATAATAATTAAGCTTGCTGCATAAAATATTTAACGTGGCGCCGTTCACGGGGCTTACGTACGTATTAAATTTATTTCTTTTTTTTGTTTTTGTGTTGCATTCTTTTGTGTGTGTGTATACAATTGTGCAAGCGTTTTCGACACTGCTGCACTTGCGAAAAAAAATTATTTACACTGGATAATCTGTAATTATATCTATTGTTCTTCTTTAGTGCATTATTTTTCTAAGCAAATGCATGTTTACACTATGCATAAAAACTTTTTTTTGGTTTATTGTACCAAAAGGTACATCTGATATCTAGCTTTATGCAGCAGCATCACTTTATGAAGTGCATTACAAAATGCATATATTACCGCAATTTCAGAATTAAAGCCGCTTAGGTGTATATATTGCGGCGGTATAATGGATAGTTTTTATGTGTACATTATATAATATATATTTTTTTTATATATGTTTTTTTAAAAGGCAAGTTGAAACCAAGATAATAGGGGTAGTTGTTTTGTCCGTAAATATATTATTAATAATAACTTCATCAGACTAATATTAATAACAATTAGAATATTCTAACTGTAGTTATTAATAGGTTTTAAAAATTGATGATCTACATGTATGTATTTGATTCTTGTAAGAATATCAAGTATAGTATTAGTGTAATTAGAGAACTATATATTTTTAAAACATCAATGGTGATAATTCATGTAGCTATCATATATATAACACTGATTAATATATTTTGAAACTTTAGTACCAATCAATGACACCATGTCAGTAATTTATCTTGATCACACTTTAATGCCATTCTTGTTTTGGTAATTTTCACAAAGAGATAAAAGCATAAATAGGCTTGTCACTTGATTAAATTTGGTAATTATTGGTGCTATTTGTGTTTCTAGTTTGATTTTCCAAAATTCACAGTATTAAACGAAATTACTCTTTCATTATATACTCACTTTTGATTACGAGTTAAATGTCAATTTAATCTTATTTAAGAGAATTTATGCAACTTTCATACCATATCCTGAATATGAGGGGGTTGGTTTGAAGGTAATTGTGAATAAACACAAGTTGATGTAAATTTTGTGATTTATATATTGTATCATTCTATCTATTTGAACAGAAAGAGAACTGAAGTACTCTTAATTGGTAGCTGAAATTCACAATTAACAAATACATTTGTCAGTATACTAAGTTGAAAGGAGAAAAATTTGGGAATCAAGTGTATAAATTTACAGATTACTGATGGAGAAAAATAAAATCCCTAACACTTCAACGACTAACTGAACAAAAAGGGAAAGAGTATTCTATATAATTTACGAGGATATATTTTAGTGAAATAATTAATGTCCCATAGTTTATAAGCATATGATATAGTTACAATAACAATAACTATACTTTACAATCTATCAGGGAATCTTTGAAATCCTTCCCTGGATAAAAAATTACCTAAACTATAATACAAAGGAAGGAAAGAAAAAAACTTTTGGGTGGTGCTAAATACTAGATTGAGATCTGTGTCTTTAGAGTACAAGAAAAAAGAAAAAGGAAACTCTGAAGTATTTTATGAAAAAATACAATAAACCAAAAAAGTTAAAAAAATAATGTACACACAAACTGGCCCCCTAGTAGCTAAATTTTTATCAAATTCCAGTACATAAACTAGGAATTTTAAAGTTCTACCAAGATGAAAAATGATGTCTTAGATGCACACTATCTAGTTTACTAACTGTCAAGTGCATATAAGTTAACGAATTCCATATTAACTAACTGATTATGTTAACTTACTAATTTATTATCATACTACTCATTATTATTCACTTTGCTTCCCATGTAATGGTAGAGAGAATACTATAAAAGGGGAGAGAGAAAAAAATGCTTAAGAAAAGCATATTATTTCTATAAATAACATAATAATAATAATAATACTAATAATAATGAGATAGTGAAAAGTTTAAATCTATAACTTACTAGAATAATATTCTCCACGAGTATATGTATATGTATATATATTTTATAGGATAGGGTAATAGGGGATACAGTATAATGAATAGTTTCCACTAATGATTCGTTTTGTGTAAGCCACAGACATAAGCAATTTTTTTTTTTTGAAAACCAGTAGCCGCTTATAACTTTCAGCTGCAGCGTTTGACTAAGCACTAGATAAATTGCGAATTTAACATATTGAGTACCAATGTGCCTGGTTTTCTTATGGAACCTGTCGATCTTGATTCATTGTATAGTATATTACTATATATATCACATAAATGGTTTATTGTTGCATGTATATATATATATATAAAGCAGTGCTATTAAAAGATTACTTGAGTATATAAACAAAGAGACATGGCTAGCAAATAATTAAATACAGCTATTAAGTACAATGTCTATACTCCATTCTACTAAATAGATCTACATTTTACTTTGTCTATTATTGAACATCGCATTGATTCTTTCTCCATACCCATCCTCCAATATTACAAAGCTCTATATATACTCTCTAGACATACGAGACAAAAGAAATGCATTTGGATTTTGAAAATTTATATAATGTATGTATGTTTGTTAGTCAAAAACAAATTATAAACATTTAGCACATGCTGAATGTTGTAAGCTGTATGATGTATAAGATGTATGCTGTATAAGATGTATGCTGTGGAATGTACGATGTAGGCTGCAATATGTACGCTGTATGTTGTAATATCTACACGTTTTTTTTATGTTTTTTTTTTTGCTTTTTTTTTGTTTTTCGACCCTCGCAAGTCATTTATACCGCCTTAAAGTCTTTTAGCCCTAGAGGGCAGGGAACTCGATTCTCTAGAGAGTGCACTAGCTGTATATATATAAAGCTCATTGGGAGATTTTTAAAGAATATTACATGATTTGTTTTAAAGTTGATGCTCTTAAATGCATAATCTGGGCCAGTAAAGCAGTAGCAGCAGTAACAGCAGCAGATTTACCTCTTATGCATATATTCTAGACTTCGTGTAAATCCTTTCCAGTTGGAAAATTCAGTTGGTCATGATATTTATCTAGAAAAGAGTTGGATCTCTCTCTCTCTCTCTCTCTCTCTATATATATATATATATATATATTCAATGTTCCGCTTCTTTTGAGGTGCATTCTAGTTGTTTGTTTGTTTTGTTGGTTATTATTGTATGGGGTCATGGGGTATTTTATGTAGAGTTTTATATCTTTTTTTTTTCTTTTTCTAAAAGACTTTTACTTCTTGTTCTGCATTGAATTGACAGTTGTTTTCAATCATCTAGTATATGGTGGTAATTTCACCATAACTTGACTTACTTAATGGATTTTTATAAAAAAAAAAATTACCCACCTCAGTTTTGACTAATAGAATTTCCAGTAGTATACTATAATATAATAGAACTATATTATATATTATATAATATTTTTTTGTATTTTTATGTAACATTAATAGCTGATAGTACTCGATTAGTTAATAACAATAAAGACATTTATTTTAACGAATGCAGCAGCAGCAGCTATATAATATATAATATATATTATATATATATGGAAGATCTACCGTCGGAGGTCCACCATTAGATTTTTTTTTCTCTCTAGGGAAAGGATATATAGTTTGAGTTTAATGTAAGTTTATGTGTAAATACACAGTATCTTTGAGCTTAGTGCTAAAAGATATATATATATATATATATATATATATATTATATTTATACTGTATAAAGTATTATTTGTAATTGTACTTTCATAAGAATGCCATACAAGTAAAATAAGTCAATTTATTTTGTCTGGCATAATATTAGAGTTTTTTTGAATTACATGCCAATTTCCACTGCGTTAGCATTAAATAAAATTACATTTAGAATTTGTACCAAGAGATTTAGAAGAAAAACAACAACAAAAACCAAAAAATAAAAGGAAATCAAATGCTTATAAATCCTACAATGTATAATGAAAAGTATGAAAAGTAATAGCATATCTAGTAGTTGTATGTACGTTATATAAGTATAGCACGTCTTTCGTTTAACTTTTCATGTGAGTGGATAATTTTTTTTTGTATTTTACTTGTTCGCACGCCATGTAATATATTTAATTGTACGTACGTACGTTTACATATATTTTAACTACAGGGTACTTTCGTAAGCACAGTAATTTGTTCCTTCAACAGTAGTCGGCCGAAAATAAATTAAAGATCTTCCTTATATTACTAAGCTCCCTACGTTGTAATTATATGGCAGTAAATTCCTAGTAGGCCTTACTCGCATGTCGCGTAGCATGGAAATAAATAAAAAATTTTACTGTACGCACGTACGATCGATCGATCGAGAACGTACAATTACCTACGAAACGTATACGCACTCACGCACGCATACGCGTGCGCATATATATGGTTAACACCTACGAATTACATTTAAAAAAAAAGTTCGTGACGTAGTAGATGGTTGAAATTGTGGGTTTTTCTTATAATTGACATGCTTTACTGGTAACCTCAGTGTCTTATTTCATATCTACATAAATATGCATGGAACATTTTTTTTTTGTATCATCAATTATACTTTGTATCTTTACATATATAATATATATATGCTGTTTATTTATTTCATGATTTACTATATATATATTTCAACTCTTCGCGTTATTCACTAACATTTCTTTTTTTTTGTTTTTGACCTTTTTGGTTGCTTTTCTTTTTTGTTTTTTTTTTTGTTTTTGAGCTTTTTTGGCTGCTTTTCTTTTTTCTTTTTTTTCTTTTGTTAAAATTTCTTTTTCGTATATAGCTGGTGGTATATAGTAATATACTATATAGTATATACTATATAGGTATAATATATATTATTATATATCATATATTGTATACTGTATAGTAATATACTATAAAGTTATAAACTGTGCTTATAAATGTATATTTAGAGATCATTCCTCATATTGTTTGTTTATTTTTTATAGTTTTCATATTTACATGTGCTAATATTTAGGGGCCATTACTATATATATACATTGATTAATTTTGATTAATCCTTCTTCCTTTCCAAGTGTATATATGGCAGAATGGCATTAATTGAAAATAAAATTGTACCCAGGACAACAAACTTAAAAATTTACAAGGTTTATTTAACAAGATATATAGAGTTTATATCACTATTTTCAAGCCTCCTTGCTCCTCCCCTGCCTCGAAAACTTTCCTGTTGCCCATTTTCTATATTTATTTTGCTTCCCTTCTTACTAACTGTACGATTCTAAGAAACAAGCACTGCAGTTTGGAATAATATCGTTGAATCCTACATGTAAATATATATATATATATATTATATATTATATTAATATATATTATTCAAGACCCGTAGAGATACTGGGTGATTTCCTTTATGCCGCAAGGGGCGAGGACCGGAAGTCTAGACGGGAGTACATATAATATATATAATATATTTTATTATTATTATATAATTTGATGCAGCAGCAGCGGTTTTTTTATTTATTTATTTATTTTTAGGGGGCGTGCGCTATGAGATGCGCTGGATATTTTTCTTAATTTTTTGCAGCTGAATCGATGGATGCATATATATAATATATCATTACGTAGTGGTAATTTACAAAAAGCAGCCAGCACTGGTACCGTACAGACAATAAGTTCGAACAATTAATTTATTTTTTTTGTTGTTGTTGTCCATACGAGTTTTCAAATACAAAAGGAAGTGTGTAAATAATATCACTAATTGCGCAATAATTATCTACATTTATTTTAAGATCAATAAAGGGGAAGGGAGAAGTCACTCATATCAGTAGGGTGCGGCAGTAGTTGGGAAAAGTTGTCTGAAGTAGTAAACTACACGATTGAAGTATTAGTAATATTATATAATTTTATATGCTACGTACCACTTTGTACAGTGTGCTGTACAGAACGCAGTGTACTTTAAACTTTCCATATATCGGTCTTCATGGAACTTTAGTTTTTATCTAACTTTTTGTTAATTCAATGGTGCATTATTAATATATATTATTATTGTTGCTGTATGATGCTTAAGCATTTGATTAGAGCATAGAGTAAATGGGTTTATATATGCATGGATAATGCACGGAACTTATAATATAGTTGTTGTAAAAGAACTCGAAATTTTTTATTGCGCTGAAATTTCTCTTAAAGTTATATATAGATATATACTGAATAACAATAAGTTTTTTTGTTCAATGATAAGTTATACTGATCAAGTATAAATGTGAAAATCAACTTTTTGATATTTTTGGGTGAATTTTAGAAAGCTTTCACTGCTTCTATAATCTCCACTTAAGCGGTCTGGTTTGAGTTTATATACATATATATGGAGAGAGAGGAATAGGGAAGGGGGAGCAACAATATTGTAAAACAAAGTGGGATTGTTTTTTTTTTTTTTTTGTTTCTAGGTTGGACGAGCCTTGCATTCTTTCTTTCTTTTTTTTTGTCTTTTTTTTTTGCTGTTGTTGCATTCTTTAGGTGTTTGTTAGTAACATCCAACTTCTATTGTTTTCAAAGTTTAAATAGATTTATTGTTTTATTTTAGTGAATAAGAACATCAACCTGCATAAATATATTATTTGCCTTTGGCTAAACTGAAATCGAACATTAGATATTTTTATACTTTTTTAAAAACTTTTCTCTTTGTTTCTTTTTTTATATTTTTTGTAATACACTTCGGCTAATCTACTTTAAATATATATGTTATATATTTAGTAGCAACATATGTTTTACAAGTTCAGTATCCCTTTGTCATTCATATGTTTTTTTCTTAATTTTAATCGACTAATAATTTTTAGAAAAAGGTTCCCTCGTTTCACTTTTCCCCTCCTCCTAAGTATGTATGCAACACAAAAGTGGAGTTCTCACTGTAATCAGTGCGTTAAATAGTCTTGTATTTCACATGAAACGACAATACTCTTCCTTATGATTTATACCACTGTTAGCCTACTTGTACTTTTCTATAAGTTGTAACTGTATATATATGTATATAAATGTGTATTCCCAAGTGATTTATTAGAAGAAAGTATTGGGTAGATATAGATAGACAAACACAAAGAAGGTTTCCAAAATTGGAACTAAACTATAGTAGGAGTTCAAATTATTCTTCCAAAACTAGTAGGTCCACATAAACAGACAGACACACAAGTAGCACTCTTTTTCCCCCTGTCAATTCAAGTTTCATCTTGACTAATTTATGTGTGTTTATGAGTTCTTCTTTCTCATTTCCTTCTTATTCTTATATATATCATATAAATATATACTGATGGTACTCTCTTTTATAATGGGTATTGTTTTGACTTTTCATCCCAATAAATGGATTTTTCAAGATTTGCTTCACACCCTAGGCCTAATTTGTAAAGTCTTTTAAGGAGTAGCATAGCTTTCAAGTTACCAAGTGTAGCTGCTTTGAGTGCCCAACAGAATGCTTCATCAAAATCTCTGTCTAAATTCTTAGATCCAACAATGTACCAAGAACAAAGTCCCATCATCCCATTTGCATCACCTAGATTGGAAGCCATGTTATAATAATGAATTGATAAATCAGCATTTGGTTCCACTATTTTACCCTCTTCATAAATTTTCCCTAATAATGAAGCTGATTTCTCATGTCCTAAATTGGCAGCTTGGAAAAACAAATTGATGGAATAAACAACGTCTTTTATAATTATATCTTTGAATCCATAAAGATAAATCAATCCCAATTCGTATGGTGCATCTCGTGATAAATCAGATGCAACCTCTGTAGCTCTTTTCAACCAACTAATTCCAAGTTTTTTGGTAGTTATGTTGTTTGGTAATCCCATCAATCCATGGAAGCAATAAATTCCATACTCTTTCATTGCCATGGGATGATTGTTAAGAGCTGCAATCTCCAAATATTTAATTGATTTCCTAGAATCTGGTATACATCCCCACCCTTTTCTATAACAAACTGCTGTCCGATAGGCCCCTTCAGCCTGTTTTGATTTTGCAGCAGCTTCAAATAAACGCAAAGCTTTATATTCATTAGACTTGCCAAATATTCCAAGTGAATAACAATCTCCCAGAAAATATTGAGCTTCGGTGCATCCTTTTTTACTTGACTTTTTCAAAGCACTGTGGGCTTTTTTCAAATTTCTGTTCTCATCACCAATTTCATTCCAGAGGGCAGTCCTTAATAATATTTGTCCGTATGTGAATTGAACCTCTGGATCTTTGAAATTCTTTAAATTCTTAGTATACATATCTAATGATTTCTCAGTTGATAATAATGAGTTACAATTCTTACCAAGTTTATCTCTTAAAAAGGCCTGTGATTCCTTTGACCAATGGGAGTGAATTACTGGGGATACAATGTGGTTTGCATCTAAAGATTTAACCCTAGAATCCAAAAGATTATTTACTGCATCTTTCAAATTAGTTGTCTCCTCTTCTTCTTTATTTTGTTCACCATTGTTTATTAACATTATATGTTTAATGCAACCTTTCAAGGATGATATTGTGTTGAAGAAGTTATTTTTCGCTCGTTCATATTTCTTTGTATTAACAGGTACGTCAATAGGTTCAATGCATGATTCAATATTATCATCTTGACTCACATTCCCTATTAATGATTCTATTGGGGGTTGATTTGGGTTATAAGATTTATTTTCCTGTAATAAATTATGCTTAACTGAAAATAAAAGTTCCATGGGTATAGAAAATTCTTTAGGATTTTTTTCTATATCTTTAGTAACACAGGAAAGAACATGTGAATCAGTGATTGAACTATCGAATGGCGACTCACATGTGTTACCAATCAACATCACACAAGTGTGAAATAGTTAGCAATGGTAAGATTATTGGATAACAAAAATTATAACAATAAAAAATACATCTGTATACTGGTTGCTGCTACCTTTTAAGTGTAGAGCGGAAAATTTTGCACCTCCTGCAACAATGCACTAGCGCTTAATCAATATTAATTAATATTGCATTCTCGATAAAAAATAGAATTTTTGCTAATGTTTTTCCTCAATCTAAATACTTGTAGTATTTCTTAAAATACATAAAAATAAATTAAGGTTTATGATATAAGTAATGACGCCTACTTGTATTTCTGTAGTCAAAAAAAAAACCGGTGAAATTCCACCAATGTTATTTATTGATGATTAAAAGGTGTGGTAAATTTCTTTAAAAGAATATGGAAACAAAAAAAGAAATGTGCCATTCCCTGGAATCGAACCAAGGTCACTGCTGCCACAAAGCAGAGTACTAACCACTATACTAGAATGGCTTATTATGATGTTTTAAACATAATGGAGCTTTATAAATTTATATACTTACGTAATTTATTAAACTAACGTGTGTAAAGATGACCTAAACCAAAAGTGTATATAAGTGAACCGTGAAATATCGATGAAAACTACTTTTCAACCTTCCTGTTTTCAAAGTTCAAACCTGAAATTTATCATCATGAATAGGGATACGATTTATCAGTAATTTGATAAATTAAAAAGATACTTTTTATAAAAGAATTAGATTACTAATTAGTAATTACTATAGTTTAAGCACATTTAATTTTGAATGATTAATAAGGTTTCGAATTAGGAGTCAATATTTATAAAGAAAAAGTATAAACAGAAAGCTGAATAAAAGTAGAGACTTGAAAAAAGAGTGAATATTGGATTCCTTCGAGAGAAAAGATATGAAGAATATCTCAACAACATTAAGTTGAATACACATAGTAAATTAAATTGTAACTTGCAAGATCAAATGATGAAATTAATATAGAGAAAATGCATAATGCATTGCCATTGGCAATTGCCAAATTCAACTAAACTTTAAAATAGTTATCGCCAGATTCGCCACTAAAAAAATTTAAAAATTAATCTCTAAGTAAAACAATGGCTTATAAGTTATTTCCCCTAATTGTAATGAATGAATTAGTGTGGAGGATGATCCATTTAATTGCACACAGAAGAAAAAAACAAAGAAAAAGGAATCGCGCCAGGTATATGTTATAACGATTTACTAAAAAAAAAATATTGCATGTACGATCGATCCATCCCGTCCGGGGAAAAAAATTTAATGAATATGTCGGGGCACGCAGAAGATCCATTGGCAACACCATCATACATGATATATAATAATATATAATAATATAAAAAAATTTATATATGAATAGTACAACTACTACAAAACTCAACAAACACGTGAAATGGTCAATTGACTAAGAAATAATCTTCACACCACTTTATCTTATCACAGAAGGGTCCCTTCTCAAAAAACCACAACATACAACATACTACACAATACAATAGATTATAAAGAGTACATAAGCGATCCGTCATATCTATGTAATGTATATATATAAATATATTTTATAAATCATAATTCAGTTATACCCCTATATGGAAATCTGCCCATACTTCAAAGATATATGAGAAATATTAAATATATATAGATTATGTATTACATGTATAAATTCTAAATTGAAAGGGTGTCGTCATTGGTTGAATACCATGTCTCCTCACCCTCCCCCCTCCTCCGGCCTCCTCTCCACAGCTCCACTCGAATTTCCCAGTGCAATTTGATGAAATGTACAGTAAATTTCCTCCTCATTCCTCCTCAAATTAATGATTACGTAATTATCATCAGCCATTAAAATCCTTTTAATTATTACGTAATATAATTCTATGTCATCATAAAAACAAGAAAAAAAAAACTTAAAATTCAATCCCCTTCGGGAGGCTCTCTCTTCTCTCCCCCAGTTTTTTTTATTATTTTTTTTATGATTTTCACTAATTCTCTTCTACCCCCCCCGTTGGGTATTTTTTTTTTTCCAAAATTTCAAACAAAATTTGCATATAATTTTCCAAATTTTCATGCGTATGATTTAATCGCCCCGTGGTGATTTTCAATTTTTTTTTTATGGCGCACGTACCCACGTACACACGTATATATCACCACGCGCACAAATGTTATTGTTTTATATGTTAACGCTTTTGAAGTTTTATAGATTAGGAATTGCGAAACAAATTGTATACAATTTCCCTTTTTTTTATAGAGTATATCAATCATATTATAGTTTTTTATATATATATAATATACATAGATAGATAGAATATACAAGTATCTACACACACATATATATATATATGTTACAAGTCTTTCATTTATAACTAGTTTCGCTCATTTTCGTTTTTTTCTTTCTTTTCAATTCTATTTCTTATCGGACTGTTCGTATCGCTATATATATACAATATATATAGAACAAATTGATACTTTTGAATCGCCCCTTTTCATACGATTAATTTACTTCTCATTGCTTCTTTCCCATTGCATTAATAAAACACTATATATATACTTATATATCAAGTCATGTTTAAAAAGTGGAAGTCTGATAAGAATTCCAAACAAAAGGAAGTGGTAGGTGGTGGTGCAACAGGTCTATCATCATCATTCAAAAATAACAATACATCTTCCCCACAACAGCCAAGTTCCAATTTCGATTCAAATAAAGCTGAAGTTTCACATATTGAGATATCAACAAATACACAAGAAGAATCATATGATTCTGAATTAGATTTTAAAATCCTTAATAAGGAAAAGCCAAATATGCCATATGGTGATGGATCTGATAAAATTTATGGTATGGAAAATTTTGGGTATACATGTTATATTGCTTCAATTTTACAGGCTTTATACTATACTGAACCTTTCAGAAATGAGATTTTATCCTTCCCTAATAGAGATCCAAAACAACCTAGAAGACGTAAAGTTAAAGTTCCTGGTGTTAAGACACATGCATTTACATCTTCTTTACAACAATTGCAACAGCAACAGCAACAACAACAACAACAACAGTCCAATCAATCAAATAATTCTAAAATGAGAAATTTATTTGGTTCTGGTGGAACTAAGAATGATTCTTCCAATGGTAATACCAACATATTAAGCGGTTTAAATACAACAAATATAGATCCTTATCAAACATTAAATAATCCTGAATTGGAGAAGCAAGTTTTATCAAAGTATCCAACTTTTAAAAATATAGAAATAAATTATTCTCAAAATAATCAAAAAAATTTAACAATTGTTGGTGTTTCAAATGATTCAAGTGCAAATTCAGAACAACGTAAAAGACAAGCTTTAATTAGTGGTCCTATAATAAATCTTGATCATTCATATAATCAAACTTATAATATGGATCAAAGTTTATATACTACATTAAAAGATACTTTTGAATGTATGGCTGAAAATATTTCTAATGTTGGTATTGTTTCTGCTCAAAATTTAGTTGATGTTGTTAAAAGGGAAAATGAAATGTTTAGAAGTTCGATGCACCAAGATGCCCATGAATTTTTGAATTTTTTAATCAATAACGTTTTCGAAACTGTTGATAGCTATTGTAAAAAAAATAATGCAATGGGATCTCAAAGTAATATACATGATATTTTTGAAGGTTTATTAACAAGTGAAACTAAATGTTTATCATGTGAAAGTGTTTCATATAGAGATGAATTATTTTTAGATTTATCAATAGATTTACAACCAAATACTTCAATTACCAATTGTCTTAAAATGTTTTCTCAAAGTGAAATGTTGAATGAATCAAATAAATTTTTCTGTGAAAATTGTTACTCTTTACAAGAAGCTGCTAAAACTATTAAATTGAAAAAATTACCAAAAATTTTAGCTTTACATTTGAAGAGATTTAAATATGCTGAAGAATTAGGTAGAAATGTTAAATTATTTTATAGAGTTGAATACCCTAAAACATTAAGGATTTTCAATACAACTGATGATACTGAAGTTCAAGATAAATTATATGAACTTTATGCAGTTGTTGTTCATATTGGAGGTGGTCCATACCATGGACATTATGTATCACTAGTTAAAACAACTAAATTTGGTTGGTTATTATTTGACGATGAAACAGTTGAATCGATTGATGAAAATTACGTTTTAAGATTTTTCGGTGATGGTCCGGGTTTATCTACTGCATATCTATTATTCTATAAAGAAGTTAGTGATGAAAATGAATTCAGAAGTAGAAATTTATTCAATGGATTAGATGATGCCTGTAATGAAGACGATGAAATTGATACGAGTGATGGATTAGATAGAGGAGTTCAACAACCTACAATGAATGGGAATGAACATACCAATGGATTCCATCGTGAAGAATCAAACGATATTACAAATAATAGTAACGATACCCAAATCTCTTCTTTGAAAAATCCTCCATCTTCCACCTCTACCTCTATTCCAACTCCTGTAACTTCAATATCTACATCACAGCATAAAATCAATGGTACAGAACACCCAACAAATAATAAAGATCACAAACCGTCATTCTCCATGGATTCAGGTGCAACTGATCCATTTGCATCTACAAGTGCAAGTGTTAGTACTCACTCACAACCTGCAAGCAGCATAGAGAGAAAACCTGAAGGTGTTGATTTCTTAAATCCTTTCGCAAAAAAAGGTGAAGACAATCTGATATCTGCACCTTCCTTACCAATTGCTAAGAATGATCGCCATTCAAGTATTAGCAGTGGGGCAACTTCAATAAGGAAGAATGGATCAATTAGACCACCGCAAGATACATTACCTACACCTCCATCCACTCAAGAGTCGTCTGCCATTCCTGCATCGAAGAAAAAAAATAGAATTTCTTTTAGTTTTAAAAAATCGAAATAGATATTAAAAAAAAAAAAAGAAGAAAAAATACAGGACAATATATATAAATACACCTTGTTGAATAAACGTTGAATACTTGGAGATTCAAGTAAAACTATAGTACTTAAAATTTGTAAATGGTAAAAAGTAAAAAGTTAAAACTATATAATAAAGATAAATCCGACTATATATCCGTTGTCGAAGAACAATTTCCCTAATGGCCCGCACTCAACTGAAACAATTTTTAAAGTTTATTGCTCTTTTCACTACACATTTTTTTTCTTTGAGAACGCGCTCACGTTATATATATTCGATTAACTTTTAAGTGGTATTATATATAATTTATTTCAATGTTCCATATAAAGTTTACTTTTAACCTTTGCTTGAATCAACTCTTTGAATAAGAACTGACTATACTTTTTTTTATACCTAATATCTAATCTCGCTTAGACTCTGTCCTGGGAAGATTAACAAGACAAAGTATCAGTAGAAGTCAACTAATTTCAGTTCATCACTAAGCAACATGGGTTTGAAGTTTAATACCAAACCAGTGTACATTGTTTCACTTTTGGTATTATTAGCAGTCGTATTAGCCGATGATCCAATGGCTTCAATGTCTGCTGATGAATCAAGTGATAAGGCATATCTTGAAGAAATAGCGAAAAATATAACAAAATCTAAAATCTTTCACTGGTTATGCTTATTAGTCGGAACAATGATAATACCATCATTTGCTATGTGTTTTGCGTTAGCCAATGGATTTAAGACGTCAATGTTAATACAAACAATATCCGGAGCTTATGCAGTCTTTGAAGCGTTAATAATGAGATTTCCAGATCCTACTGGCCATGAAAATAGTGCATCAAGAGGTACAGCATGGTTCTTAGCATTTTTTTATGGGTTTACATTATTTTTTGGAAGTTTAGCTGCCGGTTCTACATTTATTATAGGCAGCTCTACAGCAAATAAGATTGGACTTGTTGGATCCAAAGTGGTAACTTTAATTTATAAAATTTGCTCATGTTTACTTATTTTATGCGGATTTATTAAAGCCGGTATGTCTATTATTTCATTGTGCGGGTTCTGCTACAATGGCAGTACAGGACAATGTAATGCCCATGGAATAATGGGGACTGGGTTTGTCGTTTATGGTATGTTTTTAACTTCAATGTTAACCATCCCATGGTTAAGACTAGGTACTGGACAAAATTATTCACAAGAATTTTATGATTCAGCAATGTTAACAGCATGGGGTATCGTTAATACTTTCACAGAACATCGTCCATGGGAACCATGGTCACATGGTGATTATCAACATACCAGTATGGGTATCATATTTTGGGCCTGTGGTATGTTAGGTTTATATCTATCTAGAAATAACAAGAGAAACTATATGCCTGCTTTTACATTGATTTTCACTGGGTATGCCATGTCAGGTCACGTGCAAGAGTTAATGATTTCCACTAAAGTTCATGGATTCTTTGGATGGGTGTTAATGCTTACAGGTGTTGCAAGAGTTTGTGAAATTACATTTGTCTTACATGACGAGAGATGTGATAAAAAGAGAATTCATTCTTTCCAATATATTCCAACTTTTGGATTAATCTTATCTGGTATCTTATTTATGGGTGCCACTGAGGAACAGTTACAATTAGTTGTTGATATGGGTGCTGATGCATCCTCTTATATCATGGTACTATCCAGTTGTGCATGTGTGTTACATTTATGGTACTTGATTGTCATGGAATTTTACTTGAAATTAGTTGGATACTCCATTTATGATGAGAACCACTATGACCAATTAGGAAATGACTTAGAACCTGGTGCATCTAATAATGCTTACGAACTAGATGATTTTTCTGATGATGAAAGTAATTCAATTAGAGATACTCCAAGTGATCGTTAGTTGAACTATATTCTTGATTTTTAATTAAACCATATTCTACCTTTGCACCCCACAAGATACATGCATAAAAATACTTAAATATATATATATATAAATAAATAAATTTCAAACTCAAATGGAGTAAATTATAAAACGTAACTGAAAATGGATACGATCACGTGACCCACTAATATTTATTTTTTCAATATATTACGTAATACCGCTGTTTATATAATTTTTTTGTTTGTTTTTGTTTTGAATTTGTTTCTTTAAATTTTGATGTTCCCTTTGTTTAAATTGTTATAACAATAATTATCTCTATCATTTGGTAGCATATACTATCATTGACTGATATCTGTATAAGACCTGTGAATTTTTTTTAGTTGCATTAGAATATTGCATTTTAATATAGCAACAGTATTATCATATATATATATATATACAGTATATTGTACATCAAGGGAGATCAACAGGAAGTCTTATAAAGAATACTTATCAATTATGAATTGCACAGACGAATCGATCCAGCATCTTCGTTCGACAATTATTTACTCTCTGGATCATGATTTACTTTCTACGGCTGAGTTTACCAGTGAGAGACTTATCGCCCAAAATGCTAACAATTTAGATTCAGTTCACCTATATGCATTAGTACTATACAAAGCCAAAAGATTTAAAACTGCTTATAACTTAACTGCACATCACAGCTCTCAGCATATTGGTTGCTCATACATATTTGCCAAATGTGCATTAGAATTGAAACGTGAACCAGATGGGATATCAGCTTTGACTAAAACTTCACCTCTTTGGTCTTCTCCTCATAATAGCAGTGATTCAATATCACAATTAAATAAGTACCAACCAGATACAGTCGCTTGTTATATCTTGCTAGCCAAATTATATGCTTCTGTTGGTGACATTAAAAGAAGTGCATTGAACTATTCACAAGCATTAAAGTTAAATCCACTTATTTTTGAGGCTTTTGAAGAGTTATGTAAAATGGGGGTTAAAGTGAAAGTTAATTCTGTGTATAAAGTTAATCCAATGGATGAAATTTCTGGAAATTTATTCAAAGGGCAAAATTCAACATCTAATAATAATGACGATGATAATACAAGTGGATTTGGATTTGGATTAAACGATTTTAAGGAAAAATCATCAAGATCATCCATTTCGAATCCACTCTCTACAAATACAACAAACTCAGATGCGAAAACTTCTGTTAATAACCAGAGCTTGATAGCACAAACACCAGAGGCTCAACAACGTACAAATTTCTTGATAACACCTAGAGTGAAACAACTACAACTTCCAGAGGCACCATCTAGAAGAAATAATAGAAGTTCAAGTTTTGAAGGAGGATTTAAGCATCCATCATTGCCCACTGATTCAATTCATAGAAAATCCGGAAGGGCTTCTACTTCGATAACATCAAGACTATTGAATCATCCTTTGAATACCCTTACTGGTTCAAATTCTACTTTTCAAAATGGATCATCGGTAGGTATGAACTCTTTGAAAAAGGAAACTGGTGTGAAACGAGTCATTGGATCAACATTCTCCAATAGCAATAACTCTTTAAATGGGAACATGGGTACTAATGTAGATACCTCTGCCGCTCAATCAGGTGATAAACTGGATAGTTTCTTCAAACCACCATCTTCTAACTACCCTGATCAATACCTAATATCAATATATTCTAAACTAGCCAAAGGTTTCAAATCAATGTGTTTTTATGAGTGTTTCAAAGCAATAAGAATTCTTGATTCTTTACCAGATAACGAGAGAAACACTCCTTGGGTTCTAGGAAAACTAGGAAGACTACATTTTGAAATTGTGAATTATGAAGAAGCTGAAAATTACTTTATTAAACTTCGAAAATTAGATAGAACTAGAGTGGAAGAGATGGAATACTACTCAACATTATTGTGGCACCTACATAAAGAGATGGAATTGAGTTTCCTATCACATGAATTACACGAAATTGATAAGAACTGTCCTGAAGCATGGGTAGCAGTTGGTAACTTGTTTTCATTGAAAAAGGAACCCGATGAAGCAATCAAATGTTTCCAAAAAGCCAATAACTCAAGCGATAAATTTGTCTATTCATACACTTTACAAGGTCATGAATATTTATCAAATGATGCTTTTGAAAATGCATTAGAATGTTTTAGACATGCCATTATGTTAGACAAGAGACATTACAATGCATTTTATGGTATTGGTATGGTTTACTTGAAGCTAGGAGATCTTAGAAAAGCTGAATTCCATTTCAGAAAAGCTGTCGAGATCAATCCGGTTAACGTTATTTTGTTATGTTGTGTTGGTATGGTTTTAGAGAAATTAGGAAAGAAAGAACACGCATTAAGACAATACATATTTGCTTCCAAGTTGCAACCACTATCAACATTGGCATTATTTAAAAAGGCACAATCATTATTTTCACTAAAGCAATTTGATCTTGCTTTGAAGGATTTTGAAAAATTAGAAAACATAGCGCCAGATGAAGCATCTGTTCATTTCTTACTTGGAAAACTATACAGAATATATGATCGTAAGAATGATGCGGTTAAACAGTTTACAATTGCTTTGAATTTAGATCCAAAGGGATCACATCTAATCAAGGAAGCTTTAGAAAGTTTGAATAATGAAGATGCCGATTTGGAGAACCAAGAAAACTGAATGCGATAGTAATACCGTAGTTGTTGATTATTAATCTATACAAATATATGTAAAACTACATAGAACTGATGAAATGATGATACATAATGTAACAGAATATTATGAATGTAAAATTGTGTTGAACATACTAATGAGTTGCACCTAAAAATATTGTTGCCGTTAAACAGACCGACATCACTATAAAACCCCAAATGACTAGTAATAGAGCACCCCATTTGATTAATATATCTTTATTTGTAAGCTCATCTTTAGATCCGACCAACTTGAATGCAAAGAAACCTGGCAAGATGAAAGAGATGGAAGTTGATCCAGTGGAACCCACAATAGCTAAAACGTGTTCTAAAGAAGTGACTGTCAATGCCACCACATATGAAAGTAACACTATTAATGTTGTAATAATGATTAATTTTTTGTTGGTTAGCTCAACGTAGTGTTCCGATTCATCAGCGTCTTGATTTTCCAAGCTGCTGAAACTCTCATCAGCTATTGCATCTTCCTCTAATGAAAAATTACGTCCTGATGATTGTTGATTGATACCACCATTAGTTGTGTGTAATGCAGAACTAATTAGGTTTCTTCTCTCATCAGCGGTAGTTGAATAAGATGATGCAGTAGTTGAACGGGATAGAGATCTAATTGATTTTGCTAAGTGGGAGTCATTCAGATAGTATGCAACGTGGTTGATAGATAATCTGGCAGGATTAGATTGTAAAGGATAACTTAAAGCAACAAGGATAACTATAGCTATTCTACCAATTGTAGAAGTGATAGAATCGGGGTACATTGTAATAATATTACCAACAACGTTACTACCAAATGTGAGGTAACCACTCAATCCAACTGTTAAATATAATGTTAATGCAGTACCTATTGAAGTTAAAATGATTCTGTTAATGATAGAAGGTGATCTATCTTGTAATTCATTGATAACTGCAAATTGATTCTGTTGACAAGTGAAACCAAACACCAAGATTGGGAAAGAAGATAACATCTTAATAATAGACTCTGGTTTGAAAAAATGAACCTCACCTCTAACAATAGATTCTTGACCTCCCAATAACAAGTGTAAGAAGTGGACAATGACAAGAACAGTAAGATAAACAACTGAGCTCAATGCCACTAAAGAAGCAGTTTTCAAAGAATCCAAGTGTCTCTTATAAACCAATGGTAATATACCAACAAGGAAAACTGTGATCCATAAAGACCTGCTAGATAGATAAGAATTTGATTCCAAGAATGCATCTGAAACTATAGATTTGACAATTTGAGGCATCAAATCACCAATAACAATTAAATAAGAGCATCCAACACCAAAACATTTAACTGCAATGGCTAGATCAAACAAGATACCAATTTTAGGAACAGTTAATTTAGACAATGCAAAAAATGAAGCATGACCAGGAACTGCAAATGTTGCTGAAATAGATAGTAAATATAAACCAAATGCCGATGTAAATGCAGATAATATAACAAACGTTGTACCTAAAAATATACCATTACATTTGATAGCATATGGAATACTCAAGAGACCGGCTCCTAAGATTGTATTCATTAAATTGATAATACCAGATCTTGGTGTTGCCTTACCAACATTACTCCCACCACTTGATAAGTCAACCATAACTTCAAACACTGGCCTTTTTCTTTTCTTTTATCTATCCCTTAAAATCCTGTAGATATATAAACAAACACAGCAAGCATGAATTAATGAATGAAAAGACAAATATAAAACTATTTCTTAATTGTATATACTAACAAATTTCCATTTGCTGCTTTTTTTTTAATTTTTTTAATTTTTTTTTCGATTATTTTCTATGAGCTTTAAACTACAAATTTACAAAACATATCATTAAAACTTTTTTTTTTTGCATATTTAATCAAGCGAATATTCTTCTATGTAATCGATAAATAAAATAGTTATTCTATATATATACATTAAAGTTCTCCTATGTATTTTTTGAAAGAGAAAAATTCCCCAAAAACAGAAAAAAAAAATCCATAGTCTATATGATTAAAGTTAAATTGTTATTATATGTACATGAAACACTCTCTCGACACAACCACTTACCGTTAACTTTAATAACCTTTTCTAACAGCATCTCTAACAACGCTAAATAATTTTGCGATACCAGCATTGAATCTCTTTTTAGAGTTCTTCATTCTACGTTCTAATCTAACCTTATTTGGTTTAGCATGGAATCTTTGATCCATTGAAATTTCCTTTAATCTATTTGTTCTAACCAATGTATTGAAATTAGATTGACCTCTACCTATATCACCTCTTTTCACCATAACTGTTCTACCTGCATATTTATCAAATAGAGGTAAATGTGTCACTGTAGCAAAAGCACTTGGTTCAGACATTTCTGAAGATAATGATGAAGCAGATTTACCTAAGAAGGAGTTATCTTGTCTATTTTTTCTTGATTGTGTATTTCTAACATTGTTGGTCACGCTATTGAGTATTCCAAATGGATCTGTTTCTGATGATAATTTGGATGATGATGAATTGTATCTGAATGACATACGCACAAGACCTTGTGTGGCCAACACTTGACGTGAACTTAATAATTGTAACATGGTGTATATAAACTATAGATTATTCTATGAATGTATAAACTCTAGAGAATAATAGAGACAATCAAACTAGTTATTTAACAAACTACAAAATTTAATAAATTCGAAAAAAAAAAGACGAAAAAAATCCAAACGAAAACGAACGAAAACAAAAAAAAAAAAAAATTTTGAAAAAAACACAAAAAATATTACATAATCAATTACATAATCCCAAATTTGCTTTTTTTTCTCGTTTTTTTCTTTTTTTTCTTTTTTTTTTTTCTCTTTTTGCGTTTCACTAAAAATTTCAGCATTTTTCTTTACGTTTAAAGAGGAAAATTTGTTTAAATTTGAGTAAATTTTTTTTTTTAAATATAAAAATATACGTTTGAAAATACATAGAGAGAAAGTAAATAATGTCATCATCTCCTGTTGAAGAAGCTACAGGGAAGTTAGACAGTTTGGAGATTGAAACTGTCTCTATTCCACAAGAAACAAAGACTGATAAAAATGCCGAAACCAATGAAGATGGAGAAGAAGGGGAAGAAGGAGATGAAAATGTAGGCGGTGAAGAAGGAGAAAAGAAGAAGAAAAAAAAGAAGAAGAATAAGAAGAAGAAGAAGAAGATTGGTGGGATTTCTCAATTTTATCCAGAAGGAGTTTATCCAGAAGGTGAATGGCATGACTATACATACGGAGAAGAAAATTTAAAGAGATCTACAGATGAAGAAAAGAGATACTTAGATAATCAAGATAAAGCGAAATGGGAAGATTTTAGAAGAGGTGCTGAAATTCATAGAAGAGCTAGAAAACATTTACAATCCGTTTTACAACCAGGTATGACAATGACTGAAATTGCCAATACTGTTGAAGATGCAGTTAGAGTTTTCAGTGAGACAGATGAAACTAAATTAGCAGGTCCAGGTTTCCCAACTGGTCTTTCATTAAATCACTGTGCAGCTCATTATACACCAAATGCAGGTGATAAAGTTGTTTTACAATATGACGATGTTATGAAAGTTGATATTGGTGTTCATGTCAATGGTTATATAGTTGACTGTGCATTTACACATACTTTTAATAAAGAAAGATATGCACCATTATTAGATGCTGTTAGATCTGCTACCAATGCAGGTATTCAAACTGCAGGTATTGATGTTAGATTATCAGATGTTGGTGCAGCAGTGGAAGAAGTTATGGAAAGTTATGAAATTGAATTAGACGGTAAGACATACCCTATTAAATGTATTAGAAACTTGTATGGACATAACATTAAAAGAAACCAAATCCATGGTGGTAAGTCTGTTCCAATTGTTAAGAATGGTGATAATACAAAGATGGAAGAAGGTGAAACTTTTGCCATTGAAACTTTTGGTTCAACAGGTAGAGGTCATGTTGTTCACGGTGGTGAATGTTCTCACTATTCAAAGAATTTAAATGCTCCTGCAAATGCCCCAATTAGATTGAATAGAGCTAAACAATTATTAAGTACAATTGATGAAAATTTCGGTTCTTTACCATTCTGTCGTAGATATTTGGATAGAATTGGTGAAGAAAAATACTTACTAGCTTTGAATCAATTATGTAAAGCTGGTTTAGTCACTGAACACCCTCCATTATATGATATCAAAGGTTCATATACCGCTCAATTTGAACATACTATTTTACTTCACCCAACTAGAAAAGAAGTTGTTTCAAGAGGTGATGATTATTAATTACCCCCTTACCCCCTTTCGATTTATTTATTTTCATTTTCCACTGAGTGCATGTATTTTTTTTTTTATTTTTTTTTTTAAAACTGATCCCTTTTTAATGTTACGATAAACAGTCTTTTTTAATAATGCGTATTTTTTCATTTCATTAGTATTATATATATTTACAACTCATCTCTAATTGTACTTGTAACTTGTTCTACCACATCTGAAACGATTGTACTATTTTCAAATGTCATTGTTTCACTGATAGTTTCTATCAATATACTACTTATACTAGTTGTTGTTGCTGTTGCCAATATATCAATAACTTCAGTACCACTCTTACCCTTTCCTACCGATGTTCCCCAAATAATCAATTTTATGCTCTTAATGACTATCCAAAGTATTAATCCAATTGGTTTCCTTAATATTCTCTTGTACAGTATATAACAACAGACACCGATGAAGAAATAAATTGCTCTATAAATTTGTTTCCTCTCTGCATTACTAGATTCATTTATTGAATTGACTAATTTATTAGATTTTATCAAAATATCACCAAAGTAACTATATTTGTGTGATAAATTTGTTAAATTTGAAGTTGAAATTGATAAATCTTGAATATTTAAATCACTTGTTAAAAGTGATGAATTTAACATACTTGTCACATTTTGTAACTTATTTGTAATGTCTGTATTTTTATTTAATAATTTTTCTTGATTTGATAATTTTTTCAAACCATGATCATCTAAATTTTTCGAACCTTGATATGAATTAAAATCTTCTTCTTCCTCTTCTTCTTCAATAACTAAATCTTCAATCTCTGTAAATTTTTCAATCTCCAACTGTTTTGATTTAATTTGTGATTTTCTAAATTCAATCTTTAAATCATTAAAACGTTCATTCAACTTGAATAATTCAAATGTATAATTCTCAATTGAAACTTCATTTAAACCATAGTTGGATATTTGTAAATTTATAACTGTATTTAAATCATTTAACTTTTCATAAATCTCTAATACTTTATGATAACTATCAACTCTAAACTCATCTAAACTTTCAACTTCAATCTTTAGTATCGTTGATGGATTCCTCAAATTATATGTTATTATTTGGATTTTTTTCAAAAATGAACTAAAAGAATTCAAATTCTCATCAATTGTGAATTCCATGACTATTCCTTATTCCTTGTTCTTTTATCCCCTTCTCCTTATAACAACGTTGTACGTGTACGTGTACGTGTACTTTTTAACGTTTAAAAATCGGTTTTTTTTTATTAACAAAAAAACGCAAAAAATACAAAAAAACAAAAAAAACACACAAAAATCAAGCCCGTGCAGAGATGTGTAGATTTTATTATTTTTTGATTTTTTTTTTTTTTGATTTTTTTGCGTTTTTTTGATTTTCTTCTCTGACGGGTGGCAAATAAAAGAAGAAACAAAACAGGAGAAGAGAAGAGTTTAATTAATTAATTGGGTCTTTTATTACAAATAGTTATTTAAGATATAAATAATATTAAATATAGTGCAATATGTTAATTGATACATTATCCTCTGGAGTTGCCAGAATACCTGATTTTGAAGTGTCACAGTTGGTATTTTTAATTCAACAAGAATCAACACAAGAGTTGATTGATAAATTATTATTAAAGATAAAAGAGAATGAAATGGCACCATATTATCAATATTTGACTAAAGAGTTAAAATTGAATGGATTAAACTATGATGAATCATTCTATCAAGAATTGAATAAGTTAAATTTAGTTAAAATTGAAGAATATAATAAACAAATTGAGAAATTAGCAGATGATGATGAAGGAGAATTAGAAATTTTAAAGATTTGGACTCAACTATCAGAATATCATGCATCAATTGGAGATAAGACAAATGCATTAACAACACTGAAAAAGACAATTGAATTAGCACCATCAACAGGTTCTAAAATTGATTTATTATTAACAATTACAAGATTAGGATTTTTCTTTGACGATAAAGTTTTCACAAAGAAATATTTAGATGAAGCCAATTTATTAATTGAAAAAGGTGGTGATTGGGAAAGAAGAAATAGATACAAGACATACTATGGAATTTATTTACTTTCAACTAGAAAATTTGAAGATGCATCAAATTTATTAATTGATTCATTAGCAACATTTACATCAACTGAAATTTCAACCTATGAACAAGTTGCACAATATTCATTAATTGCAGGTGCAATTTCATTAGATAGACCAAATTTAAAGAAAAAATTAATTGAATCACCAGAAATTTTATCAATTTCAACAACTACTAAAGAATTAGATCCAATTTTTAATTTAATAAAATCACTATATAACTGTGATTATAAACAATTTTTCCCAAATTTAATTCAAGTTCATGATTTAATATTAACTAAAAATAAATATTTATTCCCACATGCAAATTATTATTTACGTGAATTAAGATGTCTTGCCTATGCTCAATTATTAGAAAGTTATAAATCACTATCATTAAAATCAATGGCTGATAATTTTGGTATATCGATTGAATTTTTAGATGCTGATTTATGTAAATTTATTCCAAATAAAAGATTAAATTGTGTCATTGATAGAGTTAATGGTATAGTGGAGACAAATAGACCAGATAATAAAAATAACCAATATCACTTGTTGATCAAGAATGGTGATTCTTTGTTAACTAAATTACAAAAATATGGTGCTGCTGTTAGATTAAGTGGTGCTGAAAGAATTTAATATATATATATTTTAATTATGCAAAATATTAAAAAACAAAAAAAAAAAAAATTATTGAAAATTAAAAATTAGAAAATAAAACATGTAAAACATGCGTAGTGAAACCATACCAAACCAACCGCTAAAAAAAATAAATATATAAAATTACAAGTCTATAAATAACATTAAACAAACATCTACTCTTCAGAGAATACAGGTAAATCTTTATCTGCAATAACAATATTTTCAACATCATCATCATCATCATCATCATCAATCATTGGTTTTAATTTTGATTTTGAAGATAATAATTCAGTTTGTAAACCTTGCTTTTTTTTAGCAATTTCAGCTAATTCTTGCTGTTTCTTTTTAATCGAAGCTAAAATTTCCTGTTCTTCATAATCAACTGATTTATCATTTTTAGTATTTGATTTTTTCACATTTTTATCACTGTATAGTAATGATCCATAATCTGGTTTACCTCTTTCTTGAATATTTTGTGATTCTTCCTCTTCCTCTTGTGATTCTTCCTCTTGTTCCTCTTCCTCTTCCTCTTGTGATTCTTCCTCTTTTGCAACCTCAATAACCTGTTGTTTCTTTTCAATATTTTTAAATTTTTCACCATTATTACTAGTTGTACCTAATCCACCTTTTGAAGTTAAATCTGTGGCATATTCCACAAATTCAACAGGAACTGTATCGTGTACACTTATTGGTTTTTTAATTGGTATAGCCTTCTCACTAACAACCAGTTCAATAATCTCTTCATTATCTTCATCACCAATATGAACTGCAGATGAAGGTTTAACTTTAACTTTACCTTCATTCTTATCAGAAACAAACAATGAAGCATCAGATATAAAATCTTCAGTACCAGACTGTTTTTTCTTTTGCTTCAGTTGTGGAGAAAGAGGTGCTGCTGTAGCAGCAGGAGCTCCTGCTGCTACTGCTACTGATGGTGGTGGTGATTTTATAACATCTTTATCTAAAGGTATTAATTCATTTTGAGAATTTGGAATTAAATATAAAACTATAACAAAAAATGACACTGCAATTACTAGTATAGTTAATTTCCTTTTTGACTTTGGTACAACTGAAGCTATTCTTGCTATATTCATCTTCTATAAAAATTTATCAAAATATTATTTTATATTATACTGTAGTAATATACTATATAATATATATATATATACACTATATTAAAATGTCAAATATTAAACACAAAATAATCAATTAACCGTTTCAATCTAAAAAACAAAAAAAAAAAAAAGGTTAAAAAGCTGAAACACTAAAAACAGGAATTTCACCTCCCTCAAATTTCTTTACTCAAAATTTTATAAATAAAAAAAAATTTCCTCTCTCCTCCCTCTGATTGATCTGTCACGTACGTACAAAACTTAAATTAAAATTCGCCTATCACACATTTAATGATCTAAAGAAAAAAAAAATAAGCGGTAATCTTTTAAAAATTTATATGGGGAGGGGGGGAAGGGGAAGGGGAGAGGGAGAGGGAGATTATACAAATTGATATTATAATCATCCCCGTAATTATAATTATTCTCATGCGATCTCTATCAATCCCAGAGCCCCAATAATTATTTTTTAAGAATTTTATAATATATTCAGGCCGTAGATACAGACTTTCCCTTGTACCATAAGCGGTATAATTAATTGTAGTGCCTATTGCGACAAGCGAGAGAGGGAAAAAAAAAAACAAAAAAAATTATTTCGCATACGTACATGTGCGCCCGCAATTAATACAGCGCGCGTGTACGTAATTACGTACGACGTGTACGTACAACGAATTAAATATACGTCAGGGCTTAGATCGATCAATTTTATTTATTTATAAAATTTATTTATAAAATTTAATTTGCGCGCGTAAGCGCAAATTAAACGTTTTTTCTTTGTGTAAATTGTGATATATTATGTAATATTTTATATGCGTCGAAGACGATCGTCTTTTATTAAATTACATAATATATTTAATCAACTTATATCACACGTGATACACATTATTTAGAATATGTCTTTTGATGGTTTCCAAACTTGAATAGAATTATCAAATGAACAACTAACACACATTTTAGTATCATTTGGATTCCAATCTATATCATTTATACCTAACATATGACCACCATGTACAAATTTCAATTGATCATTTGAATTAAAATCCCAAATTTTAACTAATCCATCAGTTGAACCAGTAATTAATATATTATTAAATTCATAGTTCCATGACATGCAAGTAATTGAATCATTATGTGCATTTTTAATTTCAAATGTTGGTTTATTTAAATTTCTCATGTCGTATAGTTTTAAATTACCTGAATTGTCTCCAATTGCCAATCCATAGATAAATTTTTTATTAAAATCTAATGTATTTATTGGAGATGATGATAATTTAGTATTTTGATTTTGGTTTTGTTGACTTAGTCTAGTGTCAAATAGTTTAAATTTACCATCTTCACCAACACTACCTATTAAATTCTTATGAAATGGTTGATATTGAATTGAGTTAACTCCATAGTCATGTGCTGTAAATGTTGACACTGGTTTTAATATACATGTCTTGTATTTAGTTGAATTTATTAAATTTTTTTTTTCAAATTTATTTAAATCCCAAATTGCAATTAATCCATCGGATGCTCCAGTTACCAATTCTCCTTCTTTATGTTTATTCCAGTCTAACCCCCAACCTTCAGATGTATGGAATTTCAATTTAATATCACAAAATTCATCGTCTTGTTCAATTTCTTCATCTGTAAAATTATTTGGTTTTTTAGTTCTATCAAATATTGATACATCACCCGTATTTGATATTGTCCCTAGTAGTCCTGGATTTTGTGGCATATATCTAGCTTTATTTATTTCATTCTTATGTGGGATACGTTGCATCAATTTCGCTTCGCTGTTATTACTACTGCTCTTTATCATAAATTCATTTTTAATTGCATCATAGTCATTTGTTAAATCAACATCATACTGCTTACTCTTTGTCTTTAATCCTAATATTTGTAAATTTTCAACTTTATTAAGTCCACTTGAATATGAAGCAACAAGTAATCTTTGTTGTACTGTAGAAGAATCGATTTTTTCAACATCTGGGAACCACTGTGAAGTTAAACTTGGCCATATTAAAGGTATGGTTTGAATATAGTCATATAGTAATGGTACATTTTTCTTCCATGTCTTGTAATTTATTAATTTTTGTTCATCTATCGTATCTCCTTCTTCCATTATAACAGGAGATGATGGTGCATATACTTGTTCTGACATGATTATATACACTGGCAATTAACTTGAAGAGACATAAATGTACAAAAAAGGAATAAATTTATTTGAAAATGACGAACAACAAAAAAACACTTTGAAACGCGTAACGACACAAAATTTGAATTTTTTAAATTTTTAAATCAAAAAAAAATTACACAATTTTTTATATGAATTTTTCAAGTGTTTTATTTAGGATTGGTTCAGAATTGACAAGATTAGAAAGATGTCAATTGAAATTCTATTAAGTTCATTGGATGGTTTATACGATGAAACTATATCTCAACTAACTAAAACCACCAAATCTAAACTATACACCAATGATAAAATTACATTTAAAGAGTTGGATCATTGGCGTATGGTTACACTACCAGAGATACTACTAAAGAGACACATAAAAGAAAAAGATGTATATTTAACCAAACCTGAATTGGTTAAACTAATGGACTGGAAACTGGCTAAAGGTAAATTTAGACCAATGCTACCAAAACTAATTAATTCAAATGATGAAAAATTAGTTAAAATTGCCACTAGTGATGGATTTAAAAAATTGTTAAACTATTACAAAGAGACAAAATTTGATAAAGATAAGTATTTGCAAATTTTAAAAGATTCATTGAAATCAGTTACCCAATTAAAAGGTGTTGGTCCTGCCACTGGTACTCTAATATTATCTTTAATTTCATTTATCAAAGATATTGATGACGACAGTGTAAAATGTAATAAAATCATTATACCTCCATTTTTCAGTGATGAAGCATTTGAATTACTCAATCCAAACTATCCTAAATTGAAGTATAACTTGAAAGAATATTTTGAACTATACTTGGAGAAATATTTTCAAATGACAGATAATCAAACTGATAAAATAATAAATTTTAATAAATTTGAAAATGCATTGTGGTGTATAAAAAGATTTAAAACTGAAAATTTTAAAATTGATGGATACGAATCTATACTTAAAATTGATGTTGTTGTTGATTTACTACTGAAAAATGAAAATAATAAACGTAAATTAAACATAACTACAACAACGGGCAGTAATAAAAAAAAGAAAATTATATAATTTATTACGTAATAAAATATTTTATTTTTGTTTCATCGCATAATTTTTTTTTGTGTGTGTTTTTCTTTGTCTTTTTGTGTTTTTGTGTTTTTGTCTTCATTTTTGTGTTGTCTTTTTTTTGATCTGATCGTATCTCTCTCTATTTGGTGTTGTTTGATTTTAGTGTCTGTTTTTTTTTTAGTACGTTGTCAGGTTTATATATACTATATATATATTGCATAGTGTATTTTTATATTTATTTATTTATTTCGTTCTGTTTATATTTCCTTTGGATTTCAATACTTTACAGTCTCGCTAGTACGTGTCTCATAAATTTTGAAAAATGTCCAAGTCATCAACTATAACACTATTTAATCCATTTGCAGTGGGCACATATATTATTGCATGTATTGGTTGGATAGTTGCATTTGCAGGTACTATTGCTGCTACACAATCACTAGTATACTTTCCTAAATTTTCATGGTGGGGTATAGTTTTCCAACTATTGTTACTAATAGCTATTGCTGTATTTTATGTTACAAATACATTCCATTACTATCGTTTATTTTTAACATGTTCAATTTCAGTTGCTTTAGTATATACATCTAATTCAACGAATAATTTCATATATTATTCAGAATCTTCCACTAGTGCTGCAAGTGCAGGTTATATCATTCTTTCAATGACTAATATGCTGTGGCTGTTTTATTTTGGTAGTGAACCAAATTCTCCAATTATCTCATATATTGATTCATTTGGTGATGGTCAAAATATAATGGTTTCTTCAAAAAGATCTACAAATAGAGCAAACTCTTCACAACCTCCTCCATCTCAACAACCTGTTTATTACAAAGATGAAACTACAATTTCTTTAGCTGAGCATGCTATGCCTCCAACTTCAAATCCATTTGATTCTACACAAGAATATGGATTGAAAGGTTTGGAGAATGCATCTTCCTCAGCTCCTATATCTAATCAATATCAAAAATCTTCAGATGAAGATGATTATCCAATTAAAGTTAAAGGTATATTTGATTATAATGCTAGTCCGGATGATATAAATGAATTATCATTTAAAAAGGGTGACTTATTTAGAGTTAAAGATACAAATGGTAATTGGTGGCAAGGTAAGAATTCAAGTGGAGAAATTGGTATGTGTCCAAGTAACTACCTTGAAATTATTTAATTTAAACTTAGTTCTTTTGTTTTATTACTTACTATTTTTTTGTTTTAATGCCTTTTACTAGGCCTTTTATCCCACTTTCTTTTAAACATACCACACCCACAACCTCTCTCTTCATTTGAGAATACCGTAATATATACATTACACCCATATAATTAATAAACACCTATCTATATCTACATATCCTTCTTCGTAAAGTAAATCTGTCAACAAACACGCTTTTTATATATATACGTGGGTGATTACATAATAAATTATAAACAAAACATAAATTTTTTGTTTTTTTTGTTTTTACTGCAAAAAAAAAAAAAGAAAAATCAAAAACAAAAAAAAAAGAAAAAATTGAAAATGGCGCTGAGAAAACAAAACAAAAATTTAATCGTAAACATAACAAATTTATTTATATTATGGAGACGATGAATTGTTTAAATTGCAATATCATTTAAGTTATAGAATATCATTATAAAACATACTTCATATAATCACTTGGGAATTACGCGTTTACAATTTCTTTTTGTACTACTTATATCGATCAATCAATCTATGATAAACTAAACAGATCACAAAGGAATTATCCATAATATATATATAGATATATATACCTTGATAGATTCATAGCAACATGGCAGAGTTATATAAGCGTATAAGTGATTTATCATCACCTAGTTCAGCACATAGAGTACCGTCCTCGTCATCTGATATAACGAGTATACCACCAGATCCATATTCATATCAACATAATCAACGTCATGGTCATTTAAAGAGTAATATCAGTCATTTACAATCATCTCAACGATACAATGCAACATATACAAGCGAGCAAACAATAAGTGCATACAACAACAACAGCAACAACAACAATTATGATTCAGATGATGATGATGGAGATATGAAGTTAGGACCTCCTGGTTTAAGTTCATACGCGATGAAATTACTTGAACAACTTCGAAATGAACAGTATGGAGGTGAATCCAATTTAAATAATGATTTAATGATAGATGAACAACAAAAGGATGATATAGAGACAAGAATAAATTCCGTTCAAGAAGATATTGAAATCGATGAAATTCCACAATTGAAATCTGATGATATATCTATTGATGGTGGTGTCTATTTGGATCAATATAAAGAATCAGAAAGACCTTCAAGCAGGCGTTTTAGTCCTGCTAAACTTACAAATAATCCAAAACCATCTTCTAGAAGATCTTCAAGAATGATGTTTGCAAGATTTGACTTGGGCGCACCAAGAAGATTGACAGACTCTGAAATGAATGAACTTACGCAACAACAACAACAACATCAGCATCAACATCAGCATACATATACGATAACTAATACAAAGAAAAATACTCAAACTCATACAGGTGCACCATTGACTAATAATTCAACCGATATGTTTACATCTTCAGCTAGAGGAACAACCATACCAACAACTTTATATGGTGATTATAATAAACAAGAACAAGAAAATCAAGTTAGAAAACATTCTATTCAATTAACTCCAAAACATGCAAAATCTATAAATAGTACTATATCTCCAGAGTTAAAACGTAAAAATATATCAAATGGGAATATTCTCTTGTCAAATCAAGCAACAAAAGAAGATAATAATTATCTTACACCTCCTAAAAAACCATCATTTAATGAATATTCAACCCCTGAATTAGGTCGTAAAGCATTGACACCATTATCTCGTTCAAGATTAAATAGAGAACCAAATTTGAATTTTAATTCACCTCCTTCTAGAGTGACAGATATTTATCAAGACGATCAAATTTACAATGGTAAAAAGGCAAATCCTTTCCATGATCCAACTTATTTTCAAGCTATTTTGGAAGAAAAGTTAAAGAAACAAAAAGATCAAATCTTTCAAGAGTTTAAACGTAAACAAGAAGAAGAGGAAGAAGAAAGAGCTTCAAGACAAGAAAAATTGAATAAAGAAGCAGAATTGGAAGAGAAGAGATTACAGTTATTAAAGAAACACAAAGAAAAAGAATCTCTAGCTAATATAGTTACCATTAATAGACAAGATTTTGAATGTCTTGAACAAATTGGTAAAGGTGGATCATCTAAAGTTTATAGAGCTAGAGCTATAAATGGTAAAAGAGACTATGCCATTAAGATTGTTACATTTGATCAATTTGATGAGAATGCCGTTATAAATTTTAAAGGAGAGATTGATCTCTTGAAGAAATTGAAAAATGAAGAACGTGTAGTGAAGTTAATGGATTTTAGTTTACAAAATGGATCTTTAATGGTTGTCATGGAGTGTGGAGAAATTGATCTTGCACATGTATTAGCAAATAGAAATGGTAAATTATTTGATCCTGGTTTTGTTAGATATCATGCAGTTGAAATTTTAAAATGTGTCAAAGCTGTACACCAAGCTGGTATTGTTCACTCTGATTTAAAACCTGCTAATTTCTTATTTGTTAAAGGAACTTTAAAACTAATTGATTTTGGTATATCAAATTCATTATCTGATCATACAGTTAATATCTATAGAGAATGTCAAATTGGAACCCCAAATTATATGGCTCCTGAAACTTTAATTGAAGTTAATAATACACTAAAAGGAGATGATATTAATAGTGAGAATGGAACTTGGAAAGTTGGGAAACCTGCGGATATTTGGTCTTGCGGTTGTATTATTTACCAAATGGTTTATGGTAAACCTCCATATGCTAGCTACTCTGGTAATAAAAAGATTTTGGCTATTACAAATCCAAAGATTGAAATTCAGTATCCAAGAATTATTCAACAAAAATCACCTACCTCATCTTCATCATCAGATTCTCCTGAAGATTTACTTGATAGTGTTAAAATAAATGGACTTATGATTGAATTGATGCAAAGTTGTTTGAGAAAAGATCCCAATAAGAGACTAACAGCATCGGAACTTTTAGATATTGATTTCTTGAGACCAAGAATAGTGACCAGAAACTTTATGAATGATTTGATCAAAAATGCTATTAAATATGGAGTTAGTCACTATCCTGTTGTTAATGAAAATAAATTAAATTTACTTTGTGACGATGTTTGGAAAAGAATCAACGAATACTCTTAGTCTCTTGAGTAATTCGTTATGTATATTATGTTATTGTTATTGTGTTTTAATTTTTAGAATTCAGCATATTTTTATTTTTATCTTTTTGTATTATTTATTTATCTATCCATCCCTCTCTCTCTTCTACTTATATATTTGTTGGTATACAGCCAATTAAACGCGCATTATTTACTATATCATAATTTAATTTTAGAGCTGTAGATTTTACTAATATTTTTTCAATTAACAGAACAAAAAACACAAACATAAAATTTATAGTAAGAATAGATAGTACACGGTGTTTCAAGAAAGAAACACACATTTTAAAATAGATAGAAAAAACAGTAATCAAATCAAATAAAAAAAAGACAGAGATAAAACCCACTTATATAATCAGAGAACCGTTGCGCATTTTCCTCCTATTTATCTTGGACCTAACTTATTCAAGACTCTAGGACCTTGTTCTTCCCATTCTTGTTTACTTATCCACATATGATCTTTATCAGCCATGATGTTAGCCAAGACAGCACCACCAATAAACACCATATGTCTTCTTCTTGGAGGATCTTCAATTCTAACTTTAAATTTATCTAATCTTGAAGAATCACCTTTTAACACTTTTGTAAACCAAAGTTGTTTCAATTCTTTCTCCAGTCTAGATGGTAAACCTGGATACATTGATGAACCACCACTTAAAACAATCGATTTGTAAAGTGTAGATCTAATATCAACATCACATGCTTGAATTGTATTGAATAAAGATTCACCAACACCAGGTTGTTCTATATCAACCAATGAAGGTTGGAATAAACATTCTGGAGCTTCAAATCTTTCTGAACCAATTTTAATGACTCTACCATCTGGTAATTCGTAATTTTCAACAAGGGTTGTCGTTTCATTACTTAATTTAGAATCGAAATCTAAATCATATGAAACATAACATAATTTTTCTTTTATTTGTCTAACGGTTTCAAAATCAGCTGTTCTATTGAATGCATAACCTCTTCTTAATAATAAATTGATTAAATTTCTGGTAACATCTCTACCAGCAACATCTAATCTTCTTGTAACATGATTTAAAACAACAGATTCATAAACTGGAACAATATGGGTAACACCATCACCTGAATCAACAACAACACCTGATGATAAACCTTGTGCATACAAGGCTAAAACTGCTTGAATGGCAACGTAAACACCACCAAAATTATATTTCTCAAACATCACTTCACACATATTTTCTCTATTCTTCAATGGATTCATTGGTGGTTCAGTTAATAAAACTTTTTTACCTGTTGTATCTATTTGCATTCTTTCATAAAATGCATAATCCCATAAATGTTCCATATCTTCCCAATTTTTAATAATACCATTTTCCATAGGATATGAGATTTGTAAAGCTGATCTAACTTGTGATGCTTCATCACCACACATTATATCTTTAATTTCAACATCTCCTGTTCTTTCTTCTGCTCTTAAGATTGGTCTTCCCACAATTGATGGGAATGTATGATCAGGGAAATTGGTACCTGCTCTACCAATCTTAACGAAACCTGTACCTTGATCAAGAACTATATATATGTATATGTATACCCCCACTTATGTTAGTATGCTTATATTATACAAAAGAAACAGATATACTTGATATGCGGGATTGTGTATATATATCCCATCTGTAATACTTACCAATTGGTTGATCACTAGTCATTGTTTATCTTGTTTATTTAATTCAATTGTGATATGCGAAGCGTTATATAAATAAATAAGTATATATATTATATATATAATTATATATATATATATAAATCTAATTAATCATTGAAATGGAGTGTTTAATTAAGTAATTTGATTGATTTTACTCTTTTTTTTTTGTTAAAAAAGTTCCGCTTCCCGTAGGAGATTTTTCTTTTTGATTTTTTTGATTTTTTTGAGGAAATTCCAAAAAAATTTGGGATTTTCCTTTTTAATACATCTTTACACCGTTTTGTTTTACTATACAGATCGATCTCTCTATCATTTATGTTTTATATGCTTTATGATGTTGATTAATTGTTTGATTAGACTAGGTTAGGTTAGGTTAGGGGGGAATAAGAATTAACCTATCATACTTCTTTTTCTTCCTCTCATTCTAACATCTTCTAATCTTCTAATAACTTCGGTATATTTTTTCATACCATTTTTACCTTTGTTTTCTCTATGTATACTTGCATAACCTTCCAACATCCAATCGTTATATAATTTAGAATATACTGGATGGGTTGAAGTTAATGCTCTTTCCAAAACATACAGATCAACGGCTTTATCTTCTGCCAATGATGAGTAAGATGATAATCCAAAATCAATTAATGTTGGTTCATTCAAATCTTCTTCACTATGTTTAACCAATATAATGTTAGAACTTGTTAAATCTCCATGAACAATATCTTCCAAGTGTAATCTTCCTAATGCTCTACCAACATAATTTAAAACTTGTTCAACTTCGGTAGATTTAGCAACATTATTTGAATGGTTGAAATTTTCTTGTTCTTTCTCTAGATCCCACAACCAGTTTTTCAATGAACTAATCTCACCACTTGGTAAGTCATAACCTATATATTCCATCCAAATTAATCCATTTGGTGCATCTAATGCCACTAATTTAGGTGCTGGTACGTTTAATTGGTATAATCTGTTTAATAATTTGGCCTCTCCAGATGTTCTAGATTTAGTCAAGTGACTATCCAATACTTGATGTCTATATGGTTTAGGAGGTCTGTATTTGATTATATAATGGTTAGGATTCTGTATATCTGATGGTTTAATAGTATCTGGTAAATATGGATGTTTGTCAGTTAAGAAAACCAAGGCTTCAGCACCTTGTGAGATCATATTTAAATCAACACCTGGAAGGTGTTTTTGTACTTGTTCAAGAATTCTTTCACTCATTTTTGTAAATATATTATTATCTATAAACTAATCCATATCTATATATAGTCAACTCAATGTATATAGAAACTTATATAAAATTCATTTAAAGCATTGCAAAGTTCTAATGTCAAATCTCGATTTTTCTTAGATTTTTTTTTTTTTGTTTAATTTTTTTTTGATAGTCATCACGTGATGCACTCCACATGTATACCATAGATGTACTTTCGTTATATATCATATCTTATGATATTTCATTTGGTTTTTCTTTTCTTTTTACCATTTTTATGTTTCAACATGTGCCTATGGTATGCTAAGAAATTATTGCTTCCATTTATGTTATCTAAAGGTTGAATCTTGACAATTTCACCACATTCTTTACATTCAATACAATCCACGAAAATTTCAATTTTACCCCTGGTGATTAAATTTTTGGTTTCATATGCTTTACCAATTACTGGGATCCCCATTTGCTTACCGCTTGAGTAAACTCCGTGTGTTTTGGTAACATGATGGAAATAATCAGAGTTGTTTCGAATGAAAAATATGTCTTTAAATGTTGGTTCATGAGATACACAGTAAGGACACAATCCTTCTGCATCACCACATATATCCATCTTACCATTATTTTCTTCCACTTTATACCTAATAACTAATGGTTCATAATAGTTCACTTTTAATGTAAGTTCACTAGTACTTAAAGGGTGAACTCTATCTGGTATACTTTCCGAAGATTCAACATTTTTTTTATAGAGGTACCCATACTGGAAATTAATTTTTTGAAAATGACTTTCCCATCTGTAATTATTTGGTGTTAAATATTTATAATAACAAGCAGATAAAATATTTTCAATTTCTTCAACTGAATGGGTATCGTGCATATATGATACAATTTTTGAGAAATATGAACCACTTGAGCCTTTACTATTATTGACTTTTCTTTCTGGTTTCTTCTTTTTCTTGATGTGTGAATTATGTGTAATTGTTTTCCGGTAACTACTTTTCAAGATTGGAGGGTTCTTAATTGTTAAAGTTTCACCACTTGCTTCAGTTATACCCAGACGGTGGGATAATGTCTCAGTTTCAATGACTGTATTACCAACCAGCAATGGAGTAGGATCGTTAACAATATTACCTTGTTCTTTAGATCTCAATCCCTCCTTAACTTTTTCATTAGTATCGGGTGATAAAGAAGGGGTAAGAAGTATTTCATCAATATTAAAAGGGATATCAGAATTTAAAAAATCAGTTTCATCAAAAGTATCATATACCGAATCTATAAATTCATCAGTTAAATATTTACCATCTCCATATAACAACTCATATTCTTTATGATCCCCTGACCCATACTGAATTTCAGTATCATTCTTGATTTCTTCTAAAGCTTCCTCTAAAGATATATCTTTAATTGTTCTAGGAGATGCTTCATCTTCTTGAATAGAGTGACACATTTCATCTATAAATTGGAACAACTCATCTGTTGAACAATACTCTTCTGAAAAGCTACTTGAAAATTCCAAACCAACCATATTTAAGTCTCAAAGTGTGTATATATTATAGTAATTTTCAAATGATGGTGCATTAAAAAAAACAGAGACAACAGACATGTATATGAAATAGTAATTAGCCAGTAACTTTACCATCCTTATAAACCACTTGACAAGAAAACAACAGCACATGTTTTCTCCCTCTTTTAGACCAAATACATTTCAACTGATCCATTAAAAAAGTACCATCATTAAATCTAGAATTACTTTAGACTTATAAGATACAAAACTCCCCAACTAAATGACTAAATCGGAAATGACTTCTCAAAACAATAAGAAACAGAATATATAATTCACCAAAAAAAGGGATTTCTGTTGAGACTATAGAAAATAGATTCATATTCTTTAAAAGAGAATATAAAACAGACATCCCTAATTCAATCAATACCTCATTCTAAGCATGATCATTATATATTAATAATAAGTAGGATCTGAATATATATATATATATATATATATAAAGTGATACAAGTCATGATATAAAAGACAAAACATGCTAAAGCTACCACATGCTTATAAAGCCGCGCCACATAACCAACACCGCCACTCTCATTACCCTGACAGACAATTTGTGGCTCATTAACTAACATTATATCAAACATTTGCGGAACATAAAATTTGACGGGTCTTGTGGCGTATACGTACGGCCTGTGATACTACGGGGAACAAAAATTAATTAATTTAATTAAATTTGCACGCGCGATCGATCCCTTTCGTCTCGATCCCTCTCATCTTTTGTGGCTGAGGAAATTTAAATAATATTTTTTGAAATTTGTGGTTGTGTATACTGCACGTTTTTTTTTTTTTCTCTTTTGCCTCTGCCGGTGGTGGAGTTTTCTAAAGGCTCTGTTCTATCGTAGTGTAAGTTTGATTGATTTTATGTTATATAATAGGAGTAGGAATATAGTAGAACTCTACTTGTATATTATTACTAGTATTATTGATAGAATATATACAATAACTGAATAAACCCAGTTTTATAGATATAAAAATTTGCCAACAATGTCGAATAAAGAATGTGTAAGTATATAGACTATGTTTATTATTATTATTCAATTATCCGTTTCATATTACTAACAAGTTATATATATATATAGGCAAATTTATATGAGAGTATCATTGAACATGTGATTCAAGAATCTAGACAAGATTTTGAAGATAGTGGTATAGATGAACAAACATTGATGGATCTAAGGAGTTTATGGAGAGACAAATTAACCAAATCATCAGTTGCTCAATTTTCATGGACACAAAATGAAGATGAAGATGACAATGCAAAGACTACCATACCAGGGGAACCAATTGAAGACGAAGCAATTAGTTCGCAAGCTTTCCAAGATCAAATTACAGGAGAAAGTAATGAAAGTGTTGTTAACCATGGATTACATCTGCCTAAAGCAAGTGATTTAAAGCAAGAGGATGATTTAAGTAGCTCAGGAATTGTACTCCCTGGTGGAAGTTCAACAACTATAGGTCAATCAGATGGACCAGGTCTAATAGAATTTACAGTGGATGATCTTTCTACTGAACAAACATCAAGTATAAGAAAGCGTTTACTTAAAAAAAATAATAAGAATAAGAATAAGAATAAGAATTTAAGGAAAATTATAATAAGACAGGCTGATGGTGCAGCAAATAATGATGATCTTGATGATTCAGATTTAGGATCCGATGATGGACGCGAAGAAGATTCAGATATGGGTTCAGATTTAGGTGTTGATTCAGATGAAATCAATTCAGATTTGGATGATCCTGAAGATGATGAAATCAATTCAGAAGATGACAATGATGATCCAGAATTTAATATCATGTTATGTCTATATGATAGAGTTCAAAGAGTCAAGAATAAATGGAAGTGTAATTTGAAAGACGGTATTGCTAATATTGAAGGTAAAGATTATGCTTTCCAAAAGGCTACCGGTGATTCTGAATGGTAGCTTAACTATCTTTTTTATGTGGGTGTATGTGTGTGTAATTGTGCATTTGAAAAACAGTTTTTTTCCAGCTGATTTTTTTTTTATTATCAACTTGAGACACACAGTTGACTCGTTACTGTTGATACTTTGATTTATAATATCCTCTTTATTGTACTTGTATTTTTAAAATTTTCTTTTTGAAAAGTGTGCGTATTTACTACTTTCGTATTGAACTGTATGATATATCAACTTATTAAGAGTATAATCATCCATATGATATATTTTTAGTGACACTATATATGATAAGGAAGTGTTATTTTGTAGTGAAGAAACCATTGGCACAGCCAATAAATTACCGGCAGCTTTCCTCTCTCTGCCTGCGAAAAACAAAAAAAAAAGTTAAATTTGCCAAAGGACAAAAAAAAAAAAAAAAACTCCAAAGAGAGAGAGAAAAAGGTTATATATTAATGATTACTGTAGTATTTAACGGTTTTAATTCAATAAAGGTAGATAGATAGTTATACATATATATAGACAACATTCAAGATGATGTTAAGAGGAATACGCATACAACACATAAGGTCATTTAGCACTCGCTCAAATGTTTTATTGTCCAATAAACCTTTAAATTTACATATACCAAATTCTTCATCAAGTGTTGAAGATACCAGTAATTCATTCGTTGAAGAATTAGAAAAATTAAAGAAAAAGGGACAAAATACAGAATTACAGAAAACTGAAGGAGGTGAAGAATCATCACAAGAAATTACACAAGAACAATTAGATGCCATTGCTAATTTAACTTCAACTTTATATCAACCTTCAGATCCATTCCAAGAACCATCTAAAGCTGATCTTATACAGCAAAAGATAGAATCTATATCTAAAAAATTAGAGAAGCAAAAGAAAATTGAGGAAGAGAAATACGAAGAACTATTGAGAAATCAACACGAACTGTTAAAACCTACACTAAGTGATTTCAAGAGACCAATTACAAGTTTCTTATTACTCGCAAGTGCAGTCTACCTATTCATTCAATATGGATGGCATTCATTAGAAGGTGAAGAACATCTGTTGGAAATAGAACAACAAGGTAAAGAAATAGAGAAACAGATACAAGATCTATTAGATCAACAAAGACTAAGAATAAATGGTGATGGCGTTGATCTATTAAATAATGGTGTAGATGCTACTGGCAACAAGAAAAATAAGAGATGGTGGACTCTTTGGTTAGTCTAAATTAACTTAATTAATCTTGATAAATAAATTTTTGCATCTATGCATACTTTGTATATATATAAATATAAAATACCATCTGAGTCTTTTATTAAAAAATTAAACAGTAAAAAGTTATTAACGTTTAAATGAAAAAATAAAAGTTCTATTGTAATAACGTATATATAAATATATTATCTACTTAAGCACCAAAGTACTTTAATGAAGAAACCTTACCTGATAATTCCTTAGCAACTTCTTCGAAAGTGGCCTTGGCAGAGGCAGCATCAGCACCAGCTAATTTAGCAGCAACTTCACCTAATTTAACATCATCAAAAGCTTCAAGTAAAGCTTCGATATCGGCATCAATGACAGTAGACTTTGATTCATCACCGAAGTAAGCGTTATCCTTAACGGCAGCTCTAACATTTCTCTTGTTCTTCTTCTTAGCGTTCTTAGCAGCTTCTTTAGCCTTTTTACCTGATTCTTTGTTGGCTTTAGCAGCAAGTTCAGCTTCTTCTTTAGCCTTAGCTTCAGCTTCTTCTTTAGCCTTAGCTTCTTCAGCAGCTTGTCTAGCACCGGCTTCTCTTTCCCACTTCTTCTTAGCCTTTTCAGCTTTTTCGTCTTCCTTGAATTGCTTAATTCTTGGATCTTCAGCATTGGCTCTCTTGACAAGATCAGCTAATCTCTTGTTATCTTCAACCTTTCTCTTCTTTCTAGCATTGTTGTTCTTCTTTTCAATGTAACGTTTGTGATCTCTGTTGGCAGTGTCATCTGGAACATCTTCATCTAAGAATTCAAAGGTCTTCCATGAGTCAAAGTTGTGCCAGAACTTGTAGAATGTTTCAACTTCATCCTTAGAAGCTGATGCATCACCTAATGATGGAACTGGTTGTCTGTTTGAGAATCTACCTTCACTTTCAAAGAATGGACCCCAAGCTTCGTAGAAATCATAAGTAGATTTAGCAGAAGGTGGTGCAACATCAGCATTGGTATCAACAGAATCGAATTGTCTTCTCTTGACTGGGTCTAAGATGGTTTCAAAAGCTTTTTGAATAATCTTAAAGAAATCATCTTGGTCTAAACCACCAGAAGCACTCTTCTTATCTGGGTGATGCTTTAAGACTTGCTTTCTGTGGGCTCTTCTAATTTGATCTTCGTTAGCCTTGTATCTGTACTTGGTTAAACCTAAGACAGCGTATAAATCAGCGGATTTCCAATCTCTTGGATCGTGTGCTAATAAATCAGCATCTTGGAATTCATTGAATTCTTCGTCATCATTGGATTCATCAACAGTGGTGACATTATTTTCGGCTTCGATTTTTTCAAATTCGGACCAAGTGTGACCTCTTAAAGTTCTAGTAGCATGAGCTAAGAAGTATTGACCAACTGGTTCAACTGGTCTTTTAATTGAGGCAGAGTAGTTTGAGGTAGACTTGAAGTCTCCTGAAAAACCTGATGGGATTGCTGGTAAAGACATTTTATATATGAATTATTACTAACAAATAATGATTAAACTATTCGAAAAAAAAAACTGAAGACAATACTGTGTAATCTATAAATCTGTTAGAAAACCATCTTTTAATACAAAAAGTATTACCAAACATTCAAAATTTTTGCAGGCGAAACGGAAAAAAAAAAAATTCAAAAAAAAAAATTTTTCGGAAAAAAAAAGAAAAAAAAAAAACGAAAAAAAAAAAATTTATGGTTTTATCACGTGACTAAACTTTATTGTTAACATGTAAAATTAAATTTATTTGTATTTTAAAACAATACAAAGGTATATATTTAATTCTTTTCCTCCCCTTATTATCTCAGTGACCATAAAAAGGAGATTATTCAAGCAAACTAGGAGAAAACTACAATATGTCATCTTCATCTGATCTTCAACAACAAGATTTGGTTTTATACCAAGACAATACAATAATATCACACAAGACTTTGTCTCCATCCTACAATCATTTAAATTTAATACTATATCAACAATCTAATAAACCAACGTGGTTAAATATTGCCTTAGTTGAAAACTGTCTTTTAGATACAGCTTATTTGAATAGCGGGGCCGGATCAAGCACCAAAGGATATACTTTAAAGAATGGGAATGTTAAATCAAGTGCTATTTTTGCAAGTTTTGTTAATGACGAGTCACTATATTTCAAAGGTTTTAAAAAATATTTAAATTTGGATCTTAATTCAGCTATTCCAACTCCAGGATTCTGTTTCATTGAATTTTTATCAGGTTATGAAAAATGGTTTGAAAAAATTGAGACTGAGTTGAAGAAAATATCCGCTACAGCTAGCGGAAAGAAGATCAACTTATTCTTAGAAAACCCAGAGATTTTATTACACTTGACCGATTTAAAGTGTGATGAATTACTTTTCAAACTAGCCAAGTTGAATGAGAAGTGTAACTTGTTCATAATATCTTCATCAGACAAGACACTTTTGGAATATACAGAATTTCAGCAAGATATAAGTACTATACACTCTAGCTTTTTGATAAAATTATTACACAAGTCTAATATGATAATTAATTTAAGACCTTTGAAAACTGGTAGAGCTGATGATATTACAGGAGAAATGAAAATTTCAAAAGGTTTATTGGCAGATACTGATGACGTTGTCAAAGTTAATGAAAAGGAGTACTTATACTTGGTTAATAAAGATGGTAATGTTAAGCTATTCTATAGATAGTGTTTTTTTATATAGACGAAACCAATTAATGAAAAAAAAATCGAATTAAATAATTGTAGTATATATATTCACCTATTTCTGTAAAAGTTATAATAATCGTCCAATGCAAATTCAATTGCGCATCTTGCTTCGAGTAGAGGATACAATGGCCAGACAGATCTTTCACCAACTTGAATCCAGTATGGTATATTTTTATGATACTTATTAACATCGAATATCCTACTGAAATCATTTATCAAAGTTCTCAATTCAGGAACTATCGTTATTTCACTATTTTCAATATTGGGTGTCATTTCATCAATGGCTAACCATTTGAAAAAACTTAGTATGAAACCAAATTTTTCCATAATTTCTAACCGATGTCGTATCTCTAAACTTGCCAAATTTTTTAAAGTATTTGTTAATGACCAAGACGTTGGAGAATGCTTTAAATCATTTCCAACTAAAGGGGCCAAATATGGTCTTGCCAATGAAACAATGAAATGATTAACGTTAAATAATTCAGTTAGTCTTGTATATGGTGAAATTGGAGTAAATGATTTAGTATTATTTATTGAACTACTATGGTGTGGAGATAAATACTCACACTCACGGTCCATGTTTTTCATAATTCTTATCTCATTATCGGCGGTTTTAACATGTAGTTGAACAGAATCTTTCAATACACCATTCCCAATTGAACAATAAATAGCGCTCAATACTGTCACATTAGGAGTTGTTATATAATTTAATAACGATGGGATTGAAGTATCTGTTGGGTGAATTAAAATGTTTAAAATTCTATTAGTCTTCAAATATGCATCTTCAAAAGTTAAATTACCAATCTTTGTTTCTGCATATTTGATAAAAAGTAACATATCTTGACTATAACCTTTCTTCATAACATTTTCAATAACATTCCCACTACTTTCATTCAATCCATTTGCCGGTAAAAGATCCACTAAATTATTTAAATTTTCTTCGGTCTCATCGGGATCTAAACAACATATCAATGCACCAACTAATGCACCAATAGCAGAACCTGCAATGATTCTTGGTAACAAATTCTTCATATACATTGCTTTAATAACCCCCAAATGGCATAATCCGAATAATGAACCACCTTGTAAGATTAATGCCGTAACTCCTAGTGTTTGCCTAGAATCATGGAAAAAATCCAATTTCATTTGATTCAAATTTGTAATTTCATAACTTTTAGGATCCACTTGTAGTTCATCAATTGACTGGAAACAATTCAATACTTCTTCTATGTAATCTTCAATCAATACTTTGGTTCCAATGTATGATTTATTATACAACTTCTTATTTGATATCCCACCAAAGTTTCTCACTATACCTGACCTCAAGACACTCATAACTTTATATGAATCTCCATTTAACCTAGCAGTACGTAAATCATTCAACCTTTCATTTATCAACTTATAGTCATACTTCTTACTAATAAAATTTTGTCTCCAAACGTCATAACCGTTCAACCTATCAATTTCACCGGTAATCATCTCCCACTCATGGAAACTGGAACATTTCTCTAATGAACTTTTCAAAGACCTAATAGGAGAATACTTTATTATACTAATCAATTTTTTAAGCCAAAAGAACAGAACATCAAACAAAAATGAAATGACCTTCCATATAATTGGTGGGGTAGTATTTATTATCAATGAAGCACTATAAAGTAAAAAAATTGATAGAGTCTTAGTTACTCCTCCATTTTCCATCATAGCATTTACTTACTCTTGAACTCAATATATATATATATATATATATCTTACAATTAAAAGACAAAACAATGTGTAAAAGTAAAAATTACAAATAGTAAAAAAAAATGGAGAATTTGATAAGAAAAAAAAACACCACACAAATTTGCAATTTTTTGTTCTTGTGCCGATGAGCCTTCACGCCTCAAATGATAAAGGGCGGACGTGTTTGTTGTTGTTTTTGTTTTTGTTTTTGTACATTTGGTACGTTTTTCGTTTCTTCGACGTTCGTTTGACGTTTTACGTTTGACGTTTCATTATTCTTTTATAACTTTTTTTGTGTTAGACAATTACATTGTTATTTGATTAAAGTTTGCAAACTTTATATACTGTATAAGTTCAATTGAATTTATTCGCTATAACTTGGCTATATAGCATCTTTAATTTTTGCTTTTAGGTGGTATTTGGGAGTATAATGTTTTTGTTTTTAAGACCATCGGTAAGGGTTCCACTAAGAAACTATGGATCCAGATATATTAGTTCCATGAGTAGCATTCGAACTATATATGGTTGCAGACAGTTTAGTTCATCTTCAAAATTGTTAATTAACCCTTTAATGCCCATCGATCCTACAGATTTATTCAAGGATGAACCAAATGAAGAAGATAATGAAAAGGAGAAACAGAAGAAGGAACAAAAGAGAAAGGAAAAGGAGGAACACGATAAGTATCATTACAAAACACCACTCGAACGTGAGATTGAAGAGAAAAAAGAGAAAAGACGGGAGAATTGGGATAAATTTAAAGGTATCTGCTTAAGAACATTTGAAACTGGGTTTATCACATTTACATCTTTAGTTGTGTTGGGACTGAGTGGTATCCTATACCACAGCATATATAAAGATCAAGTGCTAGAGAAAATTTCAGATTCATTTGATGATGGAGATCTTGATATGCATTTACAAAAACATAAGATTTCTACATCTGAAACAAAATACTGGGTTGAAAGAAAACAACAGAGTGATTTAGATGCTATTATTCAAGGAGAAATTCAAGGTAGATACATGATAATTATTGGTGAAAAGGGTACTGGGAAGACAAGTTCTGTATTGGAATCAATTAGAAGGGTTAGAGGTAAAGACTGTGCCATTGTTGACTGTTCTTCGGATATTGAATTGTTTCGTTTAAGAGTTGGTGAAGCTTTAAATTTTGAGTTCCATGAAGATTATATTGGAGCATTATTTTCAATGAGAGGACCAAGGGATACCAGTGCATTACTTGATATTGAAAGGGCTTTTAACAAAGTTGAAGAGGTTGCACTTAAAAGAGTCAAGAAAACAAAGAGACCATTAATTTTAGTGTTTAACAATGCTCATTTAATCAAAAATGACGAAGATGGTAACAAACTTGTTGAGTTATTACAACAAAAGGCAGAATCATTTGCAGGTTCTGGTTTAGTTACTATGATTTTTAACAGTGATAACTATTGGTTATATGAAAGATTTAAAAAACTTGGTACTAGATTAGAAGTTTTAAATTTTAAAGATTTTAATAGAGATGAGGCAATCACTGCATTACGTGGAGCCAGATTGAAATATTTTGATGAAGATGTCTCTTCAGATACTTGCTCTCAAGTTTATGATCTAATTGGAGGAAGACCACAACATATAAACCATGTTGCAACTCACTCCGATATGCTCAAAGCATCCCATGATATCATTGATAAAGAGAAGATTTGGTTTTTGAATCAATGTGGATTATTGGGTGAGGATATGGACGATGATGTTGTAGAACATGGTAAATTTGCAGTTTCTGCTATGTTACTAATGAGAGAGTTTGTTGAGATGGATAGAAAAAGGCTAAAAAATTTGTTAAAAAACAACGAAGGGAAAGTTGTTGAAAATGTGATACAAGAACATGTTTTACCAGAACTACCATTATGGAGAGCTAGACAAGTTATGACTAGACCTGATTATAGTCAGCAATATGATCATTTGAATATATTTACTATTGATTCTTATTCTAAGGTCCGTGCCGATTCTGTTCCAATGATGAGGGCATTCCATGAAATTGCATCCCAACCCGACTTTGATCAGTTACTATCTGAAACTGTTGATAGAGTTAGTGATATTGAATCTTTGAGCCGTACAAGAGAAATAGTGATGAGAGATTTGATGCTTGGTGGAAGGTACAAGATTGAAAAAAGAATGGTTAATAATATCGAAAAATCTAAATTTTATCTTGAAGGTGGTTCCAGAGAAGAATATATCAAAGAGAAGGAGAATAACGATGATGATGATGATGACCCATTGAAATTAGATGATTACCATGAAGGTGCACATAAGAAATGGTGGAAAAAAAGAATGAAGAGTTACGGCGAAACATACGTTCCAGCAGTTGCATCGAGTGCCGAACAACTCCAAGAGGTCAAACAAGAGGGCAAAGATCAACTTGACGTGAACAGAGTCTCTGATGCTTAGCTGATTCTTATGAATAATAAAAGATTTAATATATATGAACTATTATGTATATAAATAGCTATAAAGAAATAGATAATATGCTTGCATTGTAATCAAACTAGTTTTTCAACAAACCACTCAGTTTTAGAAACTTCAATGGTTTCAATCAATGGTAAAGGTGTAGCACTGCTATCTCCCACAACTATGTCATATGTACCTTTTTCAGAAATCCATTGGTCTTCTAATTCATCCCAATAACTTGTTGCAAATCTAACACCAAATTCGAGTTTAACAGTTGTTTTCTCGTTTGGTTTCAATGTCACTTTGGCAAACTCTTTCAACTCCTTAAGAGGTCTCTTGATTTTTGATTGATTTGGCTTAACATAGACTTGGACAGTTTCTGCACCAGTCACATTACCAACGTTCTCGACGTCAACAGAGACTAGAACATTATCATTTTTCACTGTAACTTCAAGATTAGATAGACTAAATTTAGTATACGATATACCATGACCGAATGGGAAGCGAACATTTCTTTTTCTAATTTCGTAGTATCTATAACCGACATAAACATCTTCACCGTATAAAACTCTTCCATTTTCAGTACCAAAATTGATAAAAGCAGGCGAGTCTTCAATGATTAAAGGAAATGAAAATGGTAATTTCCCTGAAGGGTTAAAATCACCAAATAAGGAGTCTGCAATAGCAGTACCAGTTTCATTACCTCCATAACTTGTGTATATTAACGCTTTGGCTTCACCTTCCCATGGTAATCCAACAGGTGATCCAGATTGAATAACTACAACTGTATTTGGATTGGCTTTCAAAACCGATTCGATTAATTGGTTGTTGTAACCAGGTAAATTGTAGTCATTTCTATCTGCACCTTCTGATTCCCATTCTTTGTTTAAACCAGAAATAATCACAACTTGATCAAAAAATTTGGCCTTTTCAGAGGCTTCTTCAATAGCTTTGAAAGGATCGATTTGAATAGCTCCACCAAAAATAATACCCCCTCCACCATAGAACATTTGGTTACTACTAGAAAGAGAACTTGTTGGACCTGAACCAAAATCAATTCTTAACTTATAAGTTTTACCAGCTTCAACCTTGAAGCTTGAAATTTTTTCAGCAGTACCTTGACCATAGAATGATTCTCCAGGTATTTGATTAGTTGAATTGTCAACAATCAATTGATCATCCAAGAATAACTTTGCAGTACCATAGACTGCCATACCAAAATCGTAAACACCTGAGATAACTGGGGTATAGTTTGCAGAAAGTTCTGCATAAAATGTACGAGATTTAAGTTTAGGATTATCATAGTCATTCATTCTAAAGTAACTAATATCACGAAGAATGACTTCATCAATTGGAACTCTAGATGGTGCAGATTCTCTATCTTCATTGAAAACTAAAACTTTTGCACCATTTGTAACTCCATCTTCTAAGGTAAGATAGGATGCCAAAGATGGTAAATAAGAGTGAGAGTATGCGCCAATCTCAAAAGAAACATTCTCCTTACCTAATTTCTCAGTAATTGCATCCAGTGGAGATATCTTATAATAAGGAGTAACTAAAGAGGATCCACCACCTGCATATGCGGTATAAATAGCATTGGCACCAATGACTAATGTCTTCTTTTCCTTTTTCAAAGGTAAAACATCAGATTCATTTTTCAATAAGACGATAGCTGAGTTGGCAGCTTCTTTTAAGAAATCGCTAACTTGATCATATGGACGTTCAGTTTCTGGGGCATTTTCTTTCACACCAGAGTCCATGACTGAATTAACAAATTTTAAAACGTTTTTAGCTCTATCATTCAAGACTTTTTGTGAAATTTTCCCAGAAAGTAAAGCACTTGCCAAGTTAGCACCTCTCCATTTACCTGGACCTGGCATTTCCAAGTCAAGACCAGCTTTCATCGACTCTTCTGTAGAATAAACACCAGTCCAATCAGACATAACCATTCCATCCCAACCCCATTCTTTTCTTAAAATTGTATCAAGTAAATATTCATTTTCACTAACGTGAGTTCCGTTAACTCTGTTATACGAACTCATAATACCTATAGGGTCTGATTCTTTAATAGCAATCTCAAAGGGTCTTAAATATATCTCCCTTAGAGCTCTTTTAGAGATAACCGAATCACTTGAAAATCTTTCATGTTCTTGATCATTACCAACAAAATGTTTCAAGACTGCAGCAAGACCTAAACTTTGATAACCATTAATATAAGAAGATGCAATTTTACCGGTTAAAACAGGATCTTCCGAAAAAGATTCAAAACCACGTCCTCCAAAAGGTGATCTAACAATATTAACTGTTGGTCCTAGAATTGAATGGACACCTTTAGCTTTACACTCTTCAGCTAAAAATTCACCAACTCTATGTAAAAGTTCTTTATCCCATGAAGATGCAAGACCTGTACCTGATGGTAAACAAGCAGTTGGGGTACTGTTAAAATGATGTTGTCCACGTATACCATTAGGTCCATCTGAAACTCTAATAGAAGGAATGTTTAATCGAGGAACATCAACTGTGTGCCAATAATTTTTACCTTTGAAAATAAACACAATTTAAAAATGATGTTAGTATGGAGAAATAATATTTTTGTGATTTTCAAGTGTACAGTTACTTACCAGCTGTTAATGCAACTTTTTCTTCCTCTTTAAGTTCGGAAAGAACTTTGTCAACGTCAAACTTCAAACTCATTATAAATAATTGTAATCTTTGATTATATATTCAATGGTCTAAAATATCATTGAATTATACATAGGAAAAGAAAAAGACCAATATGAAAATCTTTGAGAAACAATCTTTGAGGGAATAAAGATATATATATATATACCTATACACAACTCATATAACTTACTTATCAATAAAAAAATGGAGAACAAAGAGTAAAAATGAATAATTTATATCGGACTCGGGCCCAGTTAAGGTAGTTATATCTCCGCCTTGGCTTGCATCAATTGAAATACCGGCTGAGAGGGGCTAAATTGAGTATAAAAAACTGTGGGGGATTTATTATATTCCTACCTTCCCCATTGATATATACCGAAGAGTTAGAGGGGGAGGGGGAGGGGGGTGGGATGGTTAGCACGTATGTACGTACGTACGTATACGTTGGGGCTTGTTCAAAAGCCGCATTTCGTGTGAACATGCTAAAATTGTAAACGTCAGACCGCATGTCCCCCATTAAATAAATCTCCTATTTTCCCGGCATAAATTTCATAAATTCATGCAAGTTTTCCTTATTGTGGAAAAAAAAATTATAATTATTATTTCATGGCGCCCATGGGGAAATATAATTGTGTTTTTTGTTGATCTTTAAAAATTAGAGAGAATATTTTTTATTTCATTGTATTGTTTAGTATAATTTCAAAAGAGGAGTCCTTTTATATGTTAAATGGGATTTTCGGTAGTTATTTGTTTGTTAAATAGTGGGGTTTTTATTTGATATGCTGAGATATTTTAATGTAGAAGTATGTTTCATATATTGTTTTTACAATCACTGTATATTCTAGTATAGGATACATCCTACTCAATAGATTATAGTTCACAATTGGGATAAATCATATAATAATAGAAGCATGATATTATATACTAGATATTCAATTATCATTGATCAATATAATAAAATTAATAAATAATGAATATTTTAATATTACAACATCTCAACTGTAGTATTAAAAAAACAAACCTTAGTTCTTGTATATCTAAGGTATTAAGTATATTGTATTTTGTAGTGTATATAAAATTTAAATCAATCACTGGTTATTCTTATATCAATTGATATTATATATATATAAGAAACGTTCAGAAAATAGGCAGCAAATATTTTCCCCTTTTTTAAAAATTGTTTGACATTTATATTTTATTAAAATTTAAATATAGAGTGACTTGACTAAAAATTATAAAATTATAAATGTTAAATAACTCCTTATATTGGTCAATTGGGTAATATAATAGGAAAACTTATTGTACTAATGACCAAAAGAAGCTGGTTATTTTAAAAAGAGGTAATAGATATTACAAAGTAATAGAAAGTTATAACTATATAAAGCTAAATATAGAGAGAGACACGTGACACAAAATAAAAGAGGAAAGAAAATACGCGTCTAAAAACGTCGATCGACGTTTTATCTATTATATACATCTAGACACCATAATGACATAATTACTAACGTAACATTTTCATAGAGTTTTCTCACACAAACAAAAAGAAAAAAAGGAAAAAATCATAAATGAATCGCTTTTTTGCCACTGTGAGGTTATACAAAGAGAGAAATATTAAAATGTCAAGTTATATATTGAAATAGTTTATTTTACTTGGATTTCCAATTGAGTTTATATACATTTACTTTGAGTAATATATATTGGAATAATTATAACAAAAATCAACCATGGATATTATTTTAGGAATTCGTCTTAAAGACTCAGTTATTATTGCTACATCAAAAGCTTTCACAAGAGGTATATCAGTTTTAAAAGATACAGATGATAAGACTAGACAATTAAATCAATATAATTTACTTGCTTATACTGGTGAATCAGGAGATACTACTCAATTTGCAGAACATATCCAAGCTAATATTCAATTGTTTTCAATGAAGGAAAATACAGATTTGAATTCGAAAGCAATTGCTTCATTTATAAGGCAACAGTTATCTTCTTCTTTAAGATCTAGAAAACCATATCAAGTTCAAATACTTTTAGCTGGAATGGAAAAGGGAGAAGAACCATTTTTATCAATGATTGATTATTTAGGAACTAGAGTTGACTTACCTTATGCTGCTCATGGTTATGCCGCTTTTTACACAATGTCTTTATTAGATCACCATTACAGATCAGATTTAAATTTGGAAGAAGGTTTAAAATTATTAAAATTATGTCATGAAGAATTGGAAAAAAGAATGCCTGTTGAATTCAAGGGTTTGTACGTTAAAGTTGTCGATAAAGATGGTGTTAGACAAGTTGATTATTAAGTCTGTTATATAAAATATGTATACATATAGTTTTTATTATGTTTATAAGAAAAGAAAAAAATATTTTTAAAAGTTGAAATTTTGTAGTCTCTCGATTAGAATCTATAAAAATAGAGGGGGGGAAAAAAAAAAAGTAACATATATATTAAGGTATACAAACTTATTTTTAATTTTGGTTTTTTCTTTTTTCACTGGAATCCAGTAAATAAATAAGTTTGTGAATGGGCTATAGAAATGAGATTATATATAGGGATATATAGAAAAGTATAAAGGTATGCAAACAGTTTATTAAGTATGGAAATATACTGTTACTGTGGCATGCACTTTTGGTAATTTTTGTATTTGTAATAGCTAGGACAAATTATAGTAAATGTTTCTGATGATCGAGACGTCCTTATATAGTTAAGGTTTCAGCATCTTCAACTGGTTCTTCAGCATCTTCGACTGGTTCTTCAGCATCTTCAACTGGTTCTTCAGCATCTTCAACAACTTCTTCAACTGGTTCTTCCACATCTTCAACAGTTTCTTCAACTTCAGCAACTGGTTCAATTTCTTCAACAGTTTCTTCAACGACTTCTTCAACTGGTTCAGCAACTTCAACAACTGGTTCAGATTCTTCAACTGGGTCTTCAATGGCTGAAGCTTCAGAAGCTTCTTCATATTCGACTGGTTCAGCTTCATTTATTTCAGTTTGTAAAACTGGTAATTCTGGAGAAATTGTACTTGCTGGTTCGTTATTTTCATCTAACACAACAGTTTCATACAAGACAACAGTGCTAGTAATTGGTTCTTCTTCTTCTTCAGATAATAATTTTTCTTGTTTTTCTCTAGATTGGAATTCAAGGTTTGCCTTAGCTCTTAATATAGCTAAATAAGATTGGCCATCATTTATTAAAATTGAAAGAGTGTTATTTAATTCTTTTAATAATTCAGAAACTTTTTTCAAACTTGGTTTAGAATTTAATAAAGAGTCTCTAATTTCAATTAGTTCACCTTTAATCTGTTTGTATTTTTTCCATTCTTGCCAATCATCACCATTAGCAATAATTTCTCTTGAATATTCATTTAAAGTTGAATCGCTAAATTCTTCTAAAGTTTCCAAGACAGATGATCTAGCCTTTAAAATGTTCTCTGATAAATCAGATTCGTATGATTTAAATTCTTCAGTAACTTCGTGACCTTTATCATTTAATGAAGATGCAAGTTTTGCTAATAAATCTCTCATATCTTGTCTTGAAACGTAAACATCTGGATTGTTACCATTAATTTGTTGTAATAAAACATGAACTTCATCATAACCTGAATTAACTTCTTTACTTAAAACTTGTAATTTTGGTTTAAGTTCAGAGTAAATTTTTTGATAAACTGAATCTTCTAAATCTTCAACTTGTGAATTAAAATCAGTTAATGCACTTTGACCAACTTCTTTTAATAATTCTTCATATTTTTTTGATGTTGGTTCTAAAATTGCAGTAGCTGTAATTGAAACTTCTTCTGAACTTGATGAAACTTCAGTTGATGTTGATTCTTTTTTACCTTTATTATTATTAGTGATATCATTTAATGGTAATTTAAAACCTGCATTTAAAATTCTATTGAATTCAGTTTGTAAAAATTGAAGTTTTGTTTCAATTTTGAAAAATTCAGGTGTTTTATTCCAATTAATTTTATCTTCTCTTAATGCAGTAATATAATTTTGGAAAGTTGTCAACAGTAAACTAATTTGATCAATTAAGATACTAACCGAGTATGAAATATATTGGTAGAAAACTGAATTTTGGAATTGAATAAAATATGGTTCCAATTCATTAATTTTCAATAAATAATAAAATTTAATCAATTGAGGTTTAACATATAAATTGTAATTTAAAAATAAGTAAATTTGTGATTTGGTAAAATAAAGTTTTGAATGATCTTTAATAAATTGAATATAAATCAATGATTGTGGATAACCTTTATTAATTAAAAATTCTTTAAACTTAATTGACAACTCAATTGATTTTAATTTTGATAATTCATATAAATTTAAAAGATAAATTTTAGAAATTTCAAAACTTGATTCACAGTGCTCAATGATAAAATCACTTGATAAGTTATAAAATTCAATAAATTTTAATTCAACGATACTATAGTATGATTCAACTTTATCCTTTGCATATGTATTATATAAATCAATGGTTTGTTCTGTAGTTGAATCAACAATTGGCTTAACAGGTGAAGTTTCATAATATGATGAAACAGGTTGAATAACATTAATATCAGCATATTCAAAAATTGGATCAGTATATGGTTGTAAATACTGATATGATAAATGTGAATATTTACAAATCTTTTCAGGAGATGATGAATCGGTATAACTATATGGAGCATTCAATGGACATGCTGTATAGATATGATAAATGGTATAAAACACCAAAGCTGATGAGATATAACATTTGGCTTTAGCTAAATAACCCATCTTTTATAATACCTATCTATTAAAATTGATAAATTGATACAAAAATGAGACAATTGTACTATAAATCTATACAGTATAGGTGTAATATAGTAATAAGATAAGGCAAGACATTGTCATGACTTGTCAAAAATCACAAAACAATAAAGTTGCCCTCTTCTTTACAGCGAACAAAGCCAAAAAAAAAAAAAAAAAACAAAAGAAAAAAAAATTCCAGAAATGTATAAGTAGTGTATTACTCATTTATTATTGTACAAATTTGCTATAAATTAATGATATATATATATATATCGAATGATCGAGAGAGAGACGAATCAATTAGTATCTTGGACCTCTCGGTCTATAATTATTTGATCCATAGTGTGATCCCCCATAATCACCACCTCTACTTCTATATCCACCTCTATAACCACCTCTATCTCTATAGTTATATCCAACTCTATGATAAGAAGTTGGTGGTGCAAACGATGGATTCCTAGGTATTTGTTTCCCTTCTTGACTATACTGTAAGTTACTATTATTACCACCATCTTCAAATGATGGTCTATAATTTGTTGGTCTAATACTAGTTGTATAACCTCTTGATCCTAATCCACCACCTAATCTTCTTGGTTTCCAATTTTTAACAACTCTTCCTCTTTCAATATCAACAACTATTCTTCTATTTTTAATTTCTAATCCATTACCCTTTTGAAATGCAATTTTAGACTCTTCAACATTTTTATATTCAATAAAAGCGTACCCTCTATTAACTTTAGTTAATTTATCTTTGATAACTTTAATCTTAATAATTTCTCCAAATTCAGAAAATTTCTTAAATAATTCTTCTTCACTTATACTGTATTCTAATCTACCAATAAATATCGTCTTGTATGGATCTCCACTAATATTTTCATCATTATCTGGATTCCAATTGGCTAAATTAAACTGTAATAATTCTTCATTTTGCTGCTGTTTTAATTTTATCTTTTGTTCTTTACTTATAAAATTATTCTCATAACCTTTGAAATCTTTTGAATGATCTTCAGTATCTTTTAGAAATTTACCAATACCTGAAATATTTATCGTTTTCCTTTGATCTATATCATAATCTACCTGATCTAAATGTGATATTGGGAAATCAGGCTCAAATAACTTTGTTATATGTGGTGGATACTTAGTATCTGTCATCTTTAAACTTAATCTAATCTAATCTAATCCTAAACTAGAATATATCCTTTAATTAAAACACTTGTATCTATTAATCAATCAATCAATTATCTATCAATCAATCAATCAATTAATCAATCAATTAACCGATTAATCAATTAATTAATCTGTTAATCTGTTAATCTGTTAATCAATCAATTAATCTGTTAATGTTTAAAATTTATAAATTTATACAACTGTACACCACATTCTTATAGAAAAAAAACTTCATTGGTTAATTCACGACTTTTTAAAATTTTTTTTTTTTTTTTTTAAATTTTTTTTTTTTTTTAAAGATTAGAAAAAATATTTATTTTAAATATTTATCACATATATACATACTTTATACTTTACAATATAATTTTTTTTAGTTTGAATAGTACAAGTCAAGTATATACTAGTATAACAAAAAAATGGCTGGTACACAAAAGAAGAACGCTAAAGGGCGTTTAGATAGATACTATTATCTTGCCAAAGAAAAAGGTTATAGAGCTCGTTCTTCATTTAAGATTTTACAAATCAATGAAAAATATGGACATTTCTTAGAAAAATCTAAAGTTGTTATTGATTTATGTGCTGCTCCAGGTTCATGGTGTCAAGTTGCTGCACAATTATGTCCAGTTAATTCTTTAATTATTGGTGTTGATATTGTTCCAATTAAACCAATGCCAAATTGTATTACATTTCAAAGTGATATTACTACTGAAGATTGTAGATCTAAATTAAGAGGTCATATGAAGACATGGAAAGCAGATACAGTTTTACATGATGGTGCACCAAACGTTGGTTTAAATTGGGCACAAGATGCTTATACTCAATCTCATTTAACTTTACAAGCTACAAGATTAGCAGTTGAAAATTTAGCACCTGGAGGAACATATGTTACAAAAGTTTTCAGATCAAGAGATTACAATAATTTAATTTGGGTTTTAAAACAATTATTCGATAGAGTGGAAGCTACCAAACCTCCTGCATCACGTAATGTTTCTGCCGAAATTTTCGTTGTTTGTAAAGGTTTTAAAGCACCAAAGAAATTAGATCCAAGATTATTAGATCCAAAGGAAGTTTTTGAAGAATTACCAGATGGACCTGCCAATAATGAAGCTAAAGTTTTCAATCCAGAAATTAAAAAGAGAAAGAGAGATGGTTATGAAGAAGGTGATTATACTTTATTCCATCCAATGAAATTAATGGATTGGGTTAAACAAGAAGATGAAATTATTAATACTTTAGGTGGTGTTTCTATGTTTGAAATTGATAAAGATGAACCTGAATGGAAAATACTGAAAAAGATGAAAGAATCAACTAAAGAATTTTATGAATGTTGTAAAGATTTAAAAGTTTTAGGTAAAAAAGATTTTAGAATGCTTATTAAATGGAGAAAACATGCTAGAGATGCATTAGGTTTAATCGATGAAAAAGATAGAGAAGCTCCAAAGATTGAAGTTGAAGAATTAACTGAAGATCAAAAGATTGATAAAGAATTAGATGAGTTGAATGAAAGGCAAAGATTAAAGAGAAAAAGAGAAAAAAGAAGAAAAAATGAAATAAAACAAGCTGAAATAACAAGAATGCAAATGAATATGTTAACAGATATGCAAGTTGGTATAGATGCAGGTCAAATTGGTTCTGAATCTTTATTCAATTTGAAAACAGCTGAAAAGACTGGTCAATTAAATGAACTTGCCAAAGGTAAAAAATCAATGGTTTTCTCACATGAAGAAATGATTAACGATGTTGATATTGTTGTTGATCCAGAACATGAACCTGTTGATTCTGCAGATGAAGTTGATAACTTGGAAGATGAATTAAATGACATGTATCAACATTATAAAGAATCAAAGATGGAAAGAGATGCAAGATTAAAAGCTAAAGAAGGTAGAGGTGGTAACGATGAAGAATGGGATGGTATTAAAGAAGCTGAACAAAGTGAAGTTAGTTCAGATGATGATGGTGAATTTGAAAGTGATGATAGTGATTTAGATAGTGACGATGATGAAGCTATCAATAATTTAATAGCTACAATAGAAAAGAAAAAGCAAGGTCAATTAAGTAAAAAAGCTACAAACTTCTTCAATGACTCTATTTTCTCTGGAGTTGATTTGAAGTCTGCTTCAACTGAAGAGACTGCTGCTACCACCACCACAACCACAACCACCAAAAAGTCAAAGAAATCACAAGCCAAAACTCAAACTAAACAACAAGATTCTGACTCTGACTCTGACGAAGAAGAATCCGATGACGATGGATTTGAAGTTGTTCCAAACGCATATAACTCACATAATGATAATGATTCTGGATTTGAAACTGACTCTGAAGATGAAAGAGATGAAAAGGCTAAATTATCACACAAACAAGATGTCGATATTGCCACTGTTGGTGCTATGACTTTAGCCCATCAACTTGCCTTAGGTCAAAAAACCAAGAAAGAACTCATAAACGATGGTTTCAACAAGTATTCCTTCAGAGATAAAGAAGGTTTACCAGATTGGTTCTTAGAAGATGAACAACAACACGACAAGATTCAAAGACCAATGACAAAAGAAGCTGCTTTTGCAATTAAAGATAAGATGAGACAGTTGAACGCAAGACCAATCAAGAAGGTTATGGAAGCTCAAGGTAGAAAGAAGATGAGAGCCATCAAGAGATTAGAGAAATTAAAGAAGAAGTCTGATATGATTGTTGATGATGAATCTAAATCTGAAGGTGATAAAGCTCGTGAAATTCAAGCAATGATGGGTAAAGGTGGTAAGAAGAAGCCTAAGCCAAAGACTACCTTGGTTGTCGCTACCGGTAATAATAAAGGTTTGGGTGGTAGACCAAAGGGTATTAAGGGTAAATATAAGATGGTTGATGGTGTTTTGAAGAATGAAATGAGAGCTCTGAGAAGAATTGAAAAGAAGCATAAGAAGAAGAAGAAGAATTAGATATTTTTAATTTGAATAGATTTAAGTACTACCACCCTCCCCTCCATTGCTATAGTTAAAGTATAGCTTTGTATAACAAAAACAACAATTTTCACAGTATTAATTTTAATTTTTAGCATTTTAAATTTAAATGTAAAATAAAACACAGCCGTGTTGTTATATTTATTATATATTTTTTTGGATAATAGGGCAGTGTTGTGGATTTCATGTATTTTTTGTTTTTTTTTTGTTTTCTTGATTCCCGCAAACGTTAGAAAGCATACAGATAGATATATTAATAGTTTTATAATTCATTTAAATACAAAATAACTAGATAGAACCTACTCATATAGACAGAAAGTACACATAAGAAAGGTATAGATTTGATCAATTACAATGACAATTACACAAAGATCTACATTCTTTGTTTATCCAAGCGAGAACGATGACAAGATTTTTGAAAACATTAAACAAACAAAAAAAGATATTTTAATTCCAGCAACTTCAGAGATTCCACTGACAAGAGAAGAGAAGATTCAAATTGATTTTGATTCAATAAATAGTGAATTTAGAAGCTTGCTTGAAACAATTGCATATTTCCATATCCAGTTCTCAACATTGGACACACCAATATCATCACCACCAAGGAAAACTATTTTCAACGACTATGCCAATCTTCAAACGCCTGGAATTATAGTGAATATTGCGCCACAGAAAGTTAAAAGTTTCCAACAGTATAAATCTGTATCTGAATTGTCAATTGATATGTTTTTAAAACTACTCGATGTGAAACCAGATGAAGGTGATAACAAGGATAAATATAGTCCTATCTTTTATAGTGAGTGGTTTAGAACACATGTTTTTGATAAGAAGGAAATCACTAGCGACCCTGCAAGCGCGATACTATCACTTTGGAATACTTTAGTGAGAACAAGAGATAACAATCCAATTTCTATTCCAATAAAATCAAGTGATTTGAAAACATTGAAAACATTTGAATTTTTATTTGATAATGATAAATTAAACGTACTACTATACTGGGAAAATATTGACTCAACGTTAAAGATATCCAAATCTTCAGATAGTGAAATAGTTCACGAATTAGGGATTTTCCATTTGGAGTCACTTCATGCCGATGACTATGATACATGTATCAGTGGATTAAGAACCACCATTGAAGACAAAGATACAAATATGTTTGTACCAACTTTACTATATTTAAATTCATTGCACAACACTTTAAACTCATATACATCTAAGCATTCTTTATTACAACCAACCGGTTTACATCCAACTTATAAAATCGAAATTGAAAAGTATGATATCGATAGCCCATATTCAACATTTAAACCATACGCAAATTGTAAATTGAAATTTAACTTGGATCTACCATCAAGTATAATAATTGATAAATATCAACTATCAAATATTAAAGATATATATACAAAGATAACCACATCTAATGACATTGATTTAGAACTACCTGATTATGAGATTGAAAACTGTGGATCTCATCTATCGTTAGAGTTGAATGATACACTGGTTTTACAAGATTACGGATTTGAAGTTCCATTACATCTAAGATATGGTAAACCATCATTTGAAACAAACATGAAAATTCTTGATATTCCAACTGGTAATTTATACTGGGAATGTCCAGTTGAAACTCAAGAAGAAGGAGAATTGATCAAAAATTCTCTATTTTATGAAAATAGACTAGGATTTGAAAAATTTAATGATAATATTAAAATTTACCATATACAGAATGAAGGTTTTAAAAATTTGAATGTTGAATTACCAATTGGGAACTTGAATGATGCAAAATTGGTTGAATTAGGAACTCTTGTATTACTATTAGTGTCTACTACTTGGATTATTAAAAAATTATTTAGCAAAACAAAGATAAGCAAGTAAAACATATTCGATCTATGGTCTAATTAAACTCTGCACAACTACCTATTTAAATGATCTCCGTATATATATATATATATATATATCTAGATATATATAATCCAAGTTGTAACGTGAAACGATATAAATGAACTATACCACAACCTCACAAATGAATCAAATATATATATAATATATTATATAATACATTAAACCACATTCCAATATATACTCGAGATGGAATTAGTGTCATGCTGTGGTATACGCGACACAATTTAAAGGCAATAAGATCACCGCTCACTGCCTTGTAAATCTCCAAACGAACTATACACAAAATGTTAAGTCATATAAATCATAGAATATATATATAAATAATAATCAATATCTTAATCTAACCTCAGTTAACCATCTACTAACAACATAAATACCCATCCCAATCCTGATACACATCACTGTAAGTACAAGTAGATAATATATATTATATCATACGACAATGAAATAATACATCACAATTTAGCGTACAGTACCTTGAAAGTTTAGCAACAAATAAGCCTGGGGATCGACAGAATTCCAACGGCCTTCCCCCCCAATGTTAAAATTTTATATTGCAATTACGTACGTGTACGTAGAAATAATTACATGTAATGATTCGTGCGGCCAAAATTTCACCAGTTTCAAAAATTGACAGGCTTTATATATATGCACATACTATACGACTGTAATTAATTAAAATTAAAATTAATTATTATAGAGGTGTAAGTGTTTCTTTTATTTGTTTATTTTCAATTTCCAGAAGTGGAAAGCCCGCATAAAGGGGAAACAAAGAAAAAAAAAATTTGTTTAGACGTTCAGCCAATTGAGTATAAAATTTGATTTAACCTTACAAATGGTATATAGTCGTGTTGTGTGATAAGAGTATTTATAATCAATATATATAATCAATATATATATATATAATATATAGTAATATCGGCTATAGAAGAAAACTTTATTTAAACAAAATATATGTACATATGTACGTATATTTACTATTTGCTAATTAAATATAAATTAAAATAATATTATTAAAGGGGAAGGCTGAAGAGACAAAAGGAGAAGAATGTGAAGTGTATTGTTTCTTTTTAAAAATTTTTATTGTTTAAAAAATTTGTGTTGCATTTTGGTATAGTAAATTTTTTTTTTACCGTTCAATTTATATTTCAAATAAAAGTACATAGAAACATATACAGTGTAGTACTGTAAGCTATATAATATATATATATATTATATATTAAATATATATATCTATAGTTAACGATATATGTTAATCATTCCTTTTTGATTGAGGTTTAGTTTTTTGGTCTGTTTCATTTCTTTTGTTACGGTTTTTCTTTTTTTTTAATTATTTTATAAAAAAGGGCTATAAGGTGCAGTCGGTATTATATTATAATTTTATATATAATATAAAATATTATATATACACACATCTTTAGATCGTTTATACCAAAGTATATACATCTTTTGTGTTTTTTGTTTCTTGTTCAGATATATCGTATAATTATATATATATATATATCATACAGTGTAAAATTTATACACTATAGATCATAAGCCTTTACGTTCACTTTCACTGTTTTTGCCATTTTTGAAAGCCCCATCACCATTTGAGGCTATTTTTAGTTTAGGTTTGTTTAATTTCAGATCAAATTTGTTTCAACAAAAAATATAAGAAAAAAAAAAAATAAGGCACAGAGAAACTTAAAGTATATTGTCTCTTTATACAAAGGATCGAAAGAGACAAAATAAAATAGAGGATACAACTATTCTTAAATAAGATTCAATTTGTGTGAGTTTTCCAATCTTTGTTATTTCAGTATATTCTTCGTTCATGAAAATTTACATCAATTTGTCTTAACATATACAATACAACAAAGTGCTTTCTTCTAGTTTTTCTTTTTTTTCACAGTTTTATTTTTGCATTTTTGTCTACAACTTGAGTTTTTTTTTATTTATATTTTGATTTCCGTTTCCATTTGCTATACTAATATACAACTCGCCAGTATACCATGTCGTCGTTTCATAATTATCAGAAGAATGCACATTTATCAACAACTTCTTTGAATTCAAATTCAATTCCTCCTCCTCATTCTTCAATTAAGAAGGCATCTTCAGTTAATAGTTTTAGATATGCAAATTATTACAACAACAACATCAATGCATCTTCATCAGCTACAAATTTATCAACGTATCAATCTAGGTCTACTATAAATCAGGAGATAACTAATTCCATGCCAACAATAAGTAGAAGAGGTTCAAATTCATCTTTCAATTCAATGGTTTCAACAACTTCATCTGCAATGACTCCAAGAGAAGTTTCCACAGAATCTATGCTTGCCATTGATGATAGATTTATTAGAAAATCAAGATCTAAACCTAGAATGAATACTTATAGATCAGAATCTTTAACAAGTTTATCTACGTATCGTAGCCATACCAATAATAGAAATAACAGTAATGATTATTTACAAATTACAATTCCATCAACACCTTCTCGTTCAGACTCGCCTTCATCTTCACCTTCTTCGCGTACATCATCTCAAAGATCTCAAAAACATCAGTATTTATCATCACAGAATGCAAATGGTTTATACTATTTCCCTAATGGTGAAGTTTTTAGACCAAGACAACAACCTAAAAATAGAGGATCTAGACCTCCAAGAAGTCAAAGAGTTATTCATGGTCAACAACTACCACCACCACCACCACCACCACAACAACAACAATTTGATAATTCTCATAAACAACAGTTTATAAGAACTAGAACTTCATTACCTAATATGAAAACCAACTCTTCTCAATTACACACTAGTTTACCAAAACAACAACTAAAACATCAAAGCGCTGTATTCAGTAGTAATCATAATGTTCAAATTTCAAAATTATCAGTTTCTCCATCATCCGAACAGCAAACTCAATTGTCATCTTCGGCTTCACTTCCTCAATTGGCATCCGAACAACCTGTGGGTGGGTTATTACCTCCAGTTGATTTACATCAGTCTTCTTCTTCAAATAGTGACTCTTCAAGTGGTAGTTTTAGTCCACAGTCTAAAAGATACTCTTTATCTTCTCAAATATCACAGCATAATTTGGCAGACTCAACCTCATCTTCATCTTCCACCGTTTACAATTGTTCAGGCTCTCCTTCTCCATCTTTAGATGTTACAAATACCGATACGCCAGCCTCTTCAATTAATTGCGATGGAATACCAAGTTCACCTCCTTCTTCCTCCGTCACAAACGCTAAATCTTCAACTAATATTATCCCTTCCGCATTGTCTTTACCACCTATTCAAATGGTTCTTTCCAGTAATGATACATTGAGTTCTGTCCAAGAAACCCCATTAACAGATTCTACGGAAGATTCTAACCTGATAATGCAATCTCCAGCCTGTACAATAGTTGCCGATGAGATTGATAAAGTTGAAAAAGTTGAGGCTCCAGTAATTGTTTTGAATTACGAACCACATCCACCTGTAACATTAGAGCCAATTGAGATCACTAAGAAATCTAACTCATTAAATGGTAGATCAGAAACTAAAGGTGACTTTGACACTACTCCTGATTCTGTTGATTATACTCTTCAAAACAGTTTTGATAAACCAATTGAAAAGTCACAAGCAGCTCCAAAAGAGGCGGCTAGAATCGAATCCAACATTGCATTATTATCTGAAACCAGACCTAAAAAGACAAAACCTCTAGATTTAAAGCAAACTACACCAAGTGTTGCCAATCCTTCAAAGGGTACTATAGAGAGAAAACCATCAGGTATCAAACGTTTTTTCTCAAAAATATTTGGTAGTTCGAAAAATAACTCTAATAATAATTCTACAACTACATCACAACAAAAAAGAATTTCTGCTCCTCCTGTTATGTTAAGAAAAGGGGACATTAAACCTCAAAAAGAGTCTAAGTTTTCGAGATTTAGTCTACCAAATACATCCAAGAGTTCATTGAACACTTCACAGAAGATTGAATTAATGCCACCACGTTCGTTCTCAGAAACTCCAATAAAGACTAATAACAGACCAAAAAATAACTCTGTTATTCCTTCTTCAACAGTTACCAATGAAAACGATTCTAAAACTAAAGCTGAGTCTATTCCTGTTGATCATCTAGAAAGTATACAACTCAGTAGCTTTGCTCCACTGACACTGGAGTTGAGTGATGTTGAAGAAGATGATGATATACAAAGTTTCATCGTTGGTGATGATAGTAACATTGAGAAATCTACGGTGAAATTCTCAGTTAAAGCTCCTGTGAACCCCCACCCTACAACAGAGCTGAGTTTGCCTAAACAGAGATCATCAGTTAGCACTCCATCTCCTTTAGGAACTTCAGTGATAACAAAACCATCTGGTGATCTGATTCTGCCCGACTTAGCAGGATCTGCTGAAGATTTGGACTATTTGTCATCTATCATTGGTTTGGGAGAGACTGCTTTTTTCGGTGATGATAGCTCCACTGATCTTAAAGAGAAGCTCGACAAGAGAAACTCTTTGCGTATCAAGTCTTTAGAAAAGAAAAGATCACTCAGCCGTAATAATACCATTACATCTAATAGTGACTCATTGGTTGAATCTATAATTACAAAAGGATCAACAAACACTGGTAATCATTCATTTGAACTAGAAGAAACTGATTATGATATAGTTCATTATAAACACTATAAGAATAGATATTTTGGAGATGATAGACCCAATGAAGATCAAACATCTGGTTTTGAAATCATAAAGAGTAACTCCATTAGAAGACCTAATAAAACTATCATTATGCCAAATGGATGCATCAAAGCTCTACCAATTAGAAAGTCAAAACTGGATCCAAAGTTCGCCAAAACTTCTTCAAATTCATCTGTGATATCTTTGAATAATGGATTAACAGCTAATACATCTTCTAAATCATCGTCCACTTCTCTATCAACTTCTGAATCTCCACAGGCTTCTATATCGAGCAAACAACTTACTGGGAAGCAATCTAAATCTGTGATATTTTCAAATAAAATATACCTTAACGATACTTACTCTCCTACAGAATACGATAGATACAACTTGGCGTTAAAGAAAAATTATTCCATATTATCTGCTAATCCTAATCTAATAAAAGAAATTAGAAGCGAGTTGAATACCTTTAAGCAGTATGATATGAATGTTCATGATTTGTCTAAGGTTTTCACTCAATTTTTCCCTTGAACGTTCGAACTATGCTCCTTTATCTCCCAAAAGTGCATATAATAAAATTTGTTTTTGTTCCTTCAAAACAAATATAAATTTGATTTTGTTACGTTTTAATTCCAACCACACGCCATGGTGCAATTCTAATTATTTATTACTGAATAATACCAGTTTAATTACTTAATTCTTAACTTTCATCATTTTCATTATTCTCATCATTTTACTTTTTTTCTTCATTTCTCTGCATCATGCATGATCGTTATGATTCTATAATATATAATATATTTCTCATTTTTACCTTCCAGGACTTCATATAATTATTGTAAATAATGTATATCATTTAATTAACTTAATTTTTTTCACTACAATTCCTATAATTACAGTATTTATTTCAAACATGATAGTCGTACTGATGTCTATTAACGCTTATAAAGTATAAAAAAGATATCATATAAGTAAACTCATATTCTTAAAATCTTCTCAAAATGATAATGGAAGGGCAAGTAATTATGAGCCCCTGTAAGTAGAGTAACCGTAGTTGCTTAACAATAATGGAACATGGTAATGCTTATCAGGCACCTCTGGAACTTCAAATGTGATATCAACGAATGGGAAAAATGTTAAACTTTCTTTGTTCGCTTTGAAGTATTCCTTTGTATGGAATCTAATCTTATATATACCAGTCTTTGGTAAATGACTCTCACTATCATCTCCGAATCCTAAAGCAGTTGATACCGAATTTGATTTAATGGTCCATTTTGGAACACGTCCATCTGAGTTTGTGTATGCAGTTGCAAATGGTTCTGCTGTACCATTTAAAACTGGGTTAGATGATGATAGAAGTGATATCTCAACAAAAATTGAATTTGCAGGTTTACCGGAAGTGGTGTCTAGTACATGGCAAGTGATAGGTGGGACAAACGACATTGTTATTCTTGAGTAAAGTATATTATTTTTTGTCAATGCTTGAAATCTTTGAATCTGATCAAATGTAGTTTAACAAAATTATTAACAGAAAGAAATACGAGTTAAAGTGATCGAAATCTCTCAGTAAGAGTTGAATTCTAATAGAGAGATAAGTCGATGAGATCACTGAATTAGGAAATAGCAAAAAACACTCGGCTGTTACCGAACCAAGCCACACACACATCTCTTTCTACAAAATCGTGGCGCGTAAAACTCATGGCTGGATATGGAAATTATTTTCTTTGTTTTTATTTTTTGATCTATACAAATTGAATCAAGTACATGGTCATTGATAAACAATACTATGTCCTTTGAGTGAAAATACGCCTAAAGAAAACTACTCGATCGATATAGTAGGTAAAGAAAATAATGCATATATAGTAGGATGTCACAGAAACCAAAAAAACTGCAGTCTAAATCTGTTGAACGAGTAAAACGACATTTAGAAGATAACTCAAATTTAGATTTTGTCCCTGGTAAACAGCACATTCAATTAAGACAAAATAAAATTAACTACTACTCTCCAAACATATTCCATACAGCAAAAACACTGCAATATGATGGCTACTTACCAATGTTGGTGAAAGATGTTCTTGAAGTTAGAAACTGTAAATCTGTTTATTCGACAGATGGTTACAGACCAGATAGTCAACACATTGTTCTCTATCAAAATCACCCTATAAAACAAATATCTATCATGGGTAAGATAGTCGGAGAAAAATGGCAGGAGTTTAGCACGAGTGTAAACACAGAGAAAATAGTCCACTTTTTGGATATCAATGATGGTTCTACAGAAGACAGCATCCCTGTCAAAATTGACCGTTCTTTCTATCTCATGAATCATATGAATTACGACAAAAATTTTAACAAGTTAATCAAGGTGAACGGATTGGTATTCTTTTATAATGGAAAAGTTGAAATCCATGCAGATTCGGCACAAGTGTTAGGAAAGACCAGCGACTTAATCGTAGAGATTGATTGGTGGCAGAAAACTCTCGATATTAAATTCAATTATTTGTCTGAGCCTTGGATCTTCAAAGAGGATGATATGGTAGACACAGTTCAATTACTGGATATAACTGCGAAACAAACTTTTGAAGCCCACAATAACATTAACGTAGAATATCCAATAAACTATAGACTTGAACACGATGAAGCAATAAGGATCCACGATATGAGCAGGATTAAATTGAGCAAAGAATTTGAAACCGATATCCCACTACTAAATAGTCTACCAATACATAAACTGAACTGTATTAAAAATAAGACACCTGATCCAGAACCCACTATATCTCACACCTCACAGAATGTATTTCTTACAGATAAGGACAAAATCAATGTTAAACACGATTCAGATAGAAAACAGACCACTCTCATTGGCCCTTTACCTGTAAATTCCGACAATATTAGTACCAAATCAGTTGATATATCTATCCCAATGTTGTCTAAGCAAGCAAACAATGAGCCTTTATTGAAAAATGTATTATGTTCCCCTATAGTTTCACTTCAGGATTCAGAAGCTTATTTTGATTCTCAAACATCAACTGAATCAGTATCAATTTTAAATGAACTCAAACTTGAAATCGAATTCATTAAGTTTTGTGTGACACACAAAGGACTCAAATTTCATTACGAAGAAATCTACAATAACAGTGAAGTAAACAAAATTTTAAACAACATTGTTCTATATAAACTATTGACAAGCTTAGTACCACTAAACGACGATAAAATCAATGCTAAATTTGAAGAAACAAATATTTTGAAAGCTAAAAAGAAATTGTTTCATAAAGTGAGAAAACAGCTTTGTGAAACTAAAATGATATCCTTCACCAAATCACTAAATATAGAGCCTACGGTAATTGAAAAGATATTTAAACATCTAACGAAACTTGTTAAATTTGTGAATAAAAAAGAAACAGAGCAGATACAGCAACTAATCTCTCGTGCAGAATCTATATTCCAAAAGAAAAAATACAAATTATACCTCCACTGCAAGTTAGCAGAAGCTATCAATTACTCCCTAGAAGTTCCATCGTTGAGAAAGAAGATAGAGTCCGAGTTTAATGTTGTTCTGAAGGATGAGTATATTAACTGCTTGATTCGTCTCATTTTAACAGGAGATTACGTTACACCAGGTGGCTTCAAAATTAAGACAATTGGTGGACTTTTCAACTTATCAATACAACTCACTTGGATATACAATACCGAATTCTCTGAATGGAGGTATATACCAGAATTAGTTTACAATCTGGAGAAACTTGGCTCTGTAGTCCCATTGAATAGAAATAATTTCACCGTTTTCAAAGATGAAAATTCTTACGAGACCACAAAACCGCTCTTTAACTCTACACCTTCTGGTGGTAATTGAAAACTCAACAACATCCAACAAACGCCTCTTATATATATCAAACTAATAATTAATACCCCTTATTTATAAAGGATCAATTTGGTTGATCAAACATGTGTAGATCGTACTGAACTGGTATGTCAAATATAAATATATGGTGCACAGCCCTTTTAATTTAGTAATATACATATTATTGGTGTAAAGATGTTAAAGGTAGATTTTCTTTTCAGAACTTCGCAGAATGAACGAGCTGCCACGCTTTATGTAAACACTAGACATATTTATGATCCTAACTAAGTCTTTAAACAGGTAGTATAGATTTTAATAAACAAAAGTTATAAAAGACATCAAAACAAAGTGGCCAAACTTTAACAATTCAAAAACTTTGAAACTCAATCCACAAATGAGAAGAAGAAATTCAAGTGTATCAGAGTTATTAGTTGGACGAAGAAGTCGAGCTGGATCTATGGTCCAGTCCATTGCTTTGAATGTTCCAATAATTGAAAGTCATTTAAATATAGACAGAGACGATGAAATTTTATTAGTTAATGGACACTTATCAAATTTTGATGCTACACATAAACCTAGATCCAAGTCATTGAGTGGAATAAACACAGAATTACTGTATGCAATCGAGAAACCTAAACAACCGTCTATTATGTGCCCTTTAACTGATTCTGAGAAACAAAACTTATGGAGTACTCAAATTTCGAATTACGAGAGCGATTTCCTCATTGATTTATCCCATAAATATTTACTTGAAGATGATGAACAAGATGAAATATCTGACTTCAAAGAATATCTAAAATTTAACTATAAAGTGAACGATGATTTTTTGAATGAGACGAAGTTGATTGTGAATGACCTGAACGAGCTTTTAACGGTTAATGATCAGGTTACCCTTGAAACCTTGGATTTTCAAACAAAATCCTCTAAATTGATTGAAGATGTTGATCAATTGTCAAAAATTTACACAGACTTATCATCAAATCTCTCTATCTTTGAAGCTTTAGATCCAATCGTTCAAACATTGAATACTTCAAGTTCTGGTTCTATTATTCTCGAAGAAAGATTTAATGATCAGATCTTAAACAAACTAGATGAATGTTTAACTTTTGTTAATGATCCAGCGAACTCTAATTATAAAGAAATTGAAATATACAAACACAGATTCAAACAATGTATGGTTAGAGCTTTATCATTGATTAAGAACTATATTATATCCGGTATGAAAGACATTGAATCAATATTGCAAATAAAAATTAACGAAGAGAAGAAGAAAGATTCAACAGGATCAACATCAACTGCTCTATCTGTCATGATACATGCTTTCATTTACAATCAATTCGAGAAAGAGTGTCTGCAATTTCAACCTCTATTGAAACAACTATATATAAGAGCTGTATCAAATCAAAAGACAACAGATGAATACATTGGGTTGCTGAATGATTGTTATAGTAACTACTTTAAGGCAAGAGGAAACCTTTTGAATCATATTATATCCCACTACATTTCTACTCAGGAAACGAATAAGAGTTTAGTTCAATTATCCCAAAGTAACATAATTTATTTCAATAAAATTATGGAAAGAGAATATGAAATGTTCCAAAAACTCTTTTATATTGACCAACAATCATGCACCGACGAAGTTGATAACCTGACAAACTCAACAGCATTGAACAGATGGTTTGAAACATTACTTGAACCAATGTACTATATTCTAAGAAACAAAATTATTAGGGAAAATAATATTGGTGAACTTTGTGAATTAATTTCTATATTACAAAACTATTCTGAGAGTGAATATGTGGATGAAACTGAAACCGGAGAAGGATCTTACCATCATGAACTTACCTTACAAGAAAAGATTCAACTTGCTGAGTTATTCAAACCAATATTAGAAGATACACAAACTAGATTAGTATTTAGAGTGCAAGGTTATGTTGATAAACATATAGTTAGTTACAAGAAAACAGGTAAAGAATTAACAATCGGAAACAGACGTCACCGTAAAAAGGCACCAACAAGTAACGAAACTCAAAACAATGACTTGGATAGTATTATAAATGAACCAATAGCACCACCAAAGGCCGCCAATTCAACAGAGACAAGTAACGAACTCGAGGGAGACAGAGCTGATAGTATTGTGTCCTTAGCAACGAATTCTGTAAGTATGATGTCACAATTCTCATCATATTCACTATATCCTCCTGTTGTCAACACGATAAAGCTACTTACTAAGATTTATCAACTGCTTAATCAAAATGTTTTTGATGACTTGGCAAATTCTGTTGTTCACTTAACTATTTTGTCAATGAGAGATAATTTTGGATCAATGACAGGAATTGAGCCTAAATTATATCAAATAAAAAATTTAATGTTCTTGAAAGAATACGTTTCTACATTTGAAATTGAATATGTTAGAAAGGAGACAAACTTAGATTTTAGTGGCTTGAAAAACCTCTTTAGAAAATTCATGAGAAGTGATACATCTAAAGAAACTGTCGATAACAACTTCTCTCTAGCTTCCAAGAACCCAGAGGCTATTAGTTTCATGAATGTTATATTAGGGTCTATTCCTAAAGTGGTTAATGACTATGTTGATTGTAGGTATGAGTTACAGATGGCTTTGAGAAACTCAGTCCATGAGTTTATCCAAGAGTCCACTAAGATCTTTTTGGAACCTTTGAAGTATTATCCCTCAAAGAAATCACTCTCTAAAACAATGGAGATTTTCATAACTTCGTTAAAAAGCGAACTTCCAAGATTGAAACCAAGAATCATTAACTACATAAACGATGGCAAAGTGTTAAATTACTTGATTGATGGTATCCAAGATGTTGTCGTGAAAGAGTATGAAGCATTCTACGATAATGCGATAAAAAATGAAAAGTCCGAAGAAGTCGAGTCTCTTGTAGAAATTGACGGATTAATTTCTATTTGGGCTGGATTAGTCAGTGAGATGTTTAATGGCGAATTTGATGACATCGAAGAAGAAGATGGAGAGGATTTCTCAGCGACAGTTTCCGATGTTGATGATTTTGATTTTGATAACACTCTAACTGCTGAAAATGGTGACGTTAGTAACTTAAATCTGAACTCTCTTAAATAATTATCCTCACAGTATATGTAGTTATTTTTAATAAACATTTAAAGTTAAAACTACTTGGCACATTGTGTTTCCTAAAACAAAAATACCGAAAATAACCTTTATTAATTATATATATACACGAGAAAATAAATACAGAAAAAAAAAGGAACATAAATGAATAATCATGGTATATCACCTTTAATGTAATATTTAACTTCATAGCCTAAGCAGGTGCATTTTCATCATCCAGTGGATTGTATGTATTCTTAGCCAAAATTCTGTTTAATTCTTGCTTGATAAACAAAATCTTAGTTGGATCCACAAGTAAGTGTGTATCATCAAGTTCCTCAATAACAATATCCCTCATGTCGGCATCAATTTTAACTATCAAAGCCTTGATTGACGGATCGCTTGAACAAGTTTCATTTAGAGTTTGAATGTTAGTAATGTGTCCTGATAAGTCAAACAGATCAAAATATAAACATACCATTGAACCAAGGTTCCTTTCACAGCTCTAGCCATTTCACAATGATTTGAGTAAAATAGCTAAGTTAAACTATTGAATATAATATATCAGCTGTGAATTCAAATCTGTATATATATATATGAATATATTACAATAACCCATTATAATATATTTTGATTTATATAAATTTAGTTTCTTAGGGCTACTCACAAAACAATTTGGTTTTTATTTTTTTTTCTTTGGATTTCAAATTTGAGAGTGCGGGAAGAGGGCTCAATTTTCAAAAGCTTTAAATCTCTAAACAATTGCGAAAATGATTTGTTGTTTTGTTATATGAAACAAAGCTTTTATTAACTTGTATCAATATAAGAGGATCTGTACCTAAATGGATTAGTTGTCTAATCAATTGATTGATACAAATGCCAAATAGAAGATATAGTGTACACAGTGGTGTGTCTTCTGAAGAATCCAACCACAATGTGTATACAGATGAAATTGTCGATACAACCTTTGATAGGAGTATGGACTCTGATAATGAACAAGACGATATTGAAGATACCGAGCGCGAGGAAACTCCAATAGTGAACAGCATAGATGAAAACATACTACAAGATAAAAAATTTCCCGATGGACATACTAATGGCTCGACAAGTTCAGAGCCAAACGAGCCAGAGTATGATGATAAGCTTACCGAAACGAACACAACAGATAGTCAACAATTTACTGAGTCTCAATCCGAATACGACGAAAATGAAAGTGTCGAAGAAGAAGAAGATGGTGAAGAAGAGGAAGATGAAGATGAAGATGAAGACGACGATGACGAGCCACCTAAGCTAAAATACACTAGACTTTCTAAATTACCACAACGATTCTTTAACAAAGACCCTATATCATGTTGCTATTTTCATGAAGATGTGTTTATATTTGCCTCTCATTCTGGTTTTATACACTTAACCAAACCTGATTTCACTACAATTAGGACGTTAAAGGCTCATAAAACTTCAGTTTTGTCTTTACACACCGATGGTGAATATTTTGCATCTGGTTCCATTGACGGTACTGTTGTGATAGGTTCCATAATAAATGACTCAGATATAATTGCATTTGATTTCAAGCGTCCAATTCACGCAGTGGCGATTGAAAACCAGTATAAAGTCAGTAAATCCTTTATAACTGGAGGAACAAGCGGTAAAGTGATCCACTCTACAAGGAACTGGCTGGGGCAGAGGCAAGATACCGTTATAGACTCTGACAATGGTCCTATAACGATGATCAAGACTATAGATGATTTGATTTTTTGGACAAATGATTCCGGTATATCTGTTGGTCAAATATCTGCAAGAGCTAAAATATATCATGAACCATTGCCTAAAGATTTTCCAAGAGCAGAAATATATTGGCCTAAAGTTCATTACTCTGATACCGATAGAATTATAGTTGGATGGGTCAATCACATCTGGTTCTTTAGAGTGTCACTTTCACCAACATCACAATCGAACCATGTATCTCAAATATTATCTTCTGCAGCATCAAGTTTAAGATCAGCTGTGATCGACAAGAAAATAGAGGTTGAGGACCATGTGACTCTTCCAGATACATTGATCGCTGGGATATCCGAATTCAATGATAATTTGATGATTTTGAACTACATTCCACCAAAAAGATTTAGCAATGAAACAGCAAGCATAAGCAGTAAGAGAGAAGGAACTTTCGAGCTACATGCACCCGAGTTGAAAATTATCAATAGACACACTTTAGAAGAAGAATCAGTTGATGAGGTTGGTTTGAATAACTACTCAGGATTAGGATTGAATGATTATCATTTATATCAATATTCTTCCTCAATTTCAGGACAGACGACTAAGTGGTTCTTAATATCTGCTAATGATGGTGTCATTGTAGAAGAATTTGGCTTGCATGACCAATTGACCTGGTATACTGCAAAGGCGAGATATCTGGATGCATGGAAAATGAGCGGATTTTGGCTAGACAAGTTGGAAAGATTAAATATTGGTATGAGACAAGTTGAAGCTTATATTTCTGCCGATAACTGGCCAGAAGCAGGGTTATTTCTAGGAAAAGTTTTACGAATGGAAGAAGGTGAGTACAAGGAAAGTTATTTACAACGAGTTACCAATGAGTGGAACAAACTAATTCAAGAGTTTATGGATAATATACAAATAGATAATATTGTGAATGTCATACCTTCAGAGGCTATATATAGCGATGAATATTATGTTGCTGACAAACTGTATAATGAGGTTATAAAGCACTACTTTGACAGCGAAAACTATGTCAAAGTGATTGAGTTAGTTAATAACTGGGACCACAGTTTATTCAATACTTCGGAAGTCCAACAAAGAATTAAAGAGGATCTTATTAATTTTGACAATTCCAACGAGGTAGATGAACACAGTACACAATTGGTGAATGACTTAAGAATTTTGTACATTGATTTATGTATTGAATTGGATGAACCTGAATTTTGTGTTGAACATTTAATTAGATTGAAAGATAAAGGTATCGTACAATTCTTAGATGAACATCATTTACTAATAGCTTTTGCTGATAAAATTCCTGAAATCATCAGAACAAGTCTTGATGATATAAACATATCTCAGTTCTCTCTTAATGATCTTAAAGATATACTAAGTGTGTGTATTTCGATCCTGACAGAGAATAGCCATGAACTTTTACCTGGAATAATAATCAAGATATTGGATGATTCTGGTCTTGACGTGGTTAGTTATTTGTACTTGGAAGAATTGTCTAAACTAGATAAAATACTAGTGAAAGATTTTGAAGATGAAATGGTTAAACTATATGCTTCCTATAATAAGCCTTATTTGCTTTCATTTTTGACCAGACATAATAACTATTTGATAGAGAACGCTATTACCATCTGCGAAGAAAAAGACTGCATTCCAGAACTAGTGTATTTATTGAGCAAAGTTGGAGAAAATAAAAAAGCGTTAGTACTCATCATTGACAAGTTACAAGATCCTGAACGTGCCATAAAATTTGTCAGTGGTGTTAACGATAAAGATTTATGGGACTTTTTATTGGATTATTCAATGGATAAATCTGACTTCATTCAGGCGCTGCTAGTAGCTTCTGGTGATTTGATTGATCCTATTCCAGTTATAAGTAGGATATCTACGAATGTTGAGATTCCTGGTTTGAAATCTGCGTTATTAAACATTAGTAGTAGCATTGAATTGGACTGTCACATTCACCAAATGATGTTAAAGATAATATCTAACGAGACTCTAGATGTTGCACGTATTTACAGAGATTTCTTATCCAAAGGACATATATTTGATATCCATTCACATAGAAAACTCTTATCTGAAACAGTGATAAAGTTTTCAGATGAAGAAAAAGGACTTATTACGGAAGCTGAATTACTTGGAGGTGACGAACATGTTTGGAAAGGAGTTGCATTGACACATAATGAGAAAATTACCCATATGTCTTACATTAAAAGACAGCTACTAATGCTAAAATACAAAGTTAACGGAGGTAATTATGAAAGTCATTGAAATGACAATGAATCATATGTAGAAGTTATATAATTTTATTTACCTTAGTAATATACACACATAAAACAAACTCCCCCTAAAGAAAGGTTCAGCTTTAACTGTTCAACCGGTGCAAAACAATGCATTTTAAAACATAATGGAAACAAAATTGATCTAAAAAAATCTTTGGAAAGGATTGATTCTACTGAATAAAGTAGATGAAACATTACCCAAAATACCATTAGCAAAAGTGTTTGCTTTACCAAATTTATCACATTTTGTGTAAGCCATAGCATTAATCGAAGTTAAAGTTATCGCAATGGCGACTAATATCAACGATAAAAATTGTAATTTAAGAATAGCAAACACTCCTAAGACTATCCATAAAGCAGGAGCAAAATATAATAAAGCCCAAAAAACTTTTGAATCAATTGGATTGATATATCTTGAAGGGTCAGCAGTTTCGAAAACCCAAACTGATTGGCCTAATTCATTAGCTTCATTCCACCATCTTAGTCCAACTAATAATCTACCGGATATATTCTTAATGTTCCAAAAGTCACCCGCTAGTAATAAAATTACTGAGATGAAGTTTAAAATATAGCTGGAAGTAAAAAGTAATCCAAAAAGATAGAAAAGTAAAGGAGTTAAACGGAATACCAAAAATGCAAGTAGTGCTATAGGATGCGATGATTCCGAAAGTTTTTGATATAATGTTCTTGTAATGGTAGTTGAATCAGCTTGCGGTTGTGTAGCTGCAGCAGGAGCTGGTGCTGGTATAGTTGTAGTTGGCTGTGACATTGACTGAGTTTGCAATGGAGTAGATTTATATGTATTGGTAGCGATATCTGGTTGAATTTGGATATCGTCGTCGTCTATACTTAGTATATCTTGGTTACGATTTGATGACTGGAAGGAAATGTTAGTGAACAATAATTTTATACGCAAAAAAAAGGCATAAATGATATTTTAATAAATATACTTACCATTGACAGAAAAACACCGGTAGTGAATTGACTTGAAAACAATAATATTCTTCTTTCGAAATCGATCAGCAATATCTTATTCCAGTACTTACATATAGAAATATATAAAATATTTATTTTATCTTAAACGGCCTTTGATTTTTATAAAATTTCACGTACTAAAAAAATGAGAGAAAAAAAGGCTTACGTATTTCTCTCTCAAAATTCCAGTGTACAGATGTTACGCGCAGAAATGGGTTATAGACCTATAGTCAACATATCGATCGATATGCTACTGAATACCTTGTTATCTACACTTTTAAGTTTAGTTTCTGTCGTTTATCATAATCTATGTACAGATATTTTTAAGGGTAAATATTATATAAAGCTATTGGTAGTGATGGAGACGATATGAAGTATTGGATAAGAGGTATATATTTGCATTTCTCTATGCATATTAAACTTTTAAACCTCCACATTATCTTCTTTGAAGTACACAATGTCAATAGTTTGCTGATAGCTGTAAGCAATATTGAACACATTGTGTAAGAAGGGGAAGCAAAAGAGAAAAAAGTACAAATAATTTGCTATTTTTTGATTAATTTAATTCTTCTTCATCTTCATCATCTGGCTTGATACCTAATTCTCTTGCCTTTGCTTCTAATCTCTTTCTCTTCTCCACTTTGGCAGCTCTCATTCTTGCTAATTCAGCTTGAATTTCATATGGTTCCTTAGGAATCTTATTTAAAGTATCTGGATCTGGCCAGAAACCTGGAACGTTAAACTTTCTATCTGTATCTATACCAACATAGTACATAATCGATATTGGCGTAAGTAAGTAGAATGTGAACTAATTAAATAACCCAAAGCAAGAAGAATAAATTTGTTAGTATATATGTTATAACATTGAAATTGAATATAAACTTAAGTGCTACTTACCTTTGAAAGTTCAAACTGTGATCTTGTCAAGTTAAGCTTGAGCTTTGGGAAAAATCTAAACATTGCTGTATGTATGTATGTGTGTGTGTATCTATTTATTTGATATGAATCAACACTCCTGTATCATGCAAGTTAAAGAAACAGTTTTAATAAATTTATCTGTAAAGTTTCTTTTCAAATTGTACGAAATCGATTGATTATTTTTCTTTTTGGCTGTCAATATATAGTCACGGGTTTATAAGAGGAGTCTTTAACTATCCCTGTTTTATATATATATACAATTTTATACACAAGTGATTTATATTTGTAACAGTTTAGTAAATTGCAACTTGTTGTATGATCGCAATTGATATACATATACATATATCATGATTGTTCCATGTTATCAATATTAATACTTGTTTAATGAGAATATACTTGATTCAAAGATTTCCATATTACATTATCCTTTGACCTTATTGGATGACTTAGCCGTATGCATCAGCCACATATGAAAAAAAAAACTATTTTATGGCTTTTAATATACAAAATTTTTTTTTTTTTAATTTTTTTTTAATTTTTTCATTTACTTTAGTTTAATATCTTAATACAATGCTTTAACTATACTGAAGTAGTTCAAATAGATTATATATCATTTATCTTTCAATATAATATGCAAAGTAGTGAACCATCTTTGAAAAAACAAAAGATTGAACAACCAGAAATGTCCCAAATTTTAAAGATCTGTACCCACTCAGGTAGTTTCCATGCAGATGAAGCATTAGCCGTTTACATGTTAAAGACATTGAAGCAATTCAAGAATTCACCAGTTACCAGATCAAGAAAACCTGAAGATTGGGAAGCTGCTGATATTGTTGTTGATGTTAGTGGTAAATACGATGGTGTTAAATTTTTCGATCACCATCAAAGAGAATTTACTGGAACTTTTAATGACAATTACAAGACCAAATTATCATCTGCCGGTTTAGTCTTCAAGCACTATGGTAAACAAGTCATCTCTGAATATTTAGAATTAGATACTGTTTCCAATTCTAAAGAAATTGAATTCTTATATGACAGAGTTTATAAAGATTTCATTGAAGCTGTTGATGCCAATGATAACGGTATTCATAAATATGATAACTATGATGATTTAAGACCCAAATTCAGAGATAACAATTTCCAATTATCAAGTGTTGTTTCAAACTTAAATCCATCATGGAATACTGATCCAACCGATGCCGATTTTGACACATGTTTTTTCAAAGCATCTGAAATTATTGGATCTACATTTATCAATTTCTTAGATTTCATGGGTAAATCATTCTTACCAGCTAAACAATACGTTGAAAAAGCTTTTAATGAAAGATTTAACATTGATAAAAGTGGTAAAATAATATTACTTGATAGATTTGTTCCATGGAAAGAACATTTATACAATATTGAAGCTGAAAACAATGCAGTTGGAGAAATTTTATTTGTTTTATTTACCGATTCTTCAAATGCATGGAGAATTGCAGCTGTTCCAGTTAAAGCATCATCATTTGATTCAAGACAAAAAATGCCAGAACCATGGAGAGGTATTAGAGATGAAGAATTAAGTAAATTAACAGGTGTTGAAGGTTGTATCTTTATCCATGCTGCCGGTTTTATTGGAGGTGCTAAATCTAAAGAAGCTGTTATTCAATTAGCTAAAATGTCTGTTTAATTGTATTTATTTATAGTTTTATAAAATATTATATACATATTGTATAGTATAATTTGATATTATATATGCTCATGCATATATGAACACGTACATGAGAATCCAAAAAAAAAAAGAAAGAAAAAACACAAAAAAATACAAAAACTCTTAAGAATGTAGTGCTCTGTAGGCTCTGTAGAGTGTTTTTTTTTTAAAAAAGGTGCCTCATGAAATATTAAATATCAATTTATCAATGGAATGTAAGGTGAAGAATGTATAAATACTTAAACTTTAACTACCAAATTGGGTAATTGTCAATAGAACTATAATAATTATATAATCAAGAATTAACATTCTGCCTCGCTTATCTAATTGTTATATTCATTCATTCATTTATTCAAATTCAATTGATCGATATATTACGTACAAATGTTTTTTTAAGAAAGCCTCACATGAGATCGAACCCCATGAAAAGGATAATATGTATATATGTTGGGGGAGGGACTTTATTTAGAGAACGGGAGGGGGTAAAGGTACGGTCGTATAGGTGTCAATATGGTTGAGGATGGATATTTAAAATAAAAAATGGCATTGTTTGGCGCAATTAATATTTATCAGGAGATCATTAAATTCCTACACGATAAGTATATTGGCAGGCCGCAGGGGGAGTAAAGGAACGAAGGGAAGTTGCAATTATTAATTAAATAAATATTTAAATTACGTGCAGATTTTTAAAAAAAACAAATTCTTACGAAAAAGAGGAAAAACATTCAGGGCGGGTTGGCGGTTGAAAAAAAATTATTTTATACGTAAATTTTAATTGTTTGTTAATATAAAAATAAATAAAATAAAAATAAATGTACAAAGTGTTGACTTTTCATTTCTTTTTTTTTTATGATATGTGACCTTTTTGGGTTTTTTTCTCTCTTTGGGTGTCTTTTTTTGTCTTTTTTTTGTTTTTTGTTTTCCCTTCTTTTGTTCTTTTATTTCGTGTTTTGTTTTATACTTTTGTTTATATCCTTTCTTTATACTTTATAGATTGTTAAATATACCATATAGACTTTCAATTGGATTGTAATTATATCAATTGACTATTAGATCATACTTATAATAGGATTTACTCCATATTCTCTTGTATTAAGAAAGGGGGAAACATAATAGGAAAAATATAATTGTCTGAGGGTTCTATATATATTCTTTGCTTTTCACCAAAGACACACTCCACACACAATATATAGACACATATTCGGCTGATTTCAATTAAGCTGTACTGTACATATACTATATTTTTTCTTTATTCTGTTTTATACATATCTCAATTTGTTTGTCTTGTGTTTGTATATTCTTTCATTCTTTAGGTCTAAATAAATTAAGAAGACACATCAACAGGTTGAGTCAAGATAGAAAAAAAAAGTTCATTTTCTTAACTTTATACATATTTTATATCATTATTTTTATCATTTTATTCATTAGTTAGTCATATACAATGAAGAAATTATTGTCTAGAAAAGAAAAGCGCAGAAGTATTGCTGCTGATCCATCATCAAATTCAATATCCTTACTTGTTCAAGATAAAAATGCCAGAGATCAATACATGAATGAAAAGACTCAATATATTGCATCAAGATCAGAGATTGAAGAATTTGAAGAATCTGAATCTTTAGATTCATATTCAATGAATCCTTCAGATAGTGTTACACTTGAAAATTCATCTATAAGTCCTTCTAAATCTCATTCAACTCAAAGAAAGACCAATACACTATTGAAAACACTTTCAAATAAAAGATCAATATCTTCATTACAACAACAATCTTCATATATATCAAATGATTCAAAATTAAAATCAAATCCTTTAATGGATCAATCATGGGATAATGAATTAGTTAAAGTTGGTTGGTTAAATAGAGTTAGTGAAAATTCATCGGAAGACAAAAAACTGTATAGATCTGAATTGAAAGGTTCAACTTTATATATTTATCGTCCACCTGCAGAAGTGGCAGATGTTAAATATTTCACATTGCCAGGTGATTCCAAATTTATTCCAAATTTAGATCAACAATCTTCTTCTCAAGTTCAATTGGATAATAATAACAATAATAATAATAATAAGAACCCAATTGTTAAAACTGATTTTAAACTTCCTAATAACACCAACAAACCTTTGAATAAAAGTTTAGGTAATGCACTTACCAGATCGCTTACAAATTCTACAATGGATACTCAACAAGATACAATTGTGGCAACAGCATCACCAGATGACCCATTGATAAGTAGACTACCACAATCTCCAACTACAACTAATAGTCTACTAATACAACCAGAGGTTGATGATACAGTTTCAAGTATATTATCTGCTAATGACGATACAGATATTAAATCATTAAAATCAAAGAGATCTGGACTTGTTATAGGTCAACAATTATCTCACATGGGTTCTCAATTAAGTTTAGGTACAACAACATCTTCTAAATTCTCAATGGCTTCAGTTAAACTAGCTTATGCTTCAACTCAGTATCCTCATCCAGATTTGGTTTTAGATCCAGTATCTGGCGAAATATTAAATGGTACTTTGGAAAGTATATGTCATGCAATTATTTTCAATCCTTTCCCTAGAGTTAGTAAAAACCTTTTACAAATCTTACCATTACTGGATGATATGATTAACGCTTTAACTTATTTCCAAAAATATTCAGAATTTTTTTATCAAGTTGGTTCTGATAAGAAAAATCATACTCCTGAGGTTGAAGATGATTCAGTCATTTTAGTTACTACTGATCTTGATATGGATATGGTTAATAGACTTCAATTAACAGTTGATATCATTAAAAATAATTTCCCCGGTATGTTACTTGATGAATTTATTTCTAAAGCTATCTGGAATTTACTGTTATCGATAGATCAACGTAGACCATGTGAAGAATTAAAGATGTCTGTTTATCAAAAACAACGTGAACTGAAAAGTTTGATTGATTTTGCCTCATTCCCTCAAGGAAATGGATCTGGTAATCCTATTCATGATCATTTTGGTGGTGAATATTTCATGAGTATCGATTTACATGAATTGGCTACTGAAATTAACCATATTAATCTCAAATTCAATGGTTCTTGGGATCCAAAAGTTGATCCTTCTTTACTCTATGAAATTACTCAAGAGAACTATAATTATTGGAGATTGAATCCATTAATATTCAATACAACTAAAAATATTCACTATTTAGGAAGATTACTGAATCATCATTTATTTAAAGATTCAACTTATAGTGTATCTCCATTTAAAAGAGGTGAAATATTAACTAGATGGATTCAACTGGGTTCTCATTTCGAAAAAATGGGTGATATGGTTGGTTGGCTAGCGATTGCTACTACTGTCTGTTCAATGCCTGTCTTGAGATTAACAAAGACTTGGGACACAATTAGTGACTCCCTTATTAAAACAGTCTCTGCAAATTGGGCTCCAGTTGTTTTTGAATTGGATAGAAGATCAATGGTGAGCTCTGCTAGTCATAGATCTTCTTATCATGTCTTGGCTCCACAAGGTGTTGGTGAAAGCTATTCAAAGGAAAAAGTGATCCCTTATTTTGGTGATTTGTTCATTAGAAAATCACAACCACTCCCATATATTGTTAGACAATGTCATAAACATTTGGATATAGTTAACGCATCCTTTTCTAAATGGGATGAATATCTTGCCACTGTTGAAGACAAATCTACTTTTGATTCAGATACAACCGAAACTAAAACTGAAAATGGTAAAGTTACTCCTGAATCTGACATTGCTGAGAAACTTCAATACATACTTCATTACCATACTACTTCGCCACCACTAACATTGGCAGAAGTTATGAATAATTCAATAGAGGTCGAATCATCTTACACTGGACAATATTATAAATACCATGAAAGTTCTAGAAGTCCTTTATTCTTGGGTTCTTATGCATCCATCATCTTTCCACAAATTCTTGATGCTTATAGAATTTATGATCAAAATACATTAATCGGTGCTATCGGTGGAACTGTTAGTATCTTACCTACTCATAGTGTAATCGCTACAAACAACAACAGTGCAACTAAAAGTGGTGCAAATAGAAATCCAGAGAATAGAAAACTTTGTAGAAATCAATTCTTAAAGAATGTCCGTGACTTATTCAATATTGATGCTACCGATCTTCACGTTAATAACTCTTTAATCTTCAAAGCTATCAATGAGAAGGAAAATATTGAAGAAGACTCTGAAACCACTGATTCTGATAGTAAGACTCCTACTGAAACCAAGAGACAATCGCAATCAAGAAATTCACGTTCTCGTCCTTCTAGTATTTTGTTCTCTGAAAGTGCCAATGTTAAAAGGTTTAGCAGTTATTCTTCAAGTAGTTTCAACTTGGATGACTATCTTTCTACTTATCAGACATACTTAAAGGATAGTTCCACTACTACTCCAGTTACTTCAGCAACGCCGGATAAATCTCTTACAAATTCATCAGATACTATTAGTGAACTACCTACTAAGGAGATTACTACCTGTGAAATTTTACCAAAGGCAGCTACTCTTGAAAGACTATTAGACTTGTTGGTTTTGACATCCTCTTTATTTGGTTCCAGAATTAATAGTAATGATGTTAAAAAACTTGCATCTGGATATACCTCATCTTCTTCTGGCAAGAGTAAGGATACTTCGATGGTGTTCAAGATGGATAATGGTGTTTTTACTATGACATTCTTTGCTACTTACAGAGGTTTCTGTTCCACTTCTCAATTACTGGAAGGTTTAACAAAAAGATTTGTTGGTGCAAAGTTCGCTGCTCTATCTATTGCCAGTGATATTGCAAAGAAATCTAAATCTGGAGAGTCTATAAATAATGATAGTGAAGAAAAAGGTGTCGATGTCTTCCCAGATTGGGAGTCTAATATTGTTGGAAAATATTCTGATGTTAATTGGAAATATGTTGCTCAAATTCAATTGGGTATCTTGGAAACACTATTGATTCTTGTTGATGACTATTACCATCATTTTGTGGATGATATTGCCAATAAAGTTGCTTTTGATAGTTTACTAAGAATAATTGATAATGAAACAATTATTCAATGGACAAAGGTTATTGGATGGCTGGAAGTTAATGATGAACATAAAGATGACAGATATTATGAGTCTGTTTTGAAACTTTATAACGAGATCATCCTAATCTACAAGAAGATGAGAAAGATTTACGTTAAGAAGTGTTACAAGCCACATATTGAAATGAGCTCTTCCACTAAGCATCTAGTTTTCAGTTCTGAGAGTCAAATTGTTCCTGCTGATAAGCTGTTACCACGTTCAGATAACATTAAAGGTTTACAATCTTTCATTAATGATCTAGATGCAACTATTTCCTCCATCTATCAGTACATATCTGTCGCTGATTGGATTGATACTTTTGAAATTTTGGAAGTGAAATCTTCTAAATCTCCATTAAGTCTCTTTAATTATGAAATGCAAAAGATGAATACCCACGAAGAAGTTTTAGTAATCTCTAACATTTATTCTTGGATTTCTACTTTATTGGACAAAGACCCAAATTCGGATTCGGGTAAAGCAAGTGAAGATGAAAATATTGGTGCTCAAAATTTCTTTGTTAACAGATTCCCTCATTCAGTCAGATCAATATTGCAATTTTATTTCAAGTTAAAGAGTTATTTTACTAATCAATTAACAGACGAAACAATTCCTGCTACCGAAAGAATCGAAAGAATGTCTTCTTTATTTATGATTTTGTCAATTGTTAGAATTAGAATGAAGCAAATTAATCTTGCTGATGGTACTTCAAATAATGATAGTATTTTGTTGAAGGTTCCATCTTTGATTGAATCGTGTATTATTGATACCATATTATCACCTGAGTCAAGATTTTTCTCTCCACTATGGTTGAAGGCATCGAAAAACTTGACTCATTCTGAGTTGGAAGAAATTGGATATGACAATCTCTCTGATTTGTTACCTGAAGAATCTACTGTTGAAAAGTTACTTGGTGAAGATAGTCTGGGTCCACATTTGTCACCATGCCCAGGTTGGGTGCTCGAAAGACTTTTGGAAATTTCCTGTTTCATTCCTAACATGTCTGTTGAAAATACTAATTTAATCAATTTTGATAAACGTCGTTTCGCATATAATTGTATTTCTAATATTACACAAATGGTGCCACAAATTACACCAGAAGAAAAAGGAAGTGGTACCCCTCTACTACCAAAGGATACACCATTTGGTTTCCTGTTTGAATATTTTGTTGAAGTTACTGAGTTGAAGACTATCTATGAGTTTTCTTTGAAGGAGAATAAAGAATATGGGAATGCTAGAAGATTGAGAATCTTTAAGGATCATGTTATTGCTCAAATGAAGCTTCTAAAACTTGAATATGCTAAGAAGTCGTTGCTTTTGAAACAAGAATCTGAAAAAATGATAAAGACTAGACAAGATGCCATAAGACAAGATTCTCATGCAAAAGTTTCTAGAAGGGTTTTTGTTCCTCAATCAGATACCCTTTCTTTGAGAACAACCTTATCCCATGCAACTACATTGTCCAGTACTACAACTAATACAGCTTCTTCGAGCTCTGCATCATCGTCTAGATTCAAGTTTAGTGGTTTATTGAACAAAGCATCAAGACCATTTTCTCTGAACATGAATACTTTCAATCCTCCTATCCCGGACAAAGTGGTTGATTTCGAATTGTTGCCACCAGCTGAAGCATTTATTGACCAAAGCTCGGTATCTTTATCATCAAGTTCCTCATCACATTCTAAAATGAGACCTATACTCTCTGTTAACTTGAAAGATTTTAGCATTTTCCCTGTTTACCGTGATCCTTTCTGTTTCAAGTTGAGTTCTACTTTGAATTCAAATATTGAATACTCATTCCAAAGTTCCAGTGATGATGAGAAAGAAGATTGGATATTCCAACTGAACTATTCTAAAAAGCATTGGTATTGGTCTAAATCAATCGCTAGTAATCCTAAGTTATTGTCTTCTGGCTCCACAAATATGAAGTATATGGTTTATGGAGTCCCACTAGAGTATGTCTGTGCTAGAGAAGGAAGGACAGTTCCAAATATTATTGAAAAGTTGATGAGTGAAGTTGAATATAGAGGTTTGGAGGAAGTTGGTTTATATAGAAAAAGTGCATCTCTAAGTATACTGACTCAAATCAAAGAAGAAATCAATGCACGTGGTGATTTCAATATGGAAAACCATCTCGTCTTTGATGTTCATAACTTAACAGGTTGTATTAAGCTATATTTGAGAGAATTACCAGAACCATTAATTCCTGATGAATTAGTTCCAGAATTCGATCAATTGAGATCGTTACCAGACATAGATAGTAGACTTGAAGTTTACAATAGAGTGTTGAATGGTTTACCAAATTACAACTTTTACTTCTTAGAAAGATTTATTAGACACTTGAAGCTGATTGACGAATTTAAAGATATCAATAAGATGGGATCTTCAAACTTGGCAACAGTTGTTGGTGGTACTTTTATTGAAGGTACTAAGCCAGATATATTAAGAAAGTATTTCGGTCTAATGAATTTTGTTTGTGAAGACATGATCTTGAACTATGACAAGATATTTACGAAAAACTCAACTGAGAAAAATGTTGCTTCCAGTGTAGAGGACGCCAATGCCATTAATTTTTCAGCCGTTAAACCTCCTCGTGTTACTAACGCTGACGATAAAACAGATACACCAGAAACTAAAAAGGAGTAAAGGTGATTTGTTTTAGTTTGTTTGTTTTTTTGTGTTTTTATATGTACATTATATATTTTCATTTCTTTTAATTTAATCAGTTACAGTTTTTTAGAATGAAATAAAAAAGGGGTAAACCATAACTTAATAAACGTCTAGAGTAACAATGGTTACGATATGATTGAGCTTATAGAGAGAAAACTAAGTGCACTGCCTTTCATCATAGAAAAACTTTGTTACTCTCGGAGATCTCCATTTGGTAAATCTTTCTGCGTGCTGTGAATAAACAGATAAGATGCGAATTGAGATGATTTGGAATGGGAGAGTTTTTATAGGAGTGCCGAAAATAAAGTTTTTGGGAGATTTTTGGAAGATTTAAATATGTATATTCTTTTCTATTATGCTTTTAGCTAGCTATCGTTATATTTTATCCCATTACTATACAGTATCATACTTATACAAAACAAGAAGAATCAAACGATGGTTGTTATCAAAGAATATCAAGTTGAATCTTTAAATATTCCAGCTATCAAAGCGGTTCCACTTACACCAGAATCATTTGCTCCGTTTGGATCTATAATTTCAGCAGATCATCAAGTTTCACAAGCACCAAAATCAAGTGCTAATCAAGGTACTGCAATTAAGTTACATAAAGTTGCTCCAGTGACAAATAACTTTGAAGGAAATTGTAAATCAGGTGAAAAAGCTACAGCTAACTGGAATATATTTAGATGTTCTCCACCTAAACATCTTTTAAGTCCTATAGTTGAAGAAGAAACATCAAAGACTCTTTATCTTTCCAAAGTTTTAGAAAGACATCCATTCTCATCGCAAACATTCCTTCCTCTAGGTAGAGACCGTAAAGAGGATGCATATTTGGTTATTGTAGCACCTAATGATCCAACTAGTGGTCCAGAGTCTTTTCCAGATTACACAAAAGTTGAAGCCTTTATTTGTAAAGGTAACCAATCTATCACATATGGTGCAGGAACATGGCATGCTCCGATGGTTGCCATTGGAGATTATGACTTTTTAGATTTTGGTGTCTTAGTTCATGAAAATGGTGTCCCAGAAGAAGATTGTGAAGAAGTTACATATTCTCCTGGATTAAATGTTATCTTTTAAGTAGATATAGACAGGCATATATATAGTGTTACGACCGAATTTTACATACATACAGTTTTGCTCAAAAAGTAACTTATTTATTATTTTTAGTTTTAATTAACTATGAACAATATTGATAATGAGATATAAACATTTCACAATCTACTACTATATCTAATAATATACATATATATCAAATCCGGTTATTTTAAATTAAAACCCTAATCAGTATCCATAACATCATCAGTTGGGGCTGAAGTGGTAGCAGTATCAGCAGCACCAGCTGCTGGATCTTGTTCTTCAGTTGTACTTGTTTGTTCGGTTGCTTCACCTTCTTTTTCTGTTTCTTCTTCTTGATCTTTATTATCTCTATTTCTAGAATTTGATAAGGTATCTAGTAAATCTAACCACTGTTGGACTTCTTCATCTTCATATATGGTAAATTGTCTATCGTCGACGCCAACCACTGAAACTGTTGTATTTTGAATTGTTAATTCTTTATCTTGAGCTAATGTATCTCTTAATGCGGTCAATGCATATTCAATAAGTTGTTCTTTTGATGCATCAGGGAAATCTTCGTATTTTCTTTCTAATAAAGTTCTAGCAGCTTGAGATCTAGCACCAATTGCAGAACCAACATATTCTAAAACTGAACCTGAAGGTTGAAATTCATATAAATGTGGACCAGTTTCATCAACACCTGCAATTAATAAACCAACACCATATGGACGTCCACCTGCAGATTGTGTATTTTCTTGAGCTTTATCAGCTATAGAATAAACTGCCTTTGAGACAGCTAAAGGTCTATTGAAAACCATTTTGGATGACATTGCTTGTTGACGTAAGAAATTTGACAACACTCTAGCATCTGGTGCAAGACCTGCTAATGCTATACCCATATGATTATCAATTTTGATAATTTTCTTTTGATATGATCCTAATTCTTCTGCATTTCTCTTAAGAGCCACTAGTACAACGTGTGTCTTTGATGTTAAACCAACAGCTGCTGATCCTTGTTTAATTGCTTCTAAAGCATATTCAATTTGAAAAATACGACCAGTTGGAGAGTATGTTGTGGCATCATTGTCATAATTATTTCTAAACTGTTGAATATTATTGTCCAATGGAAATTAAAATGTTAGTACAATGAAAGTTTCAACTAAGTATTAGAGGTACAAGTGGAATGTTACCCACCCACTCAAGGGGAAAAACTTACCATTTTGAAAAGACTACTCTATATTGTTAAATACGTATCTTAAACTGATTAAACTTATAAAATAAATATAAATATAATTGATCTATTTGTAAACTAATTTGAATCAATTCATTTGTCTTCTTATTACCTGCCAAATACTAAAAAATGACTTGCCTTCTCTTCTGTTTTTTTTTTTGTTTTGCCACTTTGAGATTTTACAAATGATTATTGACACGTCAATTCTACTTGACAGATTTACTATATTTTTTTCAAAACAAAAAAGTTATTATTTCGGTGTTGAGATGTTTTTAAGCTCTACTTTTAATATTCGCCCTAAAAAATAAAGTGTGTGGGCAGTCAGTCAGATATAATATAGCTAGGTACGTACAATCTATATTATATATATACATGTGTGTGTGCTTATACTTGAATATCGTTTTAACTAAGTACAAATAGTATAGATAGACAATTACAGTAAAAGCACAATTATTGGAATATACATATATATATATATCAATTATACTCTTATTTTCTTTCCAATCGCTAAAACGGGAACAATCTGTGTCAATTTTATTATCTCAATTCTTTACTCTATACCAACTTTTACTTATCCCGTATAAATAAAATAATATACTACAAATGGGCTTACGTTTGAATCCACTAACACAAATAATTGGCTTGTCAAGTGTATTAGCTACTGGTTTTTTACTGGTTGTTCTAGCTGGTGCAATCTATGGTAATTGGTTCCCAATTGTTATTGCATTTGTATATGGTTTTGCATACGTTCCAATACTATTTACCAAATACTATACAACTGGATTTGATGATTATTTAAGTGATTCTGGTTCACCAACAAACGATGTTGTTGAATTTGGAAGGTTTTTATCAAGTTTCTTATTAAGTACTGCAATAATTGTCCCATTAGTTCTTTATCACTGTCATATATTGACACATGTCGCTGCCATTTTAACCATATTAGGAGGTGGATTAATATTTGCAACTGTTGTCACATTTACATCTTTCTTTGATGGGGTTAGTGATGAAGAAGATCCATTTACATTCTAATGTATAAGATTTATACTGAAATAAATAAATAAATAAACATTGTATTTTACTCAAAGAATAACTATTTATGTCTATAGTATTAGAATATATATAGAAGATGAGTCTATACTTGAATATATATATATAATAAAATATATATATATATTACATAATATATTACTATATAGGTATATTACATAATCACTAGAGCTGAAAGCTGAAAGAAGCATGTATTTTCCTATTTAGGAAATAAGCGAAACGGAGAAGATGAGCGGTGTTTTCAGATTATATAATCGTATATCTCAAAAATAAAGCGCTGATAATAAAAATAGCTAGCATATCTAATCAGTTCTATTGTGTCAGTATATAGTACTGTCCTATAATAATATATATATTGAAAATCGATCAGTTGCATAATCCGACCTATTTCAAATTAAAACGTTTTTATTTATGGTAATAAATATTTTTCAATAGTATTATTTAACGTTTATATTTTCTTTCTCATTCATTTGATTTCAGTTTTTAGATCTATATTTATTATTTCATTTGAACACCCTGGTTTTTATTTCATAATATCAATAGTTATATATCATCCTGGTTAGATATATATATATTTAATCTGTAATAATTACTCTTCAGTCTCTATCTAATTGGAGACATAATTTTCAGGATAATACTTTAATTTTTTTTTTTTCTCTTTTGTTTGTTATATCAATATTTTTTTTTTCTTTTCTTTTCAAATTTGTGTGTGTGACATAAAGGAGTACAGATGTATACTACTTTCAACATTAACTCTCCTAAAGTTTTAATCGAGAATCAACATTCTTTGATAGGCATCATTAAATCCAAAAATGGTGATACGATTAATAATACAAACTCGCTGGTACAACGTATTAATATAACAAAGAGAAGTATCGATTTGAATCAAAATGCGAATATAAATACACCAAAAAATTCTATATTATCAGATTCAAATAAGGCAAAGAAACGACCAATTATACAAAATAAATCATTTGTTGGTTTAACTTCAAGATCTAAAAATGGTTGTCTAAACTGTCGTAAGAAGAAGAAGAAGTGTGACGAAGTTTTCCCAACTTGTGGATTATGTAAAAAGAGAAATTTGGATTGTATAAAGAGGGATCCTCCAACTAATAAGAGAAAGAATGAATTTGACTTTGAAAGTTTACTTGAATCACAGAAGTTAATTAAATTGGAGAAGAGTAAGCAGACTAAGAGATCAAATAGTTTAAATGTTCAAACTTCTCAAGATTCATATTTCCAATCAGGTTTAGAGAATACCACATTTACCAATACACAATCACAACTGCAGCAGCAGCAGAACCACCACCTCCAACAAAGCAAAAAGTCTTCCCTTTCGAACAAATCCAAATCAACAAATTCTACAAATGCAGGTCCAGATGTAATATTTGTTCATGCTGTAGCAAGAGATGGAAAGTTGGAATTAAAGAATACACCATCACCATTGTTGCAGGCACATAATGATTCAACCCCGGTTAATCCAATATTATCTGCAATGGAACCTGGCTCAATGACTGAATTACAAACTCCAAAATTATCCCCAGCAAATGCTATGAGTCCTTCAGTATTATTTTCTCCTTCTATTTTCCTTAATGATGAGGCATTTGCAGCAGCAACACCTATTAATAACGTGCCTAACACTCCTTTAAGTTTAAATAATTCAGGTGGTCAGCCAGAAGGTAAATCATTTGATGAATTAATCAATTTAGTCCGTAACTTGATGCAACATTTGCAATCAACAAAGTTTGATCCCCGTTCAAATGGTGCTGACTATATGATAAACCATGCCATCATTATGCACCGTAATCATCAATGTTTTAAAGCTTCTGGTATGACTCCACAGTTACAACAATTAGAATTTGAAGATATGCTATCTAATGACACATTATCGTTGTCAAATTCGTCACATAATGACAATGAGTCTCTAGCTTTGAAAATAGTTCATTCTGGTGAAAAAGAATCAGATGAGAATTATCTACCAATGGATGAATCACAGTACGTTGAAAATCTAGAACTGACAGAATATGAACTATTTTCAATATTAGAATCGACTGATCTTTTAAATTATTTGAAACCGGCACTACATACTCTATTCGAAAATACAGCATCACCAAATGTTACTGCACCATCTTCTAACCTTATTAGAAACTTGGATGAAACGGGTAAACTATTTCTTGATCATTATATCTCACATATTGTTAATGTCATTACTGTTTGTAAAAGAAGCGAATCTAATTTCTTTCTAAACTATATGATTAGACTTGCTCATATGGAGGAAGCTGTTTTAATGAGTATTATTGCATGGGGTGGTATGTTCTTATTGGGTCCAGATGATGAATCTGCAAGACATTACTTTTACAAGTCTCTAAACCTAGTTAACCTCAAAAAGTCAAGGAAGCAATTTTTCGATAATCAAGATTATATGATACTTTTGAGTGCCTATATCGCACTAATGGGATCTGAAATTTCAACAGGAGATGTTAAATATTGGTACCATCTATTCTTACAGTTCAAAGACACATTGATGGACTATGGAGGTTTACTGAAGTTTACTGAAAATAATAAACATACAAATGAAGGTAAATGGGTAATTTCAAATTTCTTTTATCATGATATAATGGGAACTAGAGCATTAGCATCAGGGACACATGTTGATATGGAAGAGTACAAAGAAATTTTTCTACATCAGAAATTATTAGATAGGGATAATTATGGATTAGATCCATTCCAAGGACCATCACAAGAGATTTTTATTATATTTGGTGATATCATCAATAAGAGAAAAGATTTGAAGAATTTAACTATGAGAATGGAATTAATTAAGCTGAATCTTGATGAACTGAATTCACTTCCTACAAAATTAGACCAATTACCTAAATTGGAAGAGTTTGATTCTCCAGCTCTAACTTGTTCATCATCTGTATCATCAACTTCTCCTATATCCCCGGCGTCATCTCACAATTCATCCGGCAGTGGAATGTCATCATCATCCTCATCCACATCATCTTTCTCGAATTCTTCAAATAGTTGTATGAAAGAAAAGGATAGAGTTCAACGTATTAAAAGGTACGAAAAGGAAATCAATAAGTTGACCGCAGATTATAACAAAATATGTAACGAATCATTCATTGACCTCGAAGAAAAGATTAACTGTTGTCAACCATCAACCAGTCAACTTAATGAATTAACTAACGAGCCAGAGCTACTAGAGTTGCATTTGACTTTGTTTGAACTGTTACAATTAACTTTACAAATATATATTAGAACTTCAATTAAAACTTCTGATTTTAGCGATCCCGAAGTACAAGAGTTGAGAGTTCAAGCTACAAGATTATTTGATATTTTATTGGGTACAGAACTACAATCATCCCTTTGTTTTCCAATGATGTTGATTGGCGTCTTGTGTGTTGACTCTCAATCAAGAGCAGAAATGCGTAGCAGATACTCGAGATATGTTCAAAATTACGAAGTTAGAAATATAATAAGATGCTACGATGTTATCCAACAGTGTTGGGAGGTTATTGATACTAAGATAGAAGAAGGATCACACCCTAATGTGGATTGGTGTGATGTGGTTGAAGACTTTGGTTGGAACTTTTGTTTCAGTTGAAACATATAATACTTATCCTTTTTCAACTTATTTATTTATTTATTTATTCATTTATTTATTCATTTATTCATTTATTCAGTTATTCAGTTATTCATTTATTTATTTATTCATTTATTCATTTATCAATTTATTCAGTATAATTTTACTTTATTTAAATCAAGAAACCACGTTTATTATAGTATTGGCCTCATAGAAAATTCATTATTTAGTAGATGATACAGAAATTGTCTATATTTATGTGTATCCATATATTATATAGTATAAAATAGAATCTAAGATTAGTGGTTATGACTGTGGCTATGTCCATCTGTATCACCTTGTTCGTTATCTTCACCAGAATTATGATAACTCTTAGTTTCTTTCATTAATTCGTACAGTTGACCGACTTGTTCATCACTCAGTTTAACTAAATCTTCACTTTTCAACTTGTATTTTCTCCAGTCATCTTCTTCGTTTTTCACCACAAAACCTAGGTAATCTTGCCATGCGGTTAAAAATCCAACAATCTGTAACGGATTATCTATATCTTTGTGGGCTCTAAATTCAGCTCTAACGTATTTATCACCAAGTGATCTTTCTTCAGGTCCCAGCTTACGATGAGCACGGAGTAATTCACGGTATAACACAAGTGGTGGAGATAAAGGAGCTGTATCTCTAGTTGGACGTCTTTGTCTAACTAATAATCTTAATGTTGGTCTCATTATGTGACAATTTGGATGAACTCTTGAGTTTATTATATATGGTTAAACTCTGTTAACTAATAAAGTTGTATAGATCAAATTATATAATTATATTATATTATTCATGATGATGACTTTTATTTTGTTTTTATAAGTAATCTCAATTTTCATAATATATTATGTAATCAAATGTTTAAATTTCAATCGAATTGTCCGATTACGTCCCCGTTAAGATATTTAATATAATTATAAATTTAAATAATATTCATTTCCTTCAAGGGTCCAGCTGATACTAATGAAGATACAGTTATATATATATGTGTAGGATTACGATAGTTAATGTGGGAATATATGACTAATTTGTATATTTCTACAATAAAACCTATGAGGAGTATCTGATCGTACTTGGGTGGGAAGGGTATCCAATGCCGATAGTCTTTAAACTTTAATATATATTATTCTATATCTCCTTGGCAATTAGTAGAACTCGTATTTTTGAAAAGTTTAGCTGGAGTGTTATATACTTTGAATCTGAAGATTAATAAACGATCGCTACATATCAGCAACTTTGTAGTATGACCAATCTAACCATGTGTATTATATAATTGCAAGAGAATAATTGCTCTAGGTCTAATAATCTCATTATAAATATATATATATATATGAGAGAGGCCAGTTTGCGGCTTCTACCTTCCAAATTTGAACATTTTTCATTTTCCAACCGTTCTATCTATAATACATTTATAAATAGGTGTATCTATCATGAACTTCCATCGATTCTATCCAAACATTTAAGATCTTTTATACTGGTAATTAACAACAACAAATAATCGATATGGTTAACGTAACATTTGAAGAAACAACAGACTGGGACGTTGTCCGTTACTGTCAATCTGTCAATTTCCATTCTTGGGGTACACCTCTGACTTTAGATCAATATAGAGAAAGGGACAGAATATGTTATGATATGTATAAGTTTGATAGAAATCATGATACAGACAAACATGGTGTCAGTTATTTTGTACTAAGAGACATGGATATTGAAAGTACTGATAAGTTCAGTGATATTGTATCTGCCTGTGATGCTTTAACTAGACCTGGTTGGTTCGCCTTAGGTTCTGATAGAAATTTACAACAGGTGAATACAGTGGTTATCGGTTCTGTTTACACAGCTGAAAAACACAGATCAAAAGGTTATGCATCTATGATGTTAACTAGATTGGCTCCCAAATTGATTGAATTAGGTTATGTAGTTGATTTAGAGAAAGATTTCATATTCTTGTACAGTGAAATTGGTGAACATTATTACCAAAAATTTGGTTATTTACCATATACTGTTCCAATTGTTGAGATTTCTATTGATTCGGTTCAAACCAAGAGTTCAGATACTGTTGAACTTGTTAGATATAACAAAGATCAAAATATTTGGGATGATTTAATAGCATGTTATAAAAACAACTTGGAAAAATATATTACCAAAGGTTCGACCATACAAACAAAGTATAAAGTTTCTCTTATACCATCCATGGAATGTATCAAATTTTTCCAACATAGATCTATCAAGGTTGCAGAATATTTATATGGTGATAAACTTGATGTTTCTGTAATGGGGCTAAGATTGAAAGAATCTCCGGATGAATTCATCACTTGGAACTATGACGTTGCAGATAAATATGTGCAAGTGTTGATGATAAATGCAACATCGCTTTCAAACTTATATAAGTTACTTGATGCTTTAGTCAAGTATATTGATGAAAGTTTTACTGAGTCTGGACCTTTCAAGTTTGGAAAGATTAAGATTTGGGAAAGTGATCTAATAGGACACTTTATTCTAGAAAGTCCAGAGACGATCTTGAATCAAGTTACCCAAAGATATGGAGCCAAGAGTGGTGTTGTTAATTCTTCAATAAGTGCATTAAAACTTGCTAACGATGAGTCAGATATTGAATGGGTAGGAAATGGTAAGTGGGCCTGGTACTAGAAATTTATATAGAGACTTTTTAAATGAATGATATTAGTTGATTAATTAAGATATATAAATAAAATTACGTAGTTATATATATGACAGAGTGTATGAAAAAAAAAGAGAGCAATATGCAAAAACAGATGAATGCAAATATAATGTAGTGAATGACGAATTATTACATCTGCTTCACCACTGAAAAGATCAAACGTATGATCCAACAATGTACAGATGGAGTGGGGAAAATGAAAAATGAAAAATGAAAATTGAAAATTGAACAGAGCGATTGGGAATTGATTATAATTTTCGATATGACGAACGATTTGAAGTATGCTTACCATGCGAGATAGTTGAAAGACAAAAGCGATTATGTTATTAAGACTTGCTTATAGAATAAGCTATTGTAGGACGATCATTTGTCTTAATTTATCTTCAATCCATTCATAATACCAATTAAATCTGGATTGTTATTATTGTTGATTTTATCTGATTTAAGGTCAAATGCTGAACCAAAAGTATGATCGAAATTAACAACTTTTGATAAATGTGGGCTTGAGATTGCAGAATCTGCTATTGAATCAATCGAAATTGTACTTGATGGTGTTGAAGGAGTATGAATTAAAGCAGGAGTTTGGAAAAGAGAATGAGAAGATGCGACTGATGATGAAGATAATGTTTCGCTATTACCTAATTTTGGAGATTCATCCAATTTAATGAAATCGGAACCTTTTTCTAAATAATCTGAAAATGCATATGAAGATTTGGATAAAGAGACTGGAACTTTTGGTGTAAGTCTTCTAGTCTTAACTCTAGTATAAATGGAGATTAAAACAAACAAGACAAATAGAAAAACAAAGAATGGACCAACATCAAGTATTAATTCAGGGGTAACTCTAAATCTGGAACCAACATCGGTACCTGATTGTCCATGAAGATCATAATTGAATAAACCTAATCCAATCTCGTTTAATGGTTTAAATCCAGCTTTATAAACATCTGGAGGTAGTACTAAGTACTTATTCTTTAAATCTTGGAATAGATGTTCTCTTAACAAGACTGTATCATAGTGAGGTGGAGGAACTGCCATAGTGTATATTATCGATCAAAAAAAAAAAAAAAACTTTTTTAAAAAATTAGAATTCTATTGTAATGATTTGAATCTATATAACAAGACTAAAATTGCAAATTAATCTTTATAAATATGTTTATTATATATAGTCTAACTCCAAGATCAACAGAGAAAAGACAAAAAAACAAAATACAAACAAAAAAAAAAAGGATATATATTAAAAATAAGTGATCAACCAAAATCATAAATTATTACTTGTTATATAAGAAAAGCAGGAAAAAATCTTCTCCTACACAATTTTAGTTCAAACTACATGAAATTAGCTCCTTTGCAAAAAGAAAAAAAAAAACATGTGCAATGATTATATAATCTAAATCTAATTAAGTTCCTTAATTCGGTTAACGCCTCCCAACTTTTTAATTTTATTTATATGATGTAATATTATTATTTTACCTCTTTGGGAAATTTTATATTTACAATTTTAAATGTTTAATTTACTTTCTATTAAAAGCATTTATTTATTTATTTATATATATATATATATATATATATATATATATATATCATTAGTTATCTATTGCAAAGTTACTTAAATATGTGATTACTCATACAATACATACAATACATACAATACATACTACTACATACTACTACATACTACTACATACTACTACATATACATGGTAAATTTGTCAATTGTCACTTCCTCATTTTTAAAATGTGGAGGTATTTATACTGTGATGGGGAATTTTAATCGCTATCTGATTTATAGATATACATTCATATGTAATGTTGTATATATTTAGTATACTTGTCTTCTTTTCTACTAATAATTATTCAAAAAATGTGTAACTTAAGGCGGTGTTAATAGCCGAATTCTTTTTCTCTCTTTTTTTAATAATGGTGGTGTACAGATGTATTTATTTTGAGAATAAGTTACGTTGTATATTTGATTCAGCTATATAAGAATAGATATTTATAAAATGTCTAATTGAATACTCAAGGACAGAGGTTATTATACTACAGTATTTATTTAAAAATACCTGTGTTTTTTTGTATATAAGTATAGCTAAAGGTAAATGATAGCAACTTTCAAACAAAAAAAAAAAAAAAAAAAGAAATTCAACGGGAAATCAGCAAAAAAATACAATTAACAAAATAGAGTAAGTAGTCTAGTGGACAAAAAAAGTGTGAAAAAAATGAATATAAATGAAAAATGAATGAAAGAAAGAACAAAGAAGAAGAGTATAAAAATATATTTATTAATCTCTTTAAAATATTCCTTCTCTTTAATTATTAATTCAATTTTTTTTTATTTATTTTTTATTTCATTTTTCACTTCTTGTGTTTCTTTTCTTTGTAACAGAACTATTGTTGAGCACATTGAACACCTGGTTGACCACCAGCTTCTTCATCATCTTCATCATCGTAATGAGAACCACCAGCGGTAGATTGTTGTCTGTGCTTTAATGGATCAACTTCAGATAAGACACATGAATCATCAATTGTAGCATCTTTTGGAATGTTTAATTTAGGTCTAGCTGGTAAGATAGCTTCTAATTTCTTTAATTGTTCTTCACTGGTAAAGTTATCAGTTGGGAATTCAACTTCAAAATGAACGAATAAATCACCATAACCACCATGTCTTGGAACTGGCATACCTTTATCTTGAATAACTTTAACTGAACCTGGAGCAATAACTTCACCTGGAATAATATCAATCTTTAAATATTCACCATTTAAGTGTTTAATGGCAAATGAACCACCAGCTAATGCAGTTAATAAATCAATTTTAGCTTCATAGAATAAATCGTTATTCTTTCTGGTGAAAATATCGTGCTTCTTTTCTTCAATAACAAAGATAACATCACCTGGAATAATATCTGGATGTTGATCACCTTCACCATTGAAAACAACTCTTTGACCAGCTTTCATACCTGGATCTATGTGCACTTCTAAAATCTTTCTTTCGTTGGCAATTTTTTTACCTTTACATGTTTGACATCTATCCTTAGCTGGAATGATATCACCTTCACCATTACAAGCATCACAAGTAACTTGCATTCTTTGAATCATATGACCCATTTGTCTAGTGATAAATTTAACACCTTGACCATTACAAGATGTACATTTTTTAACATCTTTACCACCTTTACCTTTACAACCAGTACATAAAACAGTCTTGTTTAAAGCTAATTTAGCAGTTCTACCTTTGTATAATTCTTCTAATGAACAACCAATGGTATGTTTGATATCTTTACCACGTTGTGGACCAGATGGTCTACTTGAACCACCAAATCCACCACCAAAGAATTGTGAGAATATATCACCAGCATCCATTCCACCACCAAATCCACCTGGTCCACCACCGTTTAAACCTTCTTCACCATATTGATCGTAAACATCTCTCTTTTGTTCATCAGATAAAATTTCATAGGCGTGAGAAATTTCCTTGAATTTTTCTGCAGCTTCTGGTGATGGATTCTTATCAGGGTGATTTTTCAAAGCACCTAATCTGTAAGCCTTCTTTAATTGTGTTTCAGTTGCATCTGGAGAAACTCCTAAGACGTCATATAATTTAGTATCTTTAACCATTTTTTTCTTTTTATTATTGTCGTATTAAACTTTGTTTTATATCGATATAGGTATTTATTTCTATTGAAAAAACTTGTAACTTGATTTGATTAGTATAATTTAGCTAAATGCTCAAATGTCAAATCAGAAAGAAAATTAAAAACAAGAAAACACTGTTGATTTAAGTGAATAAAAACTTCAAGAAAAAAAACACTAAGAAAATAATCAAATATATATATATATATATGTCTATACAGAAGATATGATAACAAAACACCAAATGCTTTGTATTACAAATTATGACCGTTGCCCTTGTTCTCTAAGAGCCTACACCACTGAAAAAAAAAAAAAAAAAATTAGAAAAAAAAAAATTAGAAAAAAAAAAATTTAAAGAAAAAAAAAATTTCGACATTTTCATTTCAAATTTATTACATAATCAGAAATTATCCTAATTAGGAAAGTGATATCGTTCTGGAATCATCTTTTTTTTTCTTTTTGTATAATATATTTCATGAATTTTTAATTTATTTACGTATATAGTACTGTATAATGAAAATTATTATAATACTGAATATTTGAATCATAATAAGGGGGGGGAAGGGGATGTTGTTTATATGTTCGAGAAAGGGGAGAGATACTGGTTATATTTTATTATAACTGCTGCCTGTTTGAATGTATATCTGATATTCTTACTGGAGGAGGAGGAGGAGGAACAGGGAGACGTCTTGAATTTTGATATTGGGTTTGTTGATTAATAGTAGGGTCAGGAAGAGGTGGTACAGCTCTTGGCCTTGGTGGATTACTGTTATATATTTGTTCATCTTTATTGTTGGAAATCTTATTCTGATACCCATATTGAATTTTTTCATTAGAAGGTGGTGGTTTTTGATGTTTATTCTTATTCATCTGCGATGCAACTTCTAATTGATGTTTTTCGAATTCAGCTCTGGCGAGTAACAATTTAGTAACTCTGGTATGAATAATTGCAGCATTTCTTGTTGAACATGCATTCATCCAAGTGAAAAGTGATCCTATTAAAGGGGGTAGTGAAATTAAAAAATCAAAAAATATATTAGCTTCCATCTTAGCAACTGTTTTAGTATCTAATTCCCATTCTTTTCCAGCCATATGAATCAGTCTAGCATTTATCGCATACATCAATATTGGACCTATACATGGTATTAATATAACAATTGGGGATAACCCAATTCCCCAATCAATAGGATAGCACCCCATAAAACATTTATCGTGTCTCCAAGCCTTGCGTTGTAACTTCTTCCATAATTTCTTTTCTTCTTTAGTTGCATTATCCGCAAGTTTCAACTTATGTGTTGATCCGTCAGGTTCCGTGTAGGTGTATGGATCCTTAGTTTCAAATCTTCCTCCTATATACTCATTATATTTTTCTAGTATATTATCATAGAATGGAATTGACTCTAATTGATCACTAGCAGATTGTAATGCGTCTGTTATAGTAGATGTCATTTTTATAATAATAAAAAAGCAGATGGCCTTTTCAATGATATGGTCACATAAATAAATAAAAATAGAGAAAAAAAAGAAAAGACAATATGAAATTGACATATAAATAATTAATTTATAAGTAAATATCACTATCGGTACGTACCTTTCAATCCCGTACATATTTTCATTTAAAAAAGAGGCTGTGTATGGAGTTAAGTTTGTGTGTTTTTTACATAATATTTTATGTCATATATAGTCTATAATTAAATAAGGCGCATGCATATGTGTATGTGTTGATTATAATATTGATCGCGTTATCAGGTTGAAATTTCGTTTTTTGAAGAATTTATACATTTACTAATTGATATGGTGTTATTAGGATAGTACATTAACATTTTTTTGGAGTATCTTGAAGATATAGAGTTAGAGTTAGAAATAGATTTAGATATCTTTCATATATATTAATCATGGTCAGTGTAGAAGATAAACCAATTTTAGAGTCTAGAATCTGGATAGATGGTTGCTTTGATTTTGCTCATCATGGTAAGTACTACATACTACATACAGTGTTTTTTTTTTTTTTTATCGAGACTAAAATGTTCACTAACAGTTAATTTACAAATATAGGTCATGCTGGAGCAATGTTACAAGCAAGACAACATGGCACTGAACTTTATGTGGGTGTTCATACCGATGAAGAAATTCTGGAGAATAAAGGACCAGTTGTTATGAAGTTAGCAGAGAGAATAGAAGCTGTTGAAGGTTGTAGATGGTGTACTAAATCTATAGATGACGCACCATATGTTACTGATCCTAAAGTTTTAAATTCATATCAATGTAAATATGTTGTCCATGGTGATGATATTACAACGGATGCCAATGGAGAAGATACATATAAGGAAGTTAAAGAAACTGGTAGATTTATAGTTGTTAAGAGAACACCAAATATTTCTACAACCGATTTAGTTGGTAGAATGTTATTATATTCAAAAGACCATCATATTAAACAAATATCATCCTTAGATTGGGATAAATTTACTTCTAATAAAGATACATCAGTCTTACATCCAATACTTACCCAAGATTCAGTTGCTAAATATCAAGCATATGCAACTGCAGCAGATGGTCTGTCGCCTGGTGTTTCAGTTTTTGTTTACACTGCTGATAACAATTCATTACACGAATTGGTTAAACCAGCATCATCATCAAAGAAAGGAGTTTTCTATATCGATGGTGGATTTGACTTGTTCAATCCAGGACATATTGTTGCATTGAAAACTTTAAAACAAAAGGCTGATAGTGCAAATGCACATGTCATTGTTGGTTTGAATAATGATATCGAAGTGAATGAACATAAAGGTTTAAATTATCCAATAATGAATCTTTTTGAAAGATCATTATGTGTATTACAAAGTAAATATATTGATGGTATTGTTTTAGGTTCACCTTATACACCAAGTACCTCTTTTATTTCGCTTTTCGATGCTTACTATCCAGAAGGAGTTTTAAAAGTCTTTCATGGACCAACTGCAGATGATGATGAACCTTATAAAGAATTAAAAGCTAAAGGATTATATGAAACACTGGAGAGTCATAAGTATGATGATATGACTACAGAAGATATTGTCAACAGAGTCTTGAAAAATAGGGAGGCATATGAAGAAAGACAAAGGAGAAAAGGGTGGAAAAGTGAACATGAAAAAAATTTGGAGTTGGCTGAAAAAAATAAACCCGCTAAATAGATGAAATTTACATAGTCAATCCGTAAACTTCATATAGAATTATAACGTACACAATGGTATACGTCACTTAACGACTTATAGCCATTCATATATATATATACATATATACATGTACAAAATTGAATATATATATATTTTACGCGTCGTTTGGGACTATCGACCGCTACTATTAGTATTTTAGAAAATTTTTCAGATTTTAATATTTATACTTAAATCGATTTAATATATTTATTTAACAACATTATTGAACGAGCTTATAGAATTCTTATAACTGTACAACACATAACTTTAATACTAAAATGGGTAAAAGATCAAACGGTGGTGGTGGAGGAAAATCCAAAAAATTCAAATCTGGTGGTGTTTTATTAGACCCAGGTCAGATTGGTATCTACGCATCATGTAATAGACACAAAGAAGGTGCTGCAGCTAAAGAATTAAAGACAATGTTATTCGACAGATTAGAAGAATACTATCCTAAATTGAATGAACCAGCAGAAGAAGACGACAACGCTGAAGATAAAGAACCTGAAAAGGAGTTATCTATTGAAGAATCAATCAAAAAAGAATTGGAAGATATGAAGACCAGTAATAAAGATTCACAACATAAAGATATTATCAAGGAAGTTTCAATTGGATGTGATTCATTGATATTTATAAAAACTAGAAACCCAGTGATACCGTCCGATTTTGTCACTAGACTATGTTCCGAATTTCATGATTCTAAATTGAAAACATCAAGATTTTTACAAAAATTAACTCCTATTGATCAATCATGTAACGCAACTGAAATTGAATTCCGTAAATTAGCAGAGAAAAGAATGAAAGGTCATTTTGAAAATGAAGAATCGTACTCGATCAATTTAGTCAAGAGAAACTTTAGTTTAATTGATCGTGATACTTTCAATGCTATAATTGCAGAACTATTACCTGGTCATAGATTAAACTATAGACATCCTGATAAGATGTTAAACATATTTTGTTTCAAGAATCATATCGGTATGAGTGTCATTGATTTCAAAGACTATGACAAATTATGTAAATTTAATATCCAACAGATATTTGATAAAGTCAATGGATTAATCAAACCACCACAAAGCACTCCACTCCCAAAAGCTGAAATTGAGGGGGAATCACAACAAAAAGTGACTGCAACTGGTGGTGAAGAAAAATCCGAAACTTCAACTGATGTTGTTGATGTTACTGATGTTGTTGATGTTACTGCTGCTGTTACTGCCACTGCTGGTGTTGACGATCAAACTGAAATGAGCGCCTTATCTGATACTAAAACAACGGAATAACTTATAGAGATTGTTTGCTGAAACTTCAGTCCATAACACCCGTGTAACTCAACCCATAGATCCGATTTATTTTGAGCTTTTTTATTTCTTCTTCCTCTATGTAAAAATCTTAGTAATATTAATTCAAATATTGAATAAGCTGATGTTTATTATAAGAAGTCAAAAAAAAAAAAGAAAAGAGAAAATACTATGCCGCGATACATATAAAGGTAGAAACTTACATGGTATAACAATCAGTAAATTTCTACTTTCGTGTGGTTTGTAAATTGAATCATGCGAGAACAAGTCCATACTATACATATATATTATATACAAAGCTCAATAGTAGTACATTTTGATGTGTTATCCCGGGAGTAGTTTGTGTGCGGCTCAACGTACATCCCTCTATATTCCAGGTATATATATATTATTATATAATATATACTATGTCTCTAAGGCTTCTCGGTGTATTGATATATATATATACTCTAAGACTCTAAGAGAGCTAAGAAGAAATATAAAATAGTAGTCATCTATATATCTTTCTCTAACGAATTACAAAAAAGACAAGAGTTGGAATAAAAAGAAAAAGAACAAAGGAGATAGTGCTAAAGAAAAAAATAAAAAGACTTGGCCACTTAACAGATTAAATTTTAATTGTAGCTATCGGAACCTATAATTTATCCTTTAAGAGCAATAACATCAGTTAATAGTAAATATATAAGATCCTTAAAACTAGTAATAAAGTACAGTGTATTAGGTATATGATAATGTGTATCAGGAGGTTTTAAAATCGTGATATTCGGAAAAATATAGAAAAAGGTATAAGCAGCGATGCATATAGACATCAACTGAGAATAAGTCACTTTTAAAATAATATCTCAAATTATTCCATTTATAAAACACCCCACCATATCCCCCAGTATAATTATTTAAAAAACACAATAGAAATCCCCTACAACCAATCCCATTACAATAGAGGCCGGAAAGATATATCGAGCGGATGAAGAATAAAACAAAGCGTAAATCATATGGACGTACCATGGGGGAACCAAATATTTGATAGATGTACATGTACTCTATGTATAGAAGTAAATTATAAAATCAGGAGTCTAAACCCGAAAAGCTAGCTAGGCCGGTGTATATATCGCAACCATCACGTATCTGGCTATATAGAGCTAAACCCCCTAACTAGAAAACTCTAGTTATAAATAAATTTTCCCCAGTTGCGTGATTAAATTATAATATAACCCATGGGGTGAATGTAGTCATGGGCTTATTGGCTTACAGCCCATAGAGTCAGCTCGAGCGAGTGAATATTCAATCTGCTGACGATATATATCACGTATATTATATAATATATATATAATTATTATTTACTAATTATATAATTTTTTGAGTTAATTAGTCAGTTTATAAGCCTCACAGCTACTAATTTGGGCCTCTTTGTGGAACAATTGTTCTTCCATGTTTTTTGCGGTACAAACAACACGATATTTTTAACACGCAGCGCCGCAGTTAGGGGTTTAAAGTCACCGGTTGCACCCGTATTAAATTATGCAGATGAACTGCCCACGTATTACATATAGTACGCATATACAAAGTTGAGCAGAGATGGTGTATATATGCTTTTTATTAGGAAAGGCTATCTGTAATACTACTTATAATTTTATATTTAATATTCTTAATTAGAGTATTGTAAAGTCATGGCACCACTTTAAGGTACGAGTTGTATATATGTCTGTTTGTTACTTTCCTTTTTTTTGTGTTTTATTTTCTTGTGTTTTAAGTTGTTCCGAAATGCAGAAACTTTAGTGGTGAAGTAGCTGGTAGAAATTAAGCTTTTTTAAAATATATTCCCTCACGAGTCACTCGTGATCTTTATAGAAAGAGAGTCATGGGTTGCCTGTTGTACATTTATTTTATGTATTGTTATTATTATATGTTATTTTATGTGTTCTGTTCTGTGTTATGTTTTGTTTCCAAGAAGAAAATAAATATCTATAAATATAGGACAATGTCCTCTTGTTATACTTTAGTTTTCAAGTTTAGTTATTAATAAATTTATTTTCTGTTCTCTATAGAATTTTATATTAATTCAAATTACTATTTACAATTTACAATTATTACATTGTTTTCATTTTATATTTCTAAATTAAATTAAAAAACAATACAAATTTACAAAAATGTCTACGCCACAAGTTGCAGACAACAACAGTGAGCATGCTTCTAAACACTCATTGAGTGATCATGAAACCATGACTCCTCCTGTTTCAAACGTTTATGAAGATGATACCCATCAAAAGGCTGCTGCCATTGATGATGCTTTACAACAATCTACAAGTTCATTGATTGTTCCATCAATCATGTGTTCTTTTATTGCCTTTGGTGGTTTCGTCTTTGGTTGGGATACCGGTACTATTTCCGGTTTTGTTAATATGCCAGATTTCGTGCAAAGATTTGGTCAAACTTCATCAACTGGTACCAAATATTTATCTAAAGTTAGAACTGGTTTAATGATTTCTATTTTCAATATTGGTTGTGCCTTTGGTGGTTTAACTTTAGGTCGTTTAGGTGATACTAAAGGTAGAAAGATTGGTTTAATGTTGACTATGATTGTCTATATGGTTGGTGTTATTATTCAAATTGCTTCTGTTAGTTCATGGGTTCAATTCTTTATTGGAAGAATTATTTCTGGTTTAGCTGTTGGTTCCACTTCTGTCTTGAGTCCTATGTTTATTGCCGAATCAGCTCCACAAAAAGTTAGAGGTACATTAGTTTCCATTTATCAATTATTAATTACTTTTGGTATCTTTTTAGGTTACTGTACAACTTATGGTACTTATCATGGTTACGATGATTCAAGACAATGGAGAATTCCATTAGGTTTATGCTTTGCATGGGCTATCTTGATGATTGTTGGTATGTCTTATACTCCTGAATCTCCAAGATATTTAATTGAACATGATAGAATTGATGAAGCTAAAAAATCATTAGCTACAGTTAATAAAGTTTCTATTGATTCTCCATTTGTTGATCAAAAGGTTAGTGAAATTTTAGAAGGTGTCGAAAGAGAAAGAACTGCTGGTAATGCAACATGGAAAGAATTGTTTACAGGTAAACCAAAGATTTTCTATAGATTATTTGTTGGTATCATGTTACAATCATTACAACAATTAACAGGTGATAACTATTTCTTCTATTATGGTACTACTATCTTCAAGTCGGTTGGTTTAAATGATTCTTTTGAAACTTCAATTGTTTTAGGTGTTGTTAATTTCGCTTCTACATTCTTAGCTTTATATATTGTTGATCGTTTCGGTAGAAGAAAGGTCTTATTAGGTGGTTCGGCTGGTATGGCTATCTGCTTAGTTATCTTTGCTGCCATTGGTGTCAAGAAGTTATATCCAGGTGAATTTGGTGTTGATGGTGATAAGCCAACTGGTGATGCTATGATTTTCTTAGCTTGTTTCTTCATTTTCTTCTTTGCTACTACTTGGGGTCCAACCGTTTATGTTGTTGTTTCTGAAACTTATCCATTAAGAATCAGAACTAAAGGTATGGGTTTAGCAACAAGTGCAAATTGGTTATGGGGTTTCTTAATTGCATTCTTTACACCATTTATTACAGGTGCTATCCATTTCGCTTATGGTTTCGTCTTCTTTGGTTGTTTAGTCTTTTCAATCTTCTTTGTCTTTGCCTTTGTTCCAGAAACTAAAGGTTTGTCATTAGAAGAAGTTGATGCCTTATACTATAACTATACTCCAGGTTTAGCTTTCTCAAAGAAGCATACCAAGGTCGCTGATATCGAGAAGGATTAATTGAATAAATCTTGTTCTTAATTCAGACTTACTAATCCACTTTTATTGGTTGATGGATTTAAATTCTTTTTGTTTGATTTTTATTTCTATATATTTCCATCCCTTTTCCTTATAATACACTTATGATTTTACGAATTAAAAAAAATTCACTCGTTATAAATTTTATAATAGATCTAAGAATATATTTCCTAATACATTTAATAAAGAGTAATTCAGCTCTAATTATATATATATAGTTCACTAATAGACTAGTAATTTAAATTGGAATAACTTAAAAAGTTAAAATATTTAACATACTTTAAAAAAACATTTATAAATTATAAGCAGAATATTTTGAGTAATTGTTATAATATACAATAAATATTAAATAACAGTAGGCTCTTACTAGTATAATATCAAGTATATCAGATATACATTTGATAAAGGTAAAAAGTTTAAACTAAAGACTAAGTTAAAAGTTAAAACTTAAAAGAGGGCGAAGGATACAACACAATTAATGATATAAGGGATAAGGGACAATAAATAATTACATAATCATAAATAATTTGAGACTGCAAAACCCTTAACTGATGACATAATGCAAATGAGTATAAAAAATTTGTTTTGCGTACATGACACTTATGCCTGTAGCAGAAAATTTTTTCTCTTTTCACTTCTCGAGAAGAGCAGCGAAAGTGTCCTGTTAAATATATAAATTAGTCTTTCTTCCTTTTAGTTATACTTTATTAACATGTTTTTTTTTTATTTCTTTCTTAAAATGTAAGTTGAGACAGTAACACTGTTTTGACTATGATTACCATACTTATTAAAGATAATAGTTAGTTTATTTGGTTATTGATCAAGCTTGATCTGTAATTGAATAGATTAATTATAACTCTTTCTCTTGCAGAGATATAGTTTAATAAAGAGGTATATTGATAATATAGCGGTGATTATTTGCATACCAACCAATTGTTCCGACTGAATAATGTTTATTTATATGTTGACAATCGCATCTATCGTTAAGTTTCAGCCTTGTATGAGCTTATTATCCAATATACTAATTTATTGAAAAAAAATGAAATATCTTTAAAGTTAGTGAGCTTTATATAAAGGATTATATGAAATATACTAACTTTTTTGGAAAGAGCAACACAGAAAACTTTTTCTATATCTATACTATATTCAGATTCATACGAAAAGTTGATGATTAATCCGACCGGGCGGACATATGAGTACCCATTAACCACTATTAAGTTAGTAGTCGCATTTCCTTGTGTACAAATTTTTAGGAGATGTTGGTTGATGTCTTGGGAATTGATGAGAGGTCGTAGACAGCTGATTTTTAATGAATTTGTATATATTATTACATATAGGGTTCTATTGTGCAAATCTTTTTCAAGTTTTGATGTTTATAAGTTGATTTAAGAATGGTTTTTTAATCAATTTGAAAGCATCTTTTTCTATTAAATTTTTCTTTTGTTTTATTTTCTTTATGATGAACATTTTGATATTCACACTGTACGAGGTCTCTGACCAGTGATTATTCAACCAAAATACTGATTTAATGAATCTGATTTGAAAAAGAAAACAAATGAAATTTATAAGAAACTCCTTGTATATTATATGTATATGAAATAAAATTAACGCAATTTTAATTTAAATGGTTTGTAAAGTAAATCGTATAAGAACATTTCATTAAGGAATATATAATAAGACAAAGAACAGATCATAAGGAGTAAAAAAAAAAAAAACATTATAGCAAATTTAAAAATTTGTAAAAGGAGGAGGGATAAGCGATACAGTTATGAGTGAGATCTACTCAATCTATTCATCGCTTTAACTTCATTATTTAAATCATTAATTTCATCACGATATTTAAATAATTCAAAATCATCAAGTAAATGACTTTGTAATATATTTTGTTTTGGAACTGAGAGTCTATCATACAACAATTCATTACTATCATTTGTAGTATGATACTCTTTAGATATCGATTTTAGTCTTTTAAACTGCTGCTGTGCAAGTAACTGTTGCTGTTTTCTCTTTTTATGAATATTTTCAACAATTTTCATATTTAAATCAGGATCAAGTTCCGTAACTTGATTTTGAAATAAAATTTCATCTTGCACTGAACCTGCAATGTATTGATGATGTTTAATCGACTGGTCATTATTGTTTGTTATTGTACTGTTTAAATTATAATTTGAATTATTTAAACTTGAAGGAGGAGTAAACGACGTTGATTTCCCTGAGAATATCTTTATCTTGAAATCAAATATTTTTTCAAGGTCTGTTATACTTGTACTAAATATATCATTATGTTTACCTACAGGTAATTTCACATTAGTTGTTGTTGTAGTTTTATTTGACACCGTTGTGCTTAGTGACTTATACCTGCGTAATTTTGAATCCTCCATTGAGTTGGAATTATTTGATGACACTGGGGATATTTGCATAGTGAATAGTTATAGATAGATATTTATATGAAGCGAGCGAGCGAATGAAGAATATGATAGTTTAATTAATGAGCGAAACTAATGAATAATATATAAATGCGTAGTATACCATAAGGTATATAAATAAACTGTCTAAACTATAATAATGAAAAAAAACTGAAACATAACTGAAACGGAAAGGAAACGTATTTATTATAAAGTATATTTCTATATATATACATATATATATATATATATATATACTTAAAATACTGAAAAAAAGAAAAAAGAAAGCAATATCTTAATAAAGTTAAAAAAGCCATACAAAACATAAAAATACAAAACACACACACAAAAAAAAATTTTTTTTTTTTTAGTCCACGCGTTATCTAATCTTATCGGATCTCATTTCCGTTTCGCATGGATTAGCACGTAAACATTATATACCATATACAATTACAGTGGTTATAATTTCTTCTTTTAATAAAACTTCCCCATATATATTATATAATATTATACACAAGGATTTACACTATTTATTTACTATCTTTGAGTTTTATTGAATAGTTTTTGTATAATGTATATAATGATCATTGTATATAAGTATTGTGTATTATAGCAAAGATCTTTATATCGGAATGCCTTATATTCAAATATAAATTTCCTGTTACATTCAAATTTTGATCAACATCGGATTTCGGATATCGGGAATTTCTTGTATTGAAAGTTTGAAAAATTCTCATAGAGTGAGGGGGTAATATTAGT